>JAJOZX010000068.1:115000-715000 GCA_023014485.1 Bathynomus jamesi | reverse complement strand
CCCTGCTGTAGATCAACAGTCCATACACGCTTTACTACTATCTGTCCTAGCGAATCCAACCTCCGGTATCAGCTTCGAAGCGACCTACTGTATATAGTTCTGACCCCTTCCATATAGCGTTGGTTTACTATGCGTAGTTCATAAGTCGTATGGTATGAACACCAAATAAATGAACACCCTGTAGGACTACAGGGTAGAGCGATGATATCACTTCCAGAAAGCTTTTGTTTAGAGACCTCTGCACGGACGAAAATGTTTTACTGACAACAAAGCAGATTTGTTGGTTGAACAAAATCTGAGTATCTGGTTATTGAAGTATGGTATAAAACTACATTTGTGGGGGGGCTCGGAGGGGCAAGTTAAATTTTTTTTTTAACAAAAACTCTTGTAATTTTTTCCAATTTTTTATATTAGCAAACATCTATTTAACTTAAAATAAAAATGAATATAAATAAAATGCTTAATTTGAAATTTATCATGTTGAATTTTAACCACACGTTTTTCTCCAAATTTCCTCAAGCCTTTATTTTCATATTAGAAAGTCCTTATTTTAACTCTCATTAAACCACTGTCTTATACTCAATTTTGCATATTATACATACAGGGCGTCCCAAAAAAATGTATACACACTTTAAATAATTATAAAGGCAGTGTTTATTAAAATACATTTCATTTTCAAAATGTAGTAGAATCTACAGACATTATTTAATTGTTTTGTCAACGCCTGTTTTCAAACTGACGTCCGTTCTGGTCCAGGCACTGCTGATAACGCGAAGCAATGGAATCGCAAACATCACGAAACATTTCGTTTGGTATTTGTGTGCATTCTCGTTCAATGGCTGCTCTCAATTCAGCGACTGTTGCAGGTTTTATAGCGTAAACTTTGTCTTTTAAGTATCCCCATAAAAAAAAGTCTAGTGGTGTGAGGTCTGGTGAACGCGGAGGGTATTCTACGAAACCCCTTCGTCCAATCCACATCCACATCGTGCCAAGTACCACTCGCAATTACTCCACTCTTCGGTCCGGATCATCTTCGTTAATAGCATGGACTAATCTTGGAATGTAACTTTTCCATTGACAGCGCTTCAAAATGCGTTGGACAGACGATTCTGAAATTCCTACCTCACGACTCGCTTGCCGCACAGATTTTCTTGGACTTTGGTGATACGTTTCCAGTACTCTTTCTTGCTTTGTGGGGCTTGTCGATGTCCGTGGTCTTCCGAAACGCTTCTTGTGGACATTCTGAACAGTTCCATCGGCTTCAAACTTATCTCTAATTCGAGTGATGGTAAGTCGCGTTGGTGGATCTGTTTGAAACTCCCTCCTAAACTGTCTTTGCACTTCAACTGCGTTTTCACACTTCCAGTAGCATTTTAGAATGAATTTCCTTTGTTCAAAGCTTAGTCTGACTGCCATTATTAATTCTAATGGGTTTAACTTGGAAAGAAAGAAACATCAATTGAGCTATCAGCTGTTAAAGTGTGTATACATTTTTTTGGGACGCCCTGTACAGAAATAAGTATAGAAATTTTTATACCCTTACCGGGTTCGAGCCTCTCTTCCTTAGAGAGTCTTCTCTCTACGCTACCCTGTAATATGGATGTATTTAACAAATTGGATATTTATAGTATACAATGACATGTTACGGTAACTGTTTCTTCTAAATACAACCTATATATATATATATATACATGGTGTCCCATAAGTCCGGCATCATAGGAGAAATTCATATTTTTCTATTTCTACAAACCATAATTCATATTTTTCTCTTTCTACAGGCCATAATGTCTATGTTCGGGATGCCAATTTCCCGTCCACCATTCTGTTCAGTGACGAGGCTGTTTTTTATGGAAATGGTGAGGTAAATCGACAGAACACCCGCTACTGGTTTCAAAACAACCCTCACTGGTATACCTCTTCAAAGGAACAAGGTGCATCTCGGGTGATGGTATGGTGTGGCATTTGGAAGGATCGCATCATAGGCCCCCTCTTTTTCGATGAACATGTCACTGGAGGCACCTACCTACGTATGCTCAAGGAAGAAGCATTTCCCAGTGTCTTGAACGAAGAAGGAAATTTCCCAACATGGTTCCAGCAAGACGGCGCTCCTGTGCATTACAGCACCCAAGTAAGGGAATACCTGTACCAACAATACCCTGGTCATTGGATAGGACGTCGAGGGCCTGTGGAATGGCCAGCTAGAAGCCCGGATCTCACGCCACAAGATTTTTATCTCTGGGGCCACTTGAAAGCGCTGGTATACGCAAAGAAAATTAGGAGTGTTGAACATTTGCGGCAGCGCATTATTGGGGCATGTAACACCATTACTCCTGACATCATTCACCGTGTGCTTGCTGATTGGGCATCACGTCTGAATTTGTGTATTGAAAACAATGGTGGACATATTGAGCACGTTCTGTAAATAAAAGCTTTTGTTTTGCCTTTTTTTATTTTTCCGATGATGCCGGACTTATGGGACACCCTGTATATATAGTGTATATATAAAATAATGCGCCTCGGTGGTGAAGTGGTTAGCGTCGCTGACTACGAATCCATCGGCCCCAGGTTCGAGACCCCGGTGACGGCAGCCGGCGCGCAGCAAAACCCAGCTGTTCATCCTTCCACACAATAAACAAAGTGGTTGGTAGATAAATGGGTACCCTGGGTGGCCTAGTGGTTAAGACGCTGGGCTGCTGGTGGGGCGTGGTTTGGATTCCACGTTAAACTGTAGGTCTAGGGGGGAGTGAAAAGCTTGACCTTCGTCAGAATGAACAATTCGGGCGGAAGCAAAACCAAGGTTAACCAAGGGACTTGGTGGCATAAAATTGGCATAAAATTGCAAATGGTACAGTTAACCTCTTAACGACCGAAGGTTTTGTAGGGTTAAGTTATAAGTGCGTGTATTGGAAACGGTACATATTCGACCCAGTGGTCCAAAAGAGGTTAACAAATGGTACCTTAACAAATTTTCGTTAGATAAATAATCGAAATGGTATAACCATGGAGCCATCGAGGAGCCATCGAGGAGCCATCGAGGAGCCATCGTCCATGAAAACCATAAATGGTTCCAGAAAGAAGACGAAGAGCGTCGCTTAATCAGTCTAAAAGGACACTAAAACCCCATTTTTCAAGTAACGTCAATTAAAAATCCCTCAAACGGAAGCATAAAATAAAAGACAACGTTTCACCCAATTACGAACTATTGGCTATCATCAAGTCGATAAAAGAATAAGATGTAGATGAACTAGAAAAGTACATTTTGAATACAAATAGATTTCATCCAACTTAACCGTACACCGTAGAGAATCTCAAGTGTGATCTTTAACAGTTAGGTTGAATCAAGTCCCTCGATTTTAACTCCTTTTGTTTTTCTTGCTTCTATACATTTTTAGCCTTTTAACGACTTGATGATGACAAATAGTTGGTAACTGGCTGAAACGTTTTTTTTGTTGTTAATTTTAAGTGATTTGTCACATCGAACAATTCAATTTATTTCTATGAGGTGGACTACGATACCTGAGAAGCTCTAGGTCACAGTGATTCCCAACCTTTTTAATATGGTGGCCCAGTTTTGATGGTCATAAATGTTGGTGGCCCAAGTATATATATATATATAAAGACATTTTTTGTAATATATCTGCCTTATTTTGAAGCATTACAAACATTAGTTGTGGCCCACCAAAAAATCCACCATGGCCCACCGGTTGGAAACCTATGCTCTAGGAAGAGTTGTTTACAGCCACCAGTGTAAACAAACGAGGATTAATATGAGGCATGGAGATGATACACAAACTAATGGTATTACCTTATTGCAGTTGCTAACACGCATGTATCCGCGCGCGCACACACATACACACACGTGTCAAACCTTCAAAACCATCACTCGGTTGAAAAGAACGTGAAAGGGACAAAGGGGGCTACAGGGTCTTCCTTGGGCCCCATGGAAACCTCACGTGAATCCTGTTGAACAAGTTGAGAATTATCTTGATTGTGAACTACGAAAGCAAAGACCTCCCACATCTGCAGCAATTCTAAAAGAAACTTAAACCGAACTCTGCCAAGATAGGGACACGAAGACTGTTTCTAGGGAAGGCATTCATGAGGTCCATGGTAAAGTTACTCGATTCAGCTAACTATATTTTGTTTATAACTTAAGCGTGCTGCGTTTCATAATGAGATTTGCTCCTGTAACTTTACCTATTTTTCCCATTCTCTTAGCCTCACCTGACCTACTGTGACTTAATCCTTGAGGGCATTTGTTGATAAAATGTTCCATCAATGAATGTTTGATGGTCAGTCATCAAGGGAATTTTTTTTAATTAATTAGGTTTGTTGCACTCCCCTTAGGGAACCTACAGCTTAACGTCAGATCCAAACTACCACCTCACCGAAGAAGACCCATAAGAAACACCTTAGTCGTTGGAATTTGAAATCACAGTCAGAACCGGTATTCGAACTCGCGTCCTCTAGATTAAAAACCCCTAGATTATACCCGGGCGGTGTAAGAAAGATGTATGGTTTTTCTACTTTCTCCCGCAAGACTGCATGGCTCCCATACTCATAAATAAACATTTTACTCGAGTTTGTTGCAACTTCCGTTGTTTTAACATCAGCGCAACATTTGTCTCGAACTGTTTCAGAAGTACTCCGAAGAACAGATCTCGAGACTCGTGTTTTCATCCGCAGTGCAATTATTTTTTTTAACTAGTTTTGAACATCTTTCCTTCTACAGTAATGTAAAGAAAAAGTTACATTTGAGTAAATGTACTCTACAGTACGTATATGAAACGGGTTTACACGTATGCAGTACGTAATAACTCCGTGACATATTGTAACGCATCTTAATTTACACCATTACTGTCCACTTAATGGCATTCCCACTCCCATTCGTGATCCATATTTGAAAAAAGTGTTTCTTGGTTTGGGAAACAAATATCACTACATTCCCATTCGTGGCAAACGGCGCTGAACGGGAATGTTTAATATTTCCTACCCTAACTTATTTTAACCAATCAGAACCTAACCTAACCTAACATTAGCCTAACCAATCAGAACCTACCCTAACTTATTTTAACCAATTAGAACCTAACCTAACCTAACCTAACATTAGCCTAATCAATCATAACCTAACCTGGACCAAAGTGGGAAAGGCCGTGGATGGGAATAAGAATGACATGAATTGGAAATAGACCGATTTGAAAATGCCTCATTTGAGATTTTGACTTTCCCATTTTTAGGCGTGGAATCGAATGGGAAATGATAATGAGTAAGAGTAAACCATTTACACGACCCATTATAGCGGTTGATCATCACATTTTTCAAGTGTTCAACTGGTAACAATATTTGTTGACGACTAAAGAAAGAAAAGTAAATACTCCACTGGATATTTATAATAAAGTACAATCAAAATTTATTATGATATGAGAGCCACGAAATTTCCTGAAAATGTCAAAAATTATACTTGAAAACTAAAAAGTTAGAAAATATCAAATCAAAACAAAGTATTCGCAATGGAAATTGCGCAAATTCAATTTAAAGTTACGTGGTATTTACTGGTGGTAGTTGTGGTTGTCGGGGGGGGGGGACCGAATGTTGAACAGTGGGAGACAAAAATCGTCCTCCTTTGGGGTACCGCGAAAGAAGAACAAATGACATTGAGGCCACCATGAGCCAGAGAAAGTTGGGAACCAGAGCTAGAGTATAAATATTGCTTCAGTCAGGTATACAGTTTAAATGATTGACTCGAAATGCAAAACTTTAGAGCTCGGTAAAACTCCCTCCCAATGATGTACGAGATCTATGCTTATATTTACTATAATTACAGTTGCAAACTTATTTATGCGCAAATAATTATACAGTAAAATGTACTGAAGACTGTAAGTTATAAAAACTGTTAGTTATAGTGTCTGTAAACACGAAAAATACTTATTATACCACGAATAGTTAATTTTGTTATAAAATGTAACACTCTAACCCCGATCAAGAACCATGGGGGTTTATTTGACCCCCGTGTGTTTCAAATAGTCGCTGCAAATTGACCAGACAGTGTGGTGACCTCTACTTCTACGTAATCTTGCATGACGTTTTTTTCCGTGATATATCAAAATTTCAGTGCTTTTACTGTATTCCTTCAGGATGAATGTCATTTTATCCATTTGGGGTCAAATTGACCCCATGGTTCCTCTCGTGTCATCTGATGTATATTTCATTTTTATGTAATTGTTTTAATGAATTTTAATTTATTTCAGAATTTATTTCATACACACCCATATTCAGTGATTAATTTCACAAATTCTGATAAAAATGTAAAGAAAGACCAATATTTGATGATGGTGAAATTCTAAAAATGTTAGAATCGCAAACCACTACCAGAATCCCTACCATTGGGATCAATTTTTTTTTATCTTTGTATTTTGATGTTGTCATCAGTCAAAAAAAACATTGAAAGAAATGATATTATTCGTTAAAAGTTCTTAAATATGAAATATAATGTTTCATTCATGTCACTGTTTCATTACACATTTTTTATAACACCATTTTGTACGATTTCAGAGCCGGGATCATATGGACCCCATTGTTCAAACAACGTAAGTGAATAAAAGGTTCCTTTTACGAAGGTTAAGAACTCAGAAGTTAAATAATAATTACTTTTTCGTGGTGCACTTCAACGCAATATCTTCATTCGAGTCTAAGTTATTTTTTATGAGCACTGAGCCGACCTCAAAACGAGTGACTCGATTAGGTGTTTAGACTTTAGTGAAACTACCAAAACTTCTTTTTTTTAAATTTATTAAATGGCATCAGCGCAGATTTTATACACCTGAAATATTTGCTCCAAAAGACTCTACTATCCCTAAACCTGGTAATTAATATTGCTATGCAGTCACGCTGAAATGTGGCTACATCGCATTATTTTGATTTTATACAAGAACTGAAGTGTGGCTAACCTTGCATTATTTTTATTCTATACAAGAGCCGAAATGTGGCTACATTATTTCGATCTTAAAGATATGAAATGTGGCTATATTGCATTATTTCGATCTTAAAGATATGAAATGTGGCTATATTGCATTATTTCGACTTTGTGGAAGAGTTTAACTGCGGCTGCATCATCGCATTATTTTCATCCTATACAAGAGCCGAAATGTGGTTAAAATGCATTATTTTGAGCTTACACAAGAATCAAAGGAAAGTATATTCAGTGCTGTATATAGAAGAGAAAGATTTGGTAAATTTGACTGCAAATGCATGAATAATAATATCATTATAATTATTACTAGCTTCCCGACCAGTCAAAAAATGACGGGTTGAAGTTTGGTAAAACCGCTCCAGGACCCCACCTTTCAAAAGGAAAAAAATATATATATATATACAGGGTGTCCCATAAGTACCATCAATTTGAACACTTGTTTCAGTTTTAATGTATTACTTTTATAAATTTAATTTAAAATAAACTTTCCTACGAGATCCGACTTATGGGACATTCCTGTATATGGAATTAAGCACCCATACTACTGGTAGACGTTACCAAACGACAGACACTGGCTTTTATTATCAATACTCATAATTTCAGTGAACTAACAATTAACCTTCAAGAATATTATACTATTTTGCGGGATTAATATTCTGCCAATAATTATCATCATTATCTCCCGTCTTTCAAAAAGACATCTTTATTTACTTTTTAACACCACATTTGTATTACTTTGTCATACACTGATGCTCGAAACATTTAAAAACAGCTTTAGAACTTTTACATCTGATAACTTTTCATATCCTAGAAGATTTATTTCAATTTTCAATATATTTAAAGTTTCAATTTAGTCCCTTAAAAAGACTGACGTTATCAACTGAAAGATCAAGTGCTTATTCAGTTTGTAATGTTAAAAGATCATCCTTTAGCCATTTATTCTATACTGTATTTTCCTATCTGAAATAATTTAAAATGGAGAACTGGAAAATAATGTTTAGGGAAGTCGGGAAAGAACTGAGAGCTATTATTATTAATAATAATACAACAGGTTTAAGTGACTTTAAATGTAAGTTATCGCTACCCCTTAAAATAAAAGCGCTATCCTTATTATAAAGCGTTTATAAAAGAATCATACAGTCAATTACGCTGCCACCAACACCATTTTAGCCTGGACGTTTCGCGGGAGAGGGAGTTAGGGGGGCTTCAGTTATTTCAACGCCAAGTTGACTAAAGTCGTTGAATTGGTTGGTATTATGAAGAGTTTTACTGTAGCTGGCCGACCACTGTATCTTGATTCGTTTAGTTCTCTTCTAGGTCTTTTTGACTGATATATGGTAGTTGCAGATTACCCCTATAACGAAAGGTAAACATTGCACTAGACAGAAATTTATCCCAACTTTCTAGTAGTTTTGCTCTGCATTGTACTACACAATACACATTACTTAAAAAATACTAAATCTCTAAGTCAAGATGCTTAGCGAAACATGCAGAAAAGTTGGTGCAAATTTGTATTTAGTGAAATGTTTAGCTGTCCTTTAAAGAGTGAACGCACAAAATCAATTTTTAATTCAGTTTTTGAAAGTGTGACATCATTAAAGAATGACACAGTACATGGCTTGAACACTCGCGTTTCCGGTGTTGTTGTTGTTCGATGTAGCTGTTTCACTTCTTTCGCAACATCTAAGGTCGTATGATGGAGGGGACCTACAGCTTTATGTGGTTTCTAAACCACGGGTCGCTACATAATCTTGCCGCACCTATCCAATTAGACCCAATGTCGCTCGTAAGAACAATAGTTACGAGGTAGCCCTTTTCGGTGATGCAGTTTCCAATATCATTATTGGTGCTATATAATTTATTAAATTTGTATATGATTACATATTATGCCGAGAACATTTTTTTAACACTGAAGGAACTCTAAACATTTCACAAAACATGAATTTGTCCCAACTTTCGATTGATTTTTTACTAATTATTTTGTTGCGGGCATTGGAGTACACGTTTTGCTAATCTGATTTTACGGGTAGCTAAATGTTTCAGGTATTCAGATTTGTCCCAACAAAAATTTGGCATTTGAGAGAAGGAAAATTATGAACGAAAATAATTTAAACTCAACTTTCTGAAACTCTAAAAAGTTAAGACAAATCTAAATAGTTGAAACATTTAATTGGCTGTAATTATATCCAGATGCTTACCAAAACGTCTGCTTCAATGTTCAACAAAAGTGAAAAATCTAGAAACAAAATTACTAAAAAGTTGTGACAAATTCATATTTAGCGATATATTTCCTTTCGGCCGGCCGCACACAGGATCATCTTGCGACTGACGACTGATGATTTGAATCGTCACGACCCAAGTCGTCAGTCGCAAGACGATCCTGTGTGCGGCCGGCCTTAGAGTGCATGAAACTTGGCATGATTATTGTGGAAGGATGGCAAGCTTTCTTTTTTTAATACAGGCACAGAACATGGCCAATGTTCTTCCCTTTGCGAAATCACTACATGACAAATCCAGGCAGTGCAATTTCTTAACACGTCCTTCGAACGTTTCGATAGAAATGGACCCGATTTAACGTTCAGACACTGCTTTTAGGGTTTCCAGTGTTCTGTGGTTTTCGTTCAGGATCCTGTCCTTCAGATATTCCCATTAGAAGAAATCCTAGGGATTGAGGTCAGGTGAAAGAGACCATGCTGACCACAATCATGAAGATGGGTCACATTTGGGGAGGACTCTCGAACCAAAGGTTTCAGGCAAAGAATCCAAATTGACATTTGGTGTACGAGGTTTCGCGCCGTCTTGTCCAAACCCAACTCTCCATATCACTGTCTTGACCCTTAAGAAACTGGACGAACTGTTCTTGGAGAATTCGGAGGTAAACATTTTGGTCCAACATTATGTCAATAAAGACTGGGCTAAAGATCACGTGCTGAAGGCCGTTTTAAGAAATTACAGTGTTCAAATTCATCTCGTAATTTCGCAAAGGGAATGGAATGACACTTTGACCATGTTCGATAGCTGCATGAAAAAAACACTTGCCACAATAATAATCGTGGCAAGTTTTATGAATGTCAGTTAATCCACTGATTTCCAAATACATTTGGAAAGTGTGATATAATTAAAAAATCATTACATATATTAAAATCTTCAACAAGAAAATCCAAAATGTAATTTTGTAATGGTGTCGATAAAGGGCAGTTTTTACTATCTATCGAACTCTTATAATAACTATCTTTTGAAGAGGTTGTTAGGTTAGGTTAGGTAAAAATGGGGTTAGATTAGGTTGAATGATTTTAGTTTGTTAGTGTCGGTTTCTTTCTTGAAATTCCAAACATTTTCTTCCAAAATTTAATTTGGATTTGAGAGAAATTTTTCGACGTCTCCAAAATGTGTTTGGTTCTCGTCGATCATCGAATAAACATTTCTCTCTCGAAAGGCGCCACAGCTAGAGTCTATATGCGTAAAATGTGCCCAAATACCCACATCAAAATTGGGTATTTTTTTCATCCTTTCAGGGATGAAATTATTGAAAAAATAAAATGAAAAATGTAGCATTTGAAAGGCTCTCAAACGTCTTGGATAAGAATATTGTTTGGGGTTGTTCACGCTCCTCCGTGACGATGAAACTATCTACGGATCAATGCAAAAAAAAATTCACTTTTTCTACGTGAAAGTCACAATATAATAATAAACACCCGAATTTCTTAAAGGCTCTGGACTGTTTTCCCTCTTGTTTTTGGTTCATTCGTTTTACTGTATCCACCCGAAGAGGATGCCAATGGGCATCGAAACTGTTGTGGAAATAAACTCTGTCTATTAGAGTGGGTTTTTATTATCATATCTACGGATCACTACATCATCTAAACGCAAAGCGGGTCCTACGTCGCTTCACCTCGCTGATCTAACGGGAAGCGGTGTTGCGATGTGGGCAACTATACTGTAGGTCATCCACGTCTTTGAACATATTTTTAGCGAAGAAACCACACGGAAATTGGGGATGAAAGCACTTCTCTCGCGCGACAAAAATTAGTAGTTTAGAAAGCCAGCCTATAGCAGGGGGACAGACAGAAAGACAGAGGCAGTGATCATTGCACCTCACCTCGTCTGGGGATGGGTTACCAAAAAGTGTACAAATATTCCAATACTGGACGCGATACCAAATAAAAATTAATAAAATATTTCAAAAATTATAACCCCCCCCCCCTCATTTCATAACCTGGGTAAACTATATCTTTGGTATAACTTACCATGGTTATGAAATAGGATTTTACCCTTATTTCATAACCTTGGTTTAATTATCATTGAATTATAAAATGAGGGTTAAACTCAGAGAAATGACTCCTAAAAATGATATTTCTCAAATTTTAAATTAAAATATTAAAAAAGACCCGTGATACTTTATCAATTATGTAATATATATATATTTGAGCTCAAGTAATGTGGGCTATTTTAATAGATCTGTAAATAGTTTAGAGATAATTACCCAATTTGAAATAGATAGTCTGCAAAATTTGATCCTAAAACAGCTTTACATCATTTATATTACAACTCGACAGGCCACAGTGGATTAATTCTTTTCCAAGTGTGATGTAATTTAATAAAAATTAATATCATTATTCAGTTCAAAGATGAAATGAATGGATCATATATATACTGTATAAACTATTTTTTATTATGAGATATGGCTTCTTATCTTTCACGCAGAGGACCATGCAGTCTGTGCCCATATACCCTCTTAAGACTTTTTAACTTAAAATGTTAATTTGCCCTTTATATATATATATATATATATATATATATATATATATATATATATACATCGTACCAAATGTTGGCCAAACTATAGACCATTCTCATACAGACTTTTCTTTATTTGTGCAGATTTCGAAATAGTTATACCGACAAAATAGTTCTGCTAAAAAATATAACTGGGTATTTGTGCCCAAAATGTGATCTTGGAGAGATTATATGAATTAATATGCCCTTAATTATTTATGCACCTTTTGCTTCTGCAACTACAATGTACACTTTCGGAAAAAAATTCGCCTAAAAAATTTAAAAACTCCAAAAATAAATTGGTAACGTTTTATCGTTGGATATTTTTTAATTTTTAAGACTAATAAAAAAATCAATATTACCAATAAGTAATTTTTCACGTTTTTTAAAAATTTTATATTCCTAGGCGAACTTTTTTCCGGAACTATACATTTGTGTAAAATAAAACGTGGAAAAGTTAATTTGAAAATCGTTTCAAAATGTAATAATTTTTTGCTTTTTAATCACGTAATTATAATTCTAATTAATTACTTAATACTAGGGTTTATAAAAGGAATTATTTCACTATAATTATTATGAAGTACTATTAAATATAACGAGGTATTGATTGGGTTGACAAGGAAATTTTGTAACGAGTATCTCATGTGCTAGACACGAAAGCATACATCCATGATGCATGATCGTATTAACCCCAAAGATTCAAAATTTTGAAAGTTAGATGAGAGAGAGAAAATTATATGGGTATTGCCGTATTGGGCACTGGGGCATGTGCAGAGAAAGGATGACAAAATTTTTAAGAATACTCATTCAGTTAATGTGGACGGGTACTATTAAAAAATTTCGTTTATTCCGACCTATGCTCGAATCTCTTACCTCGAAATTGGGGATTTTCCCCTGATTACTTTAATATCATCTCATCAAAACTATTACTATATATATATATATATATATATATATATATATATATATATATATATATATATAGTGGCGCTCATCAGTATTCAGGCTTGAAGAATTTAAAAGTTTCGAGTAAACAATAGGTCGTCGTGGTAAAGAACCGTCTATAGATCTTAAGAGATTCGTTATTTGTTATAAGCGAGCCTGGAAAGATTTATAGGAAGATAGGGGACAAAATCGAATTCCATTTAGGACGGTTTCCGCAGTTATAAGGAAATGGAAAGGTTTTGGAACGATCAAACCTCTACCAAGGTGTGGACGACTTTGCGATATTTCGGAACGTACGCCTTGACGGATTGAAAGAATGGCTACTGGGAATAAAAGAGTGACTGAAGGTGATATTTGCCAAACATTAAGATTAAGATCCGTGCCCATCCCTCTACTGTACGTCGTACATTGAAAAAGAATGGTCTGCGTGGTAGAGTTATAGGAAGAAAACTCCGCTACGAAAAGCGCGCAAACAAGCTCGTTTAGACTACGCCAAGGATCATCAAAATAATGGAGTTGGATTCTGGAAGAAAGTTCTCCGCGCAGAAGAGGTCAAAATTGAATTATTCGTGAACAACGAGCAACTGTATGTTTGGCGAAAATCAAATATGCATTCGAAGGAAAAGACATCCCTTCCTAGGTAGTTTGCTTCTTTGGGGATACTTTAGTGCTTCTGGTCCTGGAAAGCTTGTTGTCATCAATGCAAGCTTGGATTCCAAGAAATATTAGGAAATTTTAGAAGAAAATGTATCGCCATCAGTTTGAGAGATGTCATTGGGTCGCAAGTGGGTACTGCAACAAGATAATGATCCAAAACATAAAAGTAAGAACATCATGAAATGGCTTCAACATAAGAATGTCAAGCTTCTCGAGTGGTTCAGTCAAAGGCCAGATCTCAATTTAATCGAAAATTTATGGTTTGATTTGGCAAAATCTGTCCGTAAGGGAAACCCTTCGAATCTGAATGAATTGCAGCAATTTTCTTTAGAAGAATGGGTTAAAATTTCTACTGAAAGATGTCGAAACTTCGTAGAAAAATACCCAAAACAAATTACTGGTCATTCAAGCAAAAGATGGACACGCAAAGTATTAAATAATTTTTGTAAATATATGTATAAAAACTTTTGCATTTTAACTTTTTTATTTTCTTCAAATTTTTTGATGTTTTACATTATATTTTGGAGTTGAAATATTCGTTAAATTTTTCCAAACGAACGATAAACTTTTCGTAACTATCGTTCGTATGGTACAAAAGATAAGGACGAATATAAATGAAATATTTCTCTGTACGAATACTTATGAGCGTCATATATATATATATATATGAAGTCATTTTTTTAGGTATAGTGAAGGAGCTATAGAAATAATTCTAGAAATTTTTATTCAATATTTTAAAAATAAACTGCGATAAAAATTACTGAAATTATACAACAACTAATTTCCGAATATTAATATTAATGATGTCAGCAAAAACGTTGGGATGTTGCGAAATTTCAAAATTTTAAAATTTGGAATTGATTCCGATAATTTAGAATCGGAATTGGGAATCAGAATGTTGTTCTTTTACGTTCTTAAAATGAATTCTTAAATTTAAAATTAAAATCTAACTGAAATAATTACATTTAAATTTAATAATTATTAATTATAGATTACGTTTAAAGAAAAAAAAGTTTCATTGTATTTTGTACTTCACACTAACGTACATAAAAGCGAGTACACACACACACACACACTGTGTTACCGAATTGGTTTTTAATATAATATTGAGAACGTAACTTCAGATCACTTACGTAAGTCCTAGCATAGCATATCCTAACCTAGCCTATAGCTTAGCTTAGCTAAGCCCAGCCCAGACCAGCTTATCGTAGCCTAGCCTATAGCTTAGCTTAGCTTAGCTAAACCCAGCCCAGACCAGCTTATCCTAGCCTGTAGCTTAGCTTAGCTAAGCCCAGCCCAGACCAGCTTATCCTAGCCTAGCCTGTAGCTTAGCTAAGTTCAGCCCAGACCAGCTTATCCTAGCCTAGCCTATAGCTTAGCTTAGCTAACCCCAGCCCAAACCAGCTTATCCCAGCCTAGCTTGGTTGAGTGTAGTTTAACTGGGCTAAACTTGACCTGATTTTACCTAATTCTCATTACTACAGTAATTTATTTAACAAATTATGATCTTGTGAAAGTTTTAATGGATAAATTTAGCTTCAAGTAGTTCACATTATGGAGGCATTCGAGCTAAATCCTACTATCCCTATCCAGTATTCAATTGGGTTATTTTTTTATGGGAACCCCAACAATTTCCCAGAATATTTATGGATAATCAAGCATTGTTGTATTTACTGGATTCAAATTGTCCCAGTTTGCTGAAGTAACGTTACACACACACAAGGGGTGTTTACATTTTGGGTGCCCATCAAACAACATATGCGTGGTCTTGTTACAATGGCAAAAGAAATATGGCCAACATTATTGTTTATATATCAAAAAATAGACTCTGAAACCCGTCTGAACTTATTAAAAATGTAATATCTCTACCTTCCTATACACTATACTCATAATCCTAAAACGGTTGGCGTAGAAAAATAAGTTAAAGTGAAAGGGCGTTCTATTTTTAAGCCAGGACGGTTGGCATACACAGAAAAAAAAGTTTCCTTATTGGTTAAAGTTGGAGGAGCAACTTCTCTTACAAATAACTTTTTAAGTTTTATTACGAAAACTGAAAATGATGCCCTTCCCGTGTTGTACAACAACAAATCGTTTTTGTCTTACAAAAAAAATTATAAAATTATATAATTTTCATATTGATGCGTGTCTATATTTTTATTACTTCTAAACCTGAAATGGGTTGTTTATTTTCAAAACAAACAAATATCCTATCTATAATAATATTTTTGAAGTGGCCGCTAAACATGTGGTAGCAACTGAAATAGTAAAAAGTTCAAAAAGATCTTAAAAATTCTCTTTTCATGAGAAATAACTTTGGTGCTAAGAAAGCCTTATTTCATCACTTACATTTTCCAAATCCGCCGCTAGAGGGAGACACTGATCAGACAATATTTAGTTCCCTCCTTCCCCCATACCCCAATTCATCGTTTATACCCCTCATCCCCCAACGAGACTTATCCTCCCCGTAAAATCTCCCCCAATTTAGGTACTCCAAACAACACCCACCCAACCCCTTCAATAATACTTTGAGGCTCCCTCTTTCCAAGCATTTCTCTCTCTCTCTCTCTCTCTCTCTCTCTCTCTCTCTCTCTCTCTCTCTCTCTCTCTCAAATGAAGTCGAAAGTACACCGAAGAATTGTTTTCCTAATTTCGTTTACAAGTTAAGATAAACCTACTGTATGTATATACATATATAAATAATGAGCCAAAATAATTATTATTGACTAACAAATATACTGAACTATTATTTTAATAATAATAATATTATGAAAATTTATTTTACACACACACATTATCACAATAAATAATGGATAAAGTTTAAACTCTTAAAATAACATTAATTTTAAGTTCCAATTTTTATTGAATCACATTTGATATTTGAACTCTCGTCAATTACGTCATATTTGTTATGAGCGCAAATTCAGAAGATAAAATGTGAGAAAGTTTGAAACTAAATTGAAATGAAAAGTAAAAATGTGTGAAAATGTTTGTACAAAATAAAAACCTGTTGAAATTGTTTATCTTTTTATATAAAAAGAGAATTATAATGTCTGAAAACAAAGGTGGAAAAAGTGTTTGAATAAAATTAATGCAATAATAAAAAAGTTCGGGCTTAGGCTAGGACACGGTCAACGCACTTAGGCCGGCATGACCTTGAGATCGAACCTTGAGTGAGCCAACCCAGACTATTTGAGACTCTAATGTCTAGAATCTAATGTCTAGAAATAGCCACTAGAAAACCTCTAAAGAGATTATATTATTTAGTTTTTCCAGTCTTAAATTCTAGTCTTGAATTTATGTAGGGAATTGTGGGTAATAATTTTCTGTGTATTGAAAAACAATCATGAATTTGTAAAGCCTATTGTACATAAATTATGTACACACACACATATATAAATATATATATATATATATATATATATATATATATGCATACGTACACACACACATGTATATATTTTCTTCCATTCGTACATATTTTCCGCGTACTTCCGAGAAAATTCGTTACAAGTTTCCATTTTCGTCCTCTCCGGAGGCAGTTTGTCTGTTTTTGTCTGTTTGCGTCTGTTGGTCTATGCCCTGCAATGCCCTAATCTAATGCCCAACCTCTTCTGGCTATTCCTCTCTGACCTGGGAATGACCTCTAGACAGCACACATCGAGATGCCCGCTGTTTTTTGCTCCGTGCGTTCGTTCGTTGGTTGGTTCCACCTATTTTGCATCGTCTGCAGCACTCTTGCATTGTGAGTCGCGATATTTTTAAAAGAATTATACGATACTTTCAATTATGTACCACTTTCTCTTTCGTTATTTGAAGAATAAGTTTTTTTCCAAGTAATTCATAATTGCAGTTCTCAATTAATAATTAAATCTCTGAAAATTACATATACGATTAATCATACGACCTTTTATGGTTGTATGTACGTGTTTACGCGTGTACGTGTGTAAGTTAAATCTTTTTTTGTAAGTAATGGACGTACATAATCTTTTGTAAATAGTTTACAATCGTGTCCTTGAATCAAAATTCATGTAAATTTAACACGCAAACAAATCTGTAATTTCAGTTTCATACAAACTCACTCTTTCACACACACACACACACACACACACACACACACGCGTACATATTAAGGTACATAGGTGTACATACATTATTTAAATTAAAAGTTTTATTGTAACTTACATTACACGTCTAACATCATCGTACCTTTTCGACCAGAAACTTCAAATAAGTGAATTAAGTTCAGATATAGTAACGGCGCATGATTTTAATGCAAAGACGTTCACACTCAACGTTTTCATGGACGTTTTTGCTCCGTGTACGTCCTGTCGCGTACACTCATCTCCATGTACACATGGCAAGCCTGGAGACTAAACACAAGTTCAGTCGCTTCCAATGAGTGGTTGAGTTTGTGGTGCTGCTATACAGCACAAATAAGTGCCTCTATATTTCACTCACTTTAATAAATTATAATTATTTATTGGTTTTGACACTTTACGAACAAATTATGATCATTTAAATTATAAAATTATAATGTTTTCACTTCAGAGTCCATCTTCACTTGTCGCTAAGCTACATTTAAAGAAAAAGAGCCACGTATGTTATACTTTTTCATCTTTTTAAATTTACAAGGTACATATAAATATTTATGCTACGTACTGATAAATAATAATAATAACTAATATATATATATATATATATATATATATATAATATATATATATATATAAGACGCTTGCTTGCTTCAAAATATCCAAACAAAGAAAGGGGAGCCAGCAAGCAAGGAAGCAGGCACGCAGGCAAGACAGCCAGTTCTCTCCATGCACACAGACAGACGGACACTGCTTGAGAACTTTGCTTGCTTGCTTGAAAATCTTTGAGTAAGTTTAGAATCGATAAAGCAAAATTCATTCACACAATCACAGTTAATATCTTAACATTGTTTATTGTCATAAATTACATAAAATAATATTAGTTTATATTATATATATATATATATATATATATATAGAGAGAGAGAGAGAGAGAGAGAGAGAGAGAGTTGATTTGAATGTACCGTTATAGTTAATGCAGTACCGTATAGCTGCAAGGAGGGCACGGATGGTGTGTGTATATATATATATATATATTATATATATATATATATATATATATATGAGAGAGAGAGAGAGAGGATGTTTATATACGCCTATATGGCATTGTCAGATGCGTGTGTAACACAAAATTAGCATAGCCTTACATCCATATAAAGCATTACAGTTAGCCATATATGAATGTCTGTCTTATTTGCATCTTACATTAGACAGTATCGACCTTTCCTCAGACATGAGCAGACATGAGATATCCAGACGCATAACAACAAAACAGCTACGCTCAGACATATAAAAAAAATAATAATAAAAGCCACAGACACTAACTTAGACATTTTTTTTTAAGTTGATGTACTGTCGGTGTACGACAATATATATATATCTTATGTTTCATCCCAGTTTTGCAGCAATTATTTCTATTGTATTTTTAATTTAATCGCATGCAAGAAGGGAGTGCCATCTTTTAAATAATGCAGTTGGAGGGCACTCGTTTGGGTTTTTAAAAAGGTATTTTAAAAATGGTACTTATGATTTTAAAATATTTTTACTCTAATCGGAGAGTTACATTTTTTAATAAACAATATATATATATATATATATATATATATATATATATATATATATATATATATAATTTTTTTTATTTTGTTACTTTTTACGTGTGACCTTTTTTTTAACAACCCTAAAAAGGACGACGCTACATATTGGTAACCTTTCAAATACTCGCATTTATAACTTAACCCTACAAACAATTCCGGCGTTAAAGGGTTAACCTAACACCTGTAACCTAATATATATATATATATATATATATTCATCGATGCATTCATAGTTTAAGTGGAAGTGCGAACAGTTAAACATCTTTTCACATAGCGCACCATTCCGCCCATACGTTCAATCAGGGTACGAGCAACTCGCAGCAGCATTGTCAAGCAAATAGTGGGTCAAAGTACTGATGAGGCTTTCATACGTGGTTCACCACTACTGAAAGCAGCAATGCTCCGTGTTAGTCCAGTCAAAAGAACATCCGTATTCAATTTATTGCAATTCTCGTTAGTATATATATATATATATATATATATATATATATATATATATATATACGACTTTACCTAACCTCAGATAAGCTAATCTAACTTATTCTAAATTGACCGAACCAATAACCTAATCCATCCCTGCTTAATTTATCTTATAACTTAAATGAACCCAACCTAACCTAGCTTAACGCAACCCTACTATACCCTATCCTTATGTAACCCAACCTAACCTGACTTAACCTTTAAAACAAGTGTTTTCTTGCTCGCTTGGGACTTGTCTTAGACCATTTTGGCCATTCAGAACTCGTATAAAGCCTTCGCGCGAAGTTCTCGCTCAGCTTATGATGGTTAAATATACTCTACATACATATATGGAAATGCTATTCAGACTAATACACAGGGTGTCCCATAAATCTGGTCTCATAGGAGAATTTATTTTACAAAAGTAATACATTAGAAGTAAAACAAATGTTCAAAATGATCTCTTCTTTTGGGACCTTTTTTATGGTTGCAGGTAGAATAACACGCAATGGCTAATATTGAAGTGAGTTACACTCTTCAGGAAAAGCCGGATGCAGGAGTTCCTTTCCTCACGAGTGTAACTCGCTTCTATATTAACCAATGCGTGTTATTCTACCTGCAACCAAAACCGGTCCCAAAACAAGACATCAATTTGAACATTTGTTTTACTTCTAATGTATTAATTTTGTAAATTTAATTTAAAATAAATTTTCCTACGAAACCGGACTTATAGAACACCCTGTATATAGGTATTTCCTAAATAGCTAAATTCCTCCTACATTTTCGTCGATGGTCACTGAAGTTACATTAGCTCCTACAGGTGATGTTATTTTTTTATTTTTTAATCATTTACGCTTGCATTAAGGTAAGTGAAGAGGGACGGGGGGGGGGGTCATTAAAAAGTTTAGAGAATGCGCTTTTTTACCGGATACAATGATTATTTTTTGGAATTTCACTCGTATTAGGATTTCAATTAAGAAACTCAAAATCAAATTACTACTGGGCCTACTTCATGCTACCTCAGATTTTTACACATCCAGTTTTTTGTTTTAGGTTAGGTTAGGTTAACCTAATCTAACATAACGTAAACTAACCTAAATTGAACGCAAAGACATCTACAAGAAAATAGTTATTATTTTCCGCGTAGGAACCCAACTTTTGGCTCCAAACATTTATTACAAGACATTTCGACCCCGAGTGAGGGTCATCATCAGTGAAAAGCTGAATAAGAGACAAAAGTTAAACACAGGTTTTACTTTATATCCCTGTTAAATTTTAATTTTCCACTGATGCTAACCCTTACTCGGCGTCGAAAGAACTTGTAATAAATGCTTAGAGCCATTGTCTTGTCTTGGCCTTCTTGTTATATATATAATTTAGGGTGATTCAAATATGGGGGTAAAAAATTTTTTTTTATATTTTAATGTGTTCAACCCTTTAAATGGTTCATTTCAGCATAAAACCAACTATCCTAAAATATTTTAGCAAATTTTTAATTTTTAGGGGTTGCTATCAGCAATTAAAAATTGACAGAACGACTCAAATTGTCAAATTTTTCCACACCACCCAGGGGGTACAGTACAAGGCGCATTGCTTTTTTTTAATGTGGAAAGCTCCCCCGTAGGTCCTACCATAACCACAAGCATGCATAATTAAACTAGCATGATATTTGAGACATTAGCTGTCCTTACTTCATCAATTTTTCTTTCTTTCTATCAGGGTAAACAGCCTGTAGTTTTTCACTACTTGTAGCAAGAATTGTTTTTGATCTTCATCATGTGTTAGTATTTTATTATATTCATCCATTAATTTTACTCCTCTTTCCGCTATATCATTCACGACTTTCCACTGTTTGATAGATTTCTTAGCGGAGTTATACTCTTCATCATTATGCCATTGTTTAGCATCTTTGAGTAAAAATTTTGAACTAAATTCTGTTATTGTAAAGAATCTTTGAGTATTTGATGACAAAATCTTCTAATTTCTTCGTTGGAATAAGTGCAGGATCTAGAAAAGCCCGTTTTGCAGGAAGAGTTTCTGTTGTATTTTGCAAGGCCTTTACAATTTTGTTTTTCGTTTCAGTAGGCACTTCATCATCATAAAAGGCCAAGGCTACCAGTTCTTCTGATAGGTACCAGAGGTGACCTAACAGTTTTTTAATAGCAACAAATGCAATTGTGTCATTTATTTGTTTGTAGACTACAAGATTCTGTAATAATTCCAGAGCAAGACGAGGAGCGCAAGATGGCACAGGAGCTGTAAACCATGCCTTTACATATAACCGAGTAGCAAATAGACAGATGTCTTTTAGTCCTTTTTTGTCTTTTACTGAAATTTTGAACTGAGATTTGAACATAAAATTTTTTAATGAATATGTAATTTTGGCCATCCACCTAGCCCGATGAAGTCCCGCTGGATGTTTAAATTTGATTCCACCTTTTGGTTCACCTCCAAAAAAATAATTGTTAACTGCAATAGTTCTAGGTAATCGTCTCTTGGTTGGAATGTATCTAGTTGATTTGTTGCAAATATAATTATGTCATCTTTGATGTCATGAATATTTTCATAGATATCTGGATCTGATAATGCTCTTTCGTAGTCCTCCTTATTAATATTTGACCATTTTTCTCTGAACTTCTTAAAAAGGACTATATCTGGGCCAGAAGATGGTGATAAAGACTTTGAAACAACAGCTTCCAGCATAATTTCAAATATATGGTGTCGACATGCCAGCCACAATAAATCGTTGTCGAATTTTTGTTCTAGAAGAATAGCTGCACCATTTCTAGGACCAGTATTGGCTGCCGTTGTATTGAAACACATGCATTTTATTTGTTCGCAGATGTCCCATTCAAGCGATGTCTGATTGTTTGCATTAAAAAGAGACGCATTTCTGTCACTCAATTTTGCAACATCAAGACTTCCTAATAATTTATCGTCAAACAATTTTCTACGTTTGCCAACCTTACTTTTCCATGTTGAAGGTTGTGCAGCACAGAAACCAGATTAATCACTTTTACTCTCTTTTGATTCTGATGATGTACTGGTGAGTATGACAGCCTCTTCATTCTTCTTTCTTTTGATCTCTTCTTCTGCTTTCCTCTTTTCATAACGTTGTTGCTTTTCTGCTGCTCTTTGCTCTTTTTTAGCAACAGCCTTATGAGTGGTACCCATTTTTCCATGACGTTCTTTCTCACGTTGCATTTTCAAGAATTTTTTATCATCTTCTATTTTTATAAGCTGCATAGCATTCTCATGAGCAATGTCAAATAAGTTTTCCAGTTTATCTTTCCATTTTTCTTCTTTATTATTTAAATTTTGTGATCTTTTCAATTTGTTTGCTTTGTTTTTCTTAAGCAGCTGCCATTCCTTCAGTATTCCTTGAATTTTATCTACTACATGTATTCTTTGTTTTGCTGGTATTCCTGCTTTTTTCCAAACTGCTAGCACATCATCTGCAGTAGAGCAGCATGATTCTCTAATGTCTTGCTTTTTAATATTTCTGTAGTGCATGAAGAGGGCCATCATTTCCTTCTCTGATGGTAATACGGGTGTTTTTAGTACTGCAGAGGGCTGCCCAATTAGCCATACTTCAGTTTCTTTTCTTGTAGAACTTCTCCGAAATGAGCAACTGGGTGATGGTGAGTTAGGCCTAGCTTCCATAATCGATTAATTGGTATCAAAATTACGAGTTCCAAGCAACAATTAAAAGCAAGCTAGTATATAAACCATTAATTAAAAATTCTGAAATATAAACAATTAAACATAAAATCATAAGTTGTAAAAACAAACAAATTGAAAAAGAGGGAAACTTTGACGCCTGGTAGCACATAGTAAATTTTATTTAAAATTCACCAAATTTGGCATACACTACTTTTTTGTCATAGGGAACAAAAATACAGGTTGAACAATTAAAAAAAAAAACTGATTTTTTTGAATCACCCTAAATTATATATATATATATATATATATATATAGTACGTTACATAACGTGGTCGTTTCCAAACTTCGTCCTTTTGTAGTTGTACAAAATTTCATACTCGTTTGTTAAATCGAGGAGAGAGAGAGAGGTTCGGTTCTTAAATTTATATCCTCTATATGCTTAGTCAATGTCTAAAATCAGGAAACTTTTAAATTTACTAATTTTAGGCAATTTGTTAAATATTCGATCTAATTAAACCTATGATAATAAAAACCCACTCTAATAGACAGAGTTTATTTCTATAAGTTTCGATGCCCACTGGCATCCTCTTTGGGTGGATACAGAAAAATGAAGAGAATGCCAGTGGGCATCGAAACTGTTGTGGAAATAAACTCTGTCTATTAGAGTGGGTTTTTATTATATTTTGACCTTCACGTAGAAAAGTGGTTTTTTTTTTTACATTAATTAAACCTAACCTAGCCATAGGCAACATGTTGGGAAATACCAGCGGGCATGCATATGAAGCATTATCAGGAAGGTTATGGTAGGTTTTGTGTGTGTATCACCAATTTGACACATTGCCTAAATTTCAATTAATTTATAAACTGCCTAATTTTACATATTGACTAACATATTATTATACCACAGTCAAAGAAATTTTGAGCTTTATATCCAAAGCCAGTGAGTCATAATTTGTGAAGTTGCATTTACTCGTAAAATCTAAGTGTCTCGTGAGCTTAAAAGTAAATGTTAAATTTTCAATGGTTTAAAAATTTTGTTCAAATTTTTTTGCATATGAAGTTATTTAGAAGTGAGCATAAACTGACCATATATTAGTAGACTTTGGTTCAACTGCTCGGAATAAGAGCATATTGTACAAATTTCCTGAAAACTATTGGACTGAAGAACGAGCTTATGGACTTAAATGAAATCATTTACTGAACAATAAGTTCAGTTTGAGCTATTATTATCTTCAGTATAAGAAAAAGTAAGGAAAACATGGGAGCTATTGAAGAATAGGGACCCCAGCCTTCTTTAGTTAGGCTTATAAGGCTAACTAACGAAAATATCACGACCTAACCTAACCAATCGTTAGGTTATGTACGCCCTTAACGACTGGTTAGGTTAGGTCATGATATTTTCGTTAGTTAGCCTTATAAAGCTAACTAAAGAAGGCTGGGGTCCCTATTCTTCAATAGCTTCAAAACATGTACCTGTATTCATTTTAGTTAACACGCTAAACCTATTGTTCTTTAAAAGGTTTTCAGTTGAATTGGTACAAAACGTTCTTTTTCAGTTTGCGATACTTTTTAGGAAATTGTTACGATATATTCTTATTCAAGGTCTACATGACATTTAATCAACAGGTTATTTAAGTTAGGTTAGGTTAGGATTTGTCTATCTTATCGACATTCCAATAAACTAACTAAATCTAGCCTATACTAATCTAACCTAACAACCTTTAACCATAAAAACTTTTCCATAAAAAGTGGCGTCGATAAAAAATTGTCCCGAAGAATATTAGGCCTACCACCTGTACAATATATTTGCTATTGATTTCGCTCTAGCCTAAATATATTTATATATATACTGTTGGCATTACCTGAACGGACATGCGAAATTTTGGAGCTGTTGAAGAATAGGGACCCCAGCCTTCTTTAGTTAGGCTTATATGGCTAACTAACTAAAATATCACGACCTAACCTAACCAATCGTTAGGTTAACTGTACGCCCTTGACGATTGGTTAGGTTAGGTCATGATATTTTCGTTAGTTAGCCTTATAAAGCTACCTAAAGAAGGCTGGGGTCCCTATTCTTCAATAGCTCCGAAATTTTTAGTATTCCAAAGTTTTGATCAAATTTCATACACGTTTTAGAAGTTTGATAAAGCCTAAATCTCTTTAGCCAGTCTACGCTCAGAAACATTAAGCCATTGGAAGTTTAACATTTGCTCGGTTTCACAAAAAAAGTGAAATTTTGGTTTTGGCCTAACTAATAAGTGGTTAGGCTATTCCTATACCAAAGCTTATTAATTAATCTATGCAATGAAAGCTTAGATTTTAAATGCAGCTTCACAAATTTTGACAAAGTGTTTAGCAATTTGGATATGACGGTGACCAACTGTCAATAGATATTACCATCATATCTGAACTGCTAAATACTTGGTCAAAATTTGTGAAGCTGCATTTAAAATCTAAGCTTTCATTGCATAGATTAATAAGCTTTGGTATAGGAATAGCTTAACCACTTATTAGTTAGGCCAAAACCAAAACGTGGTCTAGTCAGACCACGTTTCTACAAAACTTCACTCTTTTCGTGAAATCGAGAAAAATGTTGAACTTTCAGTGGCTTAAAAAAGTTTCATTAAAAAATCTATGAAATTTTGTAGAAGCTTCGGTCGACTGTTAATTTGCATATAGACTTTGGACACTCTTTCTTTTGGTATATGGGCTACATCGTGACCAATGTCATGACACCGTTTCCTGTCGACCAGCAAAGTTAAGCGACAGTGATTCTGAATGATACGTTCTCTGCGTAGCGACCCGTGGTTTGAATCCCACGTAAAGCTGTAGGTCCCCTTCGTTATAGGACCTTAGATGTTATGAGGGAAGTTAAACAACGACATCATTACATTTCTTTTGGGCATGGAATTTTAGTACCCATTTGGGGATATCAATCAAATAATAAACTATGTATAATTGGCCTATCCACGCTTTCAAACCAGAGACATATATCTACAGGGCGAGTGAAAAAATCCTGCCTCAATAAAAACGATACATTAAATAATTTTGAGACAGGACTTTTGACTCACCCTGTATATACTAACATTAAATATAAACTAATAATTATAATAAAAGGTATTAGTCTTTACAGAAGACTGAAATAATGCCAGGTACCCATGGCAATGTTCAGGGAATCCCAGTACGATGAACGGGGGTCAATAATTGAATTAGGGTAGGGATGGGTAAATATACGTGGCACTGGGCACTCCTATACCCCTATTTCAAAGGCAAATGGGTAACAGAAGATGAAAAAAGAAGAAAAATGTATAATATATATATATATATACTGTACATATTAAAATTTTATGGAAATCCTTGTTCAGGGTATACAATATAAATAATGTTGATACCCATCGTGCCCGGCCCATTAAAGTAATACATGTCGCGTTCTTATAATACCCTATAATCTCTCAACATTATATATATATATATACGTGTGTGTGTGTGTAGACATTATGTCTAAAATGACTTGCACTCAAACAGTTTGAAGGAGAATTTGGGGGATGTTTGACCCCCATCTCTCCTAACCCCTCCCCAAGTCTTTCCTTCCCCCACTTTTTGAAACTCAAAGACAAATTTCAAGTTCAGCGCATGCGACGTTGCCAAACTGCATTGCAAGCATATTAAGTGAAAGCGGTGGTGCCACAGCAATTTTTTTTTTTAATCAAATTGCTTTAGAATTAGGCCTGTTTTGGGTTTATATATTGTTTACAATTTGGTATTTTTAAACCTATCTTTCAAAAATACGTTAGGAGTAATTAGTTTTATTAATTGTAAAATAGGTTTTATAGTGAGTAATATATATATATATATATATATATATATATATATATATATATATATATATATATATATATATAGTTATCCGTGATTGAGGGTCGGTCCACGACCGATTTCACGGTTAACTCAGTATACGCTGCCGGTGGGTGGGTGGTGCAGCTGCTGCTGCCCGCCATCACTTGACTGTCCTCCCCCACCTCAGGTGCCACTATACACATCATTATTTTATTACAGTATAATATACAATTAAGTAGTTTGTACTCACCACAAGACGATCCGCGGATGTAAACACCACGCCAAATCGCGGTTAACTCAGTGTCATGATCATTTGATAAGTGCACAATGGTTACAGTTAGTAAATCACCGTTAACTCGATTAACGGTTGAGTGAATCACGGATAACCGCGTGAGTTTATATATATATATATATATATATATATTCCATCTTACAGATTGAGGATACACACATATAGGTTAGGTTAGGTTAGAATGTTAAATCAGCTGAAACAATACCTTTAAGTACTACCTTTAACAGGGTACCATTTAGCACCTCTAACAAGATATTATAGAGTATAATCAGGCGCTCTCAGACAGCATTTGGACCTACTGTATGGTCACGTGAACAAATAAATTACCAAGATTCTGAGTGGGTATATTAAATATACACATATACGAGTGTATATATATAATTCAATCACAGGGACCTAACCGGGTATAAAAAATAAGATTAGCCTATGGAGATAAGTTATTGAAGCTAAATGGTCATTTGTTTTCCTAAATGGTTTGGGTTAAATTAAGTTAGGTTAGGTTGTTATGAAGTTAAATCAATGTTACACTTTAATACTAAATAACTTACATGTGTACTTATGACCGTTTTCAAAATCATTATTATGTAGGTATGTATGTGTAAAAACATTTTTAATTTTTCACTATTTTTAATTTGAGTAATTACGAACCATTCTCTAATATTATAATACAAAATTAAACAAAGTTACACCCTTAAAAATAGGGGGGCCATAATAGATTCAAAAGAAAGAGCAAATTCTTTAAAAAAAAATTCTTCAGTTGCGTAATGTTTTTGCAAAATATTTATAAATGTGAATATATTGTAGGCCTCAAAAGATATTTACATAACCTATACAGCTAGCAACTTCCAACGAAAACATGCTTCCACATCATACATCTGGCAGAACATCCTGCGTAAGTAAAATAATAATTAAGTTAAATTTGCGCGAAATACTGCTGTTCTTATTATCTATTTTATCTGACTATTTTTATTGGTTCGCTTCTTATACATACTTTTCACTCGTCTAAAAAATGTCCTCTTTGTTCAATATTATTAAGAAATACATAAATAAAATTCTATCTTCGCGTTCAGTGTGATTGAAATAATGAGTAGACCAGAAATTATATTTAAAAAAATATTTATTTATATACAAATACACACACACACACACACACACACAAAACATAACCGGATTAATCCAGTAACATTACTTCTTTGTTTAGTTTTTTGAAAACTATTTCTCGTGTACGGTCTAGCCTCTAGAGTCTAGACTCTACAGTCTCATCTGCTATCTAGAATATGACGTTATCATCATATTATTTTAAATATCCTAACAGTTATTGTTGCTGGATTTAAAATTTTTAAAAATATTACGTTCGTTACGAAACTAGAATAGGCTAAAAAGAAAACATCAATATTTATGTATTAAGTTAGTAGAGGCCTATTTAATCACAAAATAATATTCCTCATCCAATTAAAATTTCCAAATATAGCAATTTATATTACGAACGCTAAGTGTGAAAAACGTTATCCATTTGTTTACAAAGAAATTGTAACGACATTTAGAAATTAACTTTAAAATTTAGTTCGCATTTAGCCGCCAGATGTCACCCACAAGGAGATAAATTATTGGAAGTTAAGCCCCGCCCACTCCTGAATTTGAATTAGTAGGCGGAGCTACCTCGAATAGGCTCCACCCACCGGCGTCTGGTCGTATTTAGCTACCAACCAATGAATTTGGAGAAAGTTTTCGATGTTTTAACTTTTTATTTTTGTTTATATTTATATATACATATACATACATACATATGTGTGTATACACACACACACACACACACTTTTTTTGTTAACTTCAATGACAAATATGGCTCCCTGGCCGTTGTATATGTTTTATGGAGATAGATAGGCAGGGGGCGCGGCAATGTAGAGCAACAAGGGGTTACTGATTACTATTATTATATAATATATATATATATATATATATATATATATATATATATATATACACTAACTAGTAACGAAATAACATTAAAAGATGACCAATTTTATTACAAAAAGGGTTTCCTTGACATCCACTTTGAAGAAGAGGACTGTACTTACTTCAAACTAACAATAAGAATTAGCTATGCAAAAGTTCAAACCAATTTTTTACTGGTACTATATGGTACTATTATATACAATTAACAATTATATATTAAACTATCAGAGACGTTGTTAGTACTAAAACTATTGATTTTTTTTTTTTGGCATAGGCTAGGCTAATCAATTTGCCTTCTCTTGTAAATATTGCTTAATTACGCTAAAGTACAATACCCGTACTCACATTACATATAAAAATGTCGCATTTAAGTATTATAAATATGCATTTTAACATTAAAATACTTTAGGTACGTCAGACGCTGGAGTAAATCGTACGGTATTTGATAGGCTGTAGGCTTAGTAGTAGTAGTTCCGCAGGGTGGCCACATGATCCCACAAGAAATGTCTAATAATCACTTCCAAACATTGCGCTTAGTTTCAAATTGACGAGGTGACGCTCGTTTCAGACGAAAGTACTGGGAATGCTTATTTCCCATGCTTATATCATCATTTTATAATTTACATATATCACAAATAGGAAATAATATATTTTTAACGGAAACTTCAAATTATCATTATTTATAAAGAAATCTATTTATGGTTCATTTACTAAAACAAAATTGTATATTAATAAATAAATAAAATATTAACTTTTTCCAAATATATTTTCTTTAAATAAAGTTCAATATATAATGCTCATTTCACCAACAAAATTTTTTATATTTTGTACCAAAGTTGCGTCATATTTCTCCAATTTCTCATACCAAGGTTCAGAAAAAAGGTTCGCCCCTATAAAATTAAAATTTCTAAAAAGTTTAAAAGAAAATTACTAAATCTTTTTGAGATATTTCATTCTTTTTGGTGACAAGGACTTTAGCAATTAGCAATTTTGTTTTTAAAAAACGTTAAATTTCTTGGCGAATTTTTTTCAGAAACTGTACATTTGTACTAAATTACAGTAGTTTACAAATATTTGACTTAAACTGTATAGTAAAATCAAACCTTTATAAGTTATATATAAATCAACTAATATATATACAGGGTGTAACAAAAGTCCGTTCTCATAGGGAAATAAGATTAACACGTGAACGAGGAAGTAGTTTTAACTATACACTACAAACGATACAATAAACTTACCAATTAATACAGTACATGCTTAAATTACATTCCACGTAGCCGTTCACACATTTATACTCGTCTTTCTCGCTCCAGTAACGATAATCATATTTCCCTATGAGAACGAACTTTTGTTACACCCTGTATATACATATGCGTCTGTTCCAATATAGAAATTGGCAATTAATTTTGCTTTTCATAAACTAAGGATTTTATATATAATTTTCTATCAGTATACAACTTTTAAAATTATATACAGAATATATTTGCAAATTATTTATTTATATATATATAGTTTTATATACATATATACGTATATATATATAATTTTTGATCTGTTTTAATACATAAAACCCAAAATTTTTGTAAATTATGGGTTTTAGTGTGGCGTATGTGGGCTGAGATACCCAATTTAAATTTTTTAGTACATTACAGGCCTGTATTATAAGCGGGTAAACAAATTATTAATGAATATATCTGATACGTAGGCCATGTAACAAAAAAGAAAAAAGAGGAGCCTTTCACGTGTCTCTTTCGCATATTGAGAGATAGTCTCTGCATCTGAAAATTGCAGCAAATGTAGACCAGTTTAAGTTTTATTTCATGTAAATACTCCATTTTGAAAAGTTAATCCAAAAGTATGGGGCAATTTTCCAATGGCAGATATGATGAAACTCTCGAAACATTTATTTATAAAATATCTAAAATATCTTGAAAATATTTTACCCATTTACTTCAAAGTACGTCAATGTAATTCACTCATTCAATAAAATTACTTTAATTATCATTACGTATGTATAGACTTTTCGGACACTCTGTTTCTTATTAAAATTTATAAAGCCGTAGGCTAGGAGGCCTAGATACGTACAACTTGATTTGCATACATTTAGTTTGTACTACCGAATATTATGCTTTAAACTACATGACAAACCCTACAGGGTGTCCATAATGTCTTGTCACCCCCAGTAAAATACTAACTCATCCGGATGTTATAAAAAGTAATATTGTGATAAAAAATAATATCTAATGATTGGGATAATGGAGCTGGATTAGAATTGAATTTTGGGTAACTACAAAAAAGGTTGGGAACCACTGGTCTAGGCCTTCAGTTATAATTCGTAAAGTACTCGGGATTTACTCGAAATTTTTGACAATGAGGACGAGTGTCGACAAAATATGTTTCCTATACAGTCCTTGGGTACAGTTGCAGAAAGAATTCCAAAATTAATAAAATAAATACATAAAATTTCCCAGAAACACTTCCCCCCGGCCCCCAACACACAAATTACTACATTAATAATATTTTGGTTTTTCTTTTGGTGGTATTTTTGGGGGAACTAATAAATTTTAAGAGTATAATTTTTTTAATTTGATTTTTTTTATAGTGTAATGCGCTTTAAAAGATCCAAAGAATACGCACCAATTTAATTTCTTATCTTTTACTATTTACATTTTCTACTTACATCACGTATGTAATGTATGTAATACATACGTAATATGGGCTAATAAATTCTATCATTTGAATAAGTTTGCGAGAAAGAGGTTATAAAATGAATGTAACTCGCCATTGCGCCATTTGCCTAAAGATTATAGGCAAAAAGTGGCGAAACCCCCTTTTTCTTAAGGGTAACAAAACCCCATAGAAACTTTCATTAAATATTATTATTCCAGATTTATTATCGTTCCTAAAAAAGTGCGTCAATTTACCTCCATTTCGACCCGCATATACGGTACGCGGGTTTTGAAAGAATTACTTTGAATTTAAACGAAGAATTGGCCACACGGAGACAAAATCAATATATAACAAAAATAATACTTATTAATTAATTCTACAGTGTGTCTACGAAGTTCAGCGTTACATAAATAAATTGTTATTAATAAACTTTGCTTACGATGCCACGCTTTATAAACACACTGTACAGAGCGCTTTATCCTCATTTCTTAACATATTTGATCACGGAAGCCAAGTTCATTATCGTAATTAGCTCATATGGGAAGTGGATTAGCGTAAAGTTTTCCCCATTGGATAAAACTGGCGGAGCTACCTTTTTTATTTTAACGTAAAACCCGTCGAATTCACCAAATTTGTACAAAACAAACCGTCAATAACAAGAAATAAACAAATAAACTAAAATAAATAATAAATATATTAAAAAAAAAATTATAAATTTTTGCTTAACCACAAACCAATCATGGTAAAAGTTAAAATTTTTTGGTTTTTAATTGGTTTTTCAAAAACTAAGAAAGACCGTATTTTTTTTTTTTTTAAATCATTTGCAGCAGCTCCGCCAAATATAGGACCTACAGTATCTCATAAAGCAAAATTTAGAGTTAAAATTTTTACAGTTGAATTGGAAAAGTATATATATATATATATATATATATATATATATATATATACATATATATATATACTGTAGGTACATAATCTGGGTGAAAATTAAAAATTCACGCCCCCCTTTTCATATGCTCTCAGAAATGTTACAATTTTAAAACCTGAAAATTTAAAAAAAAAAAAAAGACATGAAAATTACATTCTTTGGGGTTAAGGGAAGAGGTGGGTTAAAAATTTTCGGAAAACTAAACACTCAAAAATAAATAAAATGAAAAATTCAGAAAAGATAAAAAATTTCAAAATTGAAAATATTTTAGCTAGCGTCTTCTCCTCCTCCTTACCCCCCCCCCTCCGCCAAAACGCTTCCAATTAAAAAAAACAACAACATCGAAAACGACAAACTTAAAATAAAACAGAATAAATAATACTTAAAAATGGCTTCGAAAAACAATAACAAGAACAAGAACCCAGAAGAAAAATGTAATAATAAAAAAACAGACTAAAAACAATTTAAAATAATAAATATTGATATAAAAAAAAAAACCTTTCTAAAAAAAAAAACCCAAAATACAGATCAAAATTCAAAATGTAAAAAAAAAAAAAAAAAAAAAAGTCGGCAGAAAAGAAGAACTCAAAAAACCCAGACAAATTTAGCAAATTCAGAATAAAGAATTCAAAAAACCAAAAAGCGTCGCATCGATTTACAAAATGATTTGCAAAACCTACAATGATAGATAAAATATTTAATATACTTGAGGGAAGAAGGTGAGGGGGGGGGGGGGGTTTACGACGATCGCGTGAAACAATTTTAGCTTTCCGATAGGCCTCCTGTCAGCTCACAAAAACCAATCCAATTTACCCTTAAAGAAAAGTGTTTTGTTTTCCTAATATATTAGAAAGTCATTTTGGTTATTTGAGATAAAGTGATCAAAAAGCACACACACCTAGTGTATATTTATTAAAAGATGGGTAAATAGATACCGATAGATGGGTATAAACGAGCTTTTTATGCTTTAGTTTAGGTATTCCTAAAAACATCCTTGAATGAGGATCTGTTAATTACCAAAGGCAGACAAATTTTAATTTGAGCATCCAAAGGTGACTGCGCTGTTTGGGCATTTGCCGGTTTACGAAACCGTGGCTTGGCCATTTTATTTCATGTAATGGCCATCTTGTCCTATATAAAGAAGTTTGACAAACGTTAAAAAATTTCAAATTTTAATCTTTAGCTAAAGGCACAGAGAATTAGGTCTGTACTCTGACCTGCTGACTCGCTAACCCATTCCATTCCAAATGAAGTTAAAGGTCAAAATTAACTATAAAAATGTCAGTAAAATATTTCATTATTATTTATATATGGAAATGTATAATTGTATAGTGTGGCGCAAAAGTCGGGACACGAGTCATTATAACATTTATTCTAGTAAGTACTCGAACTGACTATCATTAACTCCGACCACTACGGGGTTGGTCATGGACACTTCCTGTGTTTTTAAAACGTCCAATCAGTTTTCTTACAACAGAGTGATCGATTGGATCTCTCTCTGGGCGCAACTGATTAAATTCATTGGCGACAGATCGATAACCGCTCCCTTTTGCGTATATAAAATCCAACTCTACACGTTCATCTTTCGTTAATATACTCGTATGTGGCATTTTTCACCTGAAAAGGACAAAATAAAAAATTTCTAATGCCGATGGGTCCTCAATTTTGGTCCATCCTGTATATTTAATCGTAATGCTATCATTAGGATTTTGGCTCACTCTCGGCTACGTCATGACTGGATGTCAGATGTATATAGATTTTTCTTTTGCAAACACACAACCAACCAAATAACCTTTTCATATCACTATTAATCCACGCTCGTTTTTCTACACCAGAAAACTCTATTCATTATATATTTGTAAGGAAGACGCCGACATGGTGAAAATTGCATTCCTGAACTGTGCTAGGGTATCATCTTTTAAGAAAATGGGGTAGGTCAAAAGCCCTGAACCCCTTCCAATTTCTTCCGTCTTCTCTCGGACTTGTACTATTAATCGACGGTCTCACCGAGTTCAATCTTGTATTACGACCAACTAACCTAGCGTACGCCTAACCGGGCATAATTACGCCTAACTCGAGCATAGGACATTTTAGCCAACAACACATTTCTCCAACAATGTCATACCATCTGTCGATAACTGTCCTGTCAATAAAATGCCCAACACTCCTCGATAATATGTCCAAAGTTCGTCAATAATTTGAACAGATAGAAGTCCTGTCGACGAAACGTCACGAGGGCAAATCCCCAAACTCATCGACATATTAAAATTTTGTGCCCTTCGAGAGAATTCCAATTCCGACCTATACCCATTTACTCGACAGCACATTCCACGGACATTCTACAAAGCTAACTTAACCTAACCTCTGTTAAATTAACGTAACCTAAATCAAAATAACTTGTCAAATAAATGTTACATTTTGAGAATGACATTAACTAGGATTAAACTGAGGTGAGGCCTACCAAACTTCGATGGACATTTAATTTTCCTTTTTAAAAACTATTCAATCGTTTTATTTCCAATTCAAATTAAATTACTATTACTATTTTTAATAAACTAGTACATATTTAACGATGTCCCCTCTAAGAATTGTGATCCTCACCTGTATATCCCCCTCCGTGTTAAATAATGTGGGGTCTAAATTAAACATTTTTTTTAAATGGTATTCAAAATTTTTTCATCAAGGGGAAATGTCAAAATTAAAAGACTAATGATACCCCCAGCACCCCGTGAGAAACCCCAATGAGAAGTAAAATTTTGAGTTTAGACGCTGGAGTCAAAGAAAGGAATTAAAAATAAGTTTCCTGAGCTTCACCATTATATATACATATACACTGAGCGACAGAAAACTCTGCCCACTTGGAATATTTCGAAAAGCAAAAAAGTGGGCAAGCTTTTGTTTATAAAAGTTTTAAAAGTGGAAAATATAGTCTATGAGGCAAACAAATAACGAGACAAAACAACGTCAGCTGCGAACACAGTAGCTGTAACGAATTTTTGACTTCTTTTAAGAATTCGACAGTCTGACATTCAGTTGCTCTTAGACTGCTAGTGCCACTTTTTTCTTCCACTAGTGGGAGTAAGCATTTGCGTTTAGTAACAGATAGGCTTCTAATTCTTTTGGGTTCTAATTCTTTGGATACGTTTTTAAATTTGTTTGCATGCCTAGATGAAAAGCTCATTATTCGCCACTGGTACATTATATATCATGTAATAAAAATGAACACAAGGTGATCATTTCCTTGGAACATTCGCTTCCACATCGTGGGGAAATGAGCTTGCTGGTTGTTACCTATATATATATCACCCTGCCAGAATGAAATGAACACCTTCCTGAAGTAACGAAATGGACATGTGGCGCAGTCCTCTTGAAACATGCGCTCTAGGTGAAGTTTCCATTCCGAAACAAAGAGAAGTGGTTCTGATCTAAGATGGATATGTAATCTTGTTAATTACGTAAGACGTCCTTCTATGAACATATAGTTAATTTTTCCAAAGTGAAAAAATCTTGCCCACACCCTAAGGACACAACTACCAAATTTCACATTGGGTTGTACCAATTTGGGATTGAACATGTTGCCACGGGTTCTCCCTTCCCAGATCCGTCCTTCTGAAGCAAACTGCTGAAGCGCTGATTCATCTCGGAAGACAAAAGAATGCCAAAACTTCTCAGATTTGTCCTTCATCCGCTTGGATCACTCGTATCGTTTCTTATTATTATGCTCAGATAACGTTCTACATAGAGCTGGGTACGGAGGACGTGCAGCTATACTGAAACTATTGCTCTCCGAAACTAATCAAAGCTCTTTAGGAAAAGATATTCTGACAAATTATCACTAATTATTCTAGGCTCGGTTGAAGAAATAACACTATAAAATAAAGTTAGCTGAAAATGTCCTATCGCCAAACTCCGTTTCTTATACCAGTATTTTTCGGTAAGAAACGTGACGTTTCACGACAGCACATCCAAACAGAATGTACTCGTTGGCATATCTAAGGTCTACGGGTAACGCTGAAAAACGCTTTGGTAGTGGCCGGTAATACTCTTCTGCTCACGTGGCAGAAAACATCACTGAATTGATCTGTAACAAGAAAATGTAACAGGCATGCCCAACGAATTTCCAGGCTGTTCTAGAGAGTGCAGGAAGGAGAAGAACACAACTGGACAGACGTAAACGCCTTTTGGGACTAATCGCACAAAGCAGTCCGTCAGCAAAGTTTGGTTTTCCATAAGAAACGTTTTACCATGGAAAAAACTGAAGCACTCGGAATGACTCCATCTACACCAATGTGGAAGAAAGCAGAAACGTCCGCGAGGCTGTGAGAGAGAGGTCACGTTTCACTGACTGATGGTTGCTTTTGCCAGTTCTTTCGTGGGCAAAACTATTTGTTGAAAAGAGGAAAATTCAATTCGAAATGTTCCTGCGAAGATGTTTATTCCTGTATACTGCGCCTTGCACGGAATATCAGAGGCTAGATTTCTTTTTATGTAAGATGGAGCACTAACACACCAGCAGAAAACAAGCAGCCTAACCATTGATTTTCTGCAGGCAAATTGCGCATTCATGAACCCACGCAGTCTTTGGTTACCAAACGCTGCAGACCTAAATCCTGTTAATTATTCAGTTTGAGAAAACACGCAAGAAATAGTGTACCTCGCAAGAATTAAAGGAGAGAATTGCAACATTGTGGACGAGGGTAAGTCAACGCTCCATATAAATAGCAATAATCCAGTGTAGCTGCAACATAATGTAGAAGTTGATATGAACATATTCAACCCTACAATGAACAGTAAAACTGTCCTCAACACAACACTGAAAGAGGAGCAACTTTTCCTATTATAGGTTTGTGGTGGCAGCGCAGCGATTATATATATATATATATATATATATATATATAATATATATATATATATATATACAGGGCGTCCCAAAAAAATGTATACACACTTTAAATACTTATAAAGGCAGTGTTTATTAAAATACATTTCATTTTCAAAATGTAATAGAATCTACAGACATTATTTAATTGTTTTGTCAACGCCTGTTTTCAAACTGACGTCCGTTCTGGTCCAGGCACTGCTGATAACGCGAAGCAATGGAATCGCAAACATCACGAAACATTTCGTTTGGTATTTGTGTGCATTCTCGTTCAATGGCTGCTCTCAATTCAGCGACTGTTGCAGGTTTTATAGCGTAGACTTTGTCTTTTAAGTATCCCCATAAAAAAAAGTCTAGTGGTGTGAGGTCTGGTGAACGCGGAGGGTATTCTACGAAACCCCTTCGTCCAATCCACATCCACATCGTGCCAAGTACCACTCGCAATACTCCACTCTTCGGTCCGGATCATCTTCATTAATAGCATGGACTAATCTTGGAATGTAACTTTTCCATTGACAGCGCTTCAAAATGGGTTGGACAGACGATTCTGAAATTCCTACCTCACGACTCGCTTGCCGCACAGATTTTCTTGGACTTTGGTGATACGTTTCCAGTACTCTTTCTTGCTTTGTGGGGCTTGTCGATGTCCGTGGTCTTCCGGAACGCTTCTTGTGGACATTCTGAACAGTTCCATCGGCTTCAAACTTATCTCTAATTCGAGTGATAGTTTCGCGCTGGTGGATCTGTTTGAAACTCCCTCCTAAACTGTCTTTGCACTTCAACTGCGTTTTTCTCACACTTCCAGTAGCATTTTAGAATGAATTTCCTTTGTTCAAAGCTTAGTCTGACTGCCATTTTAATTCTAATGGGTTTTAACTTGGAAAGAAAGAAACATCAATTGAGCTACAGCTGTTAAATGTGTATACAATTTTTTTGGGACGCGCCTGTATATATATATATATATATATAAAGGGTGTCTCAGAAGGTCTTGGAGGGGTTTTTATTTGGCTATAACCTTTTTTGTGTTGTTTCGTCAAGGGGTAAACAAAAAAAAAAGGTTTGTAACACTTGAAAATATATTTATTGCGATTTTAATTACAAATTTAATATCTGGTGAAAATCTTCAATTTCATTGCGTACATCTAAAATCACATTAGCGTACGTTATCCAACTCTGATGATCTTGTGGTTTAATTTCTTGAGCAATTTTGTACGGGTAAAGATTGATATCCTCTCTTAAAATTCGATGTAAGGAACTTCTTGAAATGTTTAATTCCTGGCTGCGTCGTTGGACTGATGTGGATTTTCCTCAACGCTTTCACGAACCATCTCAACCAGAGTTGGACTTCGGCTGGTCCGAGGACGCCCAGTCCGTGGTTCGTCTCCCTGACCCTTTCCCAAACAAAATTTAGCGACGTACCGTCGAATAGCTCGATCAGAAGGAGCGGAACGTGCGTTGAATTTTAATCGAAAAGCTCTTTGAGCGGCAACGATGGAAGAGTTGTTTGTCAAATAAAGTTCCACAATAGCCACTCTTTGTTGCACTGTCCACGATTCCATTTTCATTAATCGCACCAAGGGTACTTTAATTGAAAAATAAAAATAAATAAATTAATCAAAAAAGAAAAACTTATAGCCAAATAAAACCCCTCCAAGACTTCTGGGACACCCTGTATATATATATATATATATATTATACTATTTGTAAATTTTCTTCCGTGCTCATATTTTACCCAGTTGGCCAACAGGTTATACGATTTATATTTTCAAATTTTTTAATCACTTTTGCTTGTGTTAAGGTAATGAAAAGGTCTATAAAATTTTTTTGTTTTTTTTTACAATGATTATTTTTCGAATTCCAGCCGTGTTATGATTTTAATTTAAAAATTCAAAATCAAGTAAGTCGTGCTTTATGCTACGTCAGGCTTTTACACACTCAGTGATTTATTTTAAGTTAGGTTAGGTTTAGTTTAACCCGAGTTAACCTAACCTCAAAAAAATTGGTCGTACAAGAAAATCTTGACTTGATTGGTAAAAAAGGTGGCTAACTATTGGCACTACTTGGGAATATATATATATATATATATATATATATAGAGAGAGAGAGAGAGAGAGAGAGAGGAGAGAGAGAGAGAGAAGAGAGAGAGAGGCGGGGCCATCAGCTTGACCTCCGTGTGAAGAGAGACCAAAGCACGAAACAACATAAGGTTCATAAGGTAAGGTGTATATATATATATAATATATATATATATATATATATGAATAAAACCACGAAGGAAAGGAAACACCGAATGGTGCTCAAGCGCTTTCGTCTAATGACATCCTCAGGAACACTGTTACTTTCGTGAAATAATTTTCATATATATATTCCTCGAAACTATCTTCATAGATAAAGCCAATTTAAATATCAAACACAGCCTATAAATGTATAGATAACCACTTTGTATATTGTATATTTCCTACAGCCTACCGTTGGCTTTTGCTTAGTGTTTTAGCATTTCGAAAGAAAATAAGGTTTTTTGATGGGGGGAATAAGCGAAAAGCGAGTCATCATACAGTTTGGTGCAGCGCCTGCATACAATCTTTATATTTAACTATAGTATCCTGTAGCTTACATACACACCCACATACTGCTATTGTATACTCCTTATATATAAACCTAATTTTTTATATTCTCACTTCCCTGTAACCTTTTGTGGAAGCCTGTATAGGGACTACCGTATACTACAGAAGTAAAATATATATTTTTTAGTCTGAATTTATTTAATGAAAACGGGCCAGGATTTTACCGATCAACCATCTAACTGACATCCTCCTCAGCGTGAGCGAAGCCTGCCTATATCTAGTCAGACCACGCTTTTTTACTTTTTTCTGAAATCGAGGAAAAACCCATCGAAACCATAAATTTACAAAAATACAACAGCCATCAAAATTTTAAGCTTCACATCCAAAGCCAGTGAAGCCAAATTTGTGAAGCTGCACTCAAAATCTAAGTGGTTCGTGAGCTTTTAAAGTAAATGTTAAGGTCTGACTGGTTGGAAATTTTAGTTCAAAATAGTTTGCATGAAATTATTTGCACTTTATAATGTTGGTATAGGTTTTATGATGCAGAGGGTGCCAGACCGACTAGATATTGGTAGGTTTAGGCCTTTTTTTTTTTTTTTAAAGGTTATCTCAATAATTATATAGAAGTTCCCAGTTTATTATACTTCCACGTAAATTTCATTAAGACTTAACTAATGAACGGTTTCCAGCTACAGAATATTAATTATAATGCTATCATATTTATGATTATTCCTCCATATTTAATACCTTAATTCAGCTTCAACTTTGATGTTGTTAGCACAAAAACTGACAACAGTGCCATCTAGCGAAGAAATCTGGCGGTATATCACTATATCAGTCTGTACAATCAATGTTCATACCATTCCCTATATCTCCACAAATTATATGGGTCCCTTGTCCCAACAATATACGTGTAAATCTTTTTTTCATATATGTAACTATAAGATACACTTCACTAAAAAAGTCTTAAACTTCAAACTAAAATCAGATGTGATCCGTCTCCAACGTCCGTCAAGAAAACGTCTCGGAATATGCCTAAAAAAAAAAAAAAGTGGGTCTATAAGCTATGCATAGCCGTGCACAGGCCTCTCTCTTGTTGTAATGAAGTAGTAAAATTTTAACAGACAAATATACCAAGGTATTTCAAGCCTCATTAGCATGTGAAAAACGTTAAAAATTTAACAGGAATGGCCTTAAACTTATATATATATATATATATATATATATATATATATTATATATATGTTACAGGGAATCTGTGTAGCTAGGGATTTCATGCAAAGTTAAGTCGTGATATTTAATCTCACGACTTAAGCTTACATGAAATCCTTGAACATTTTAGGGATTTCGTGAAATCCCTAGTTACACAGGGTCATTCGTAACACCGCTTCCCGTCGATCAGCAAAGTTAAGCGACATTAAGTCTGGGAAGAAACTGGATGACGTTCAGATTATGTATCAACCCGTGGTTCGGATCCCTCGTAAAGCCGTTTGCCTTCTAAACAACCCATATAACTTATTGTATCATATAAAGGGTGTAACAAAAATCCGTTACAACAGATTAATTTTATGCATTTTGAAAAAAATAAACGTTGAAATTGGGATGCCATTCAAGTGTTTACACACGTTATCATAATTTGATCACGAAAACTACACATAACGTTACGTAGGACATCCTTCCTGTGGTGTTATATTTTTGTTGTATGTTGTCTTTTATGTATTGAATAGTTCGTAGTTTTGTCTGGTAAACGATAGACTTTAAATATCTCCAGAGGAAGTTACATGTAATAAAACTAACTTGACTTTCTCCTGTCAGGTGTCATCATTCATATTGTTCGTCAGGTATAAACCTGAAACAGAAGAAAACATTCATTTTCTATGGTAATGGACGTTTGTTACATCATATATATATATATATATATATATAATATGCGAAGCATAGGGCAACTTCTGCAAGTAATGGACCTTCATGGTGTTTTGGGGTTGTTTAACCTCCATCGTAATGGCAAAGGTCACGTGACGAAAGGATACGCAGTTTTACGGGTAGCTACATCATCCCGATGCGAAGGAGGGTTCCCCATCGAACTGCTACGCAGACCTAATGTCGCTTAAATTCGCTGACCGGCTGAAAGCGGTGTTGCAACATGGTTGAGTTAGATGAATGATTTACTTATAGCGACATTAATAAGTCTCTGGACATCCAAATGTCGGTAATAGTTCTATAGGCCTGCGTACAGTTTCGAAAAAAATGTTGGCCTGTCGAAACAAACATTTTAACCGTAAAAGGCCAGCATGGCCTATTATAAGTACAGGGTGTCCACAATGTCTTGTCGCCCCCCAGTAAAATACTAACTGATTTTCATTTTTCTTTCACACCCATTTGAAATGTGTGATAGCACCGACTATACGATTGAACAACGCGTATTGGCTAGTACCTGGGTCCATGAGCAATGGTGCAGTTCCTTCAAAAAGGAGCTGCAAGATTGAATTGGTCCTAGAAGTGTACACGAATATTTTCAATGGTTTTTGCCATTACGTAGTCGCTCATGGACCCTGGTACTAGCCAATACGCATTGTTCAATCGTATAGTTGCTTCTATCACACATTTGAAATGGGTGTGAAAGAAAAAAGAAAATCAGTTCATATTTTACTGACATGACAAGACATTGTGGACACCCTGTACGTTTGTTTTCCTGGAAATGAAGACTTTTATTGTACCCAAGTTAATTTTTATTATTGTTTAGTAACAATAAATTGTTTAAAATGTAGTTTTCATTATGGGGTTACACGTAGACCTAACACTAGTCGCTCCGGTCCCACACTGGCCTTCTACGGTTAAAATGCATGAAAAATTACCAATCAATAATTATGTTTTTCGGGACGTTTTCCAGTTTATGTACCGTTTTGACGATTGGTTAGGTTGTCATGATATTTTCGTTAGTTTTAACGAAAATATCCAGGGTTGGCAAAAACCCAAAACCCCAGCAAAAACCCAAAAACCCCAGTTGGGTTTTTGCTGGGTTTTTGCCAACCCTGAAAATATCACTACTTAACCTAACCAATTATATGAAAATTATATGAAAAACGGTATGAAAAACGGTACACAAACTGGAAAAGGTCCGTTTTTCGTTTTGAAATTTTATTATGGAACAAAATCGATATTTTTTTGCTTTTCAGAAATTCTTTATAGGCGAACATTTTTCCGAAACTGCATTTCTTAATGCAGAAGCCTATTTTAACATTTTTATTTATATTTCATACACTTTTGTACACATTTTGAATGAATTTTAAAAGTTTTCACCGGCTTGATAATGCCTTAAGTGTCTATTGAAAAGTTGCGTTAGATTTTGCCAAATCATGAAAAGGTGAAAGTTTAAAAAATTAATATTTAAAAATATCGTTAAACCAAACTTTGGAACTTAGACATAGTCTGTTTTTTAACTCGGAATAACATACTAAAAAAAAAATACGCTACACGTTTTTAGATTAAAATGGAGGTGTCCAAATTACAACAACATTTATTTCTCTATAATAAAACCTATTAAATATATAAAATTGTCAACAAAAAAAAAAAAATTTTAATAGTGAGTAATACCGTTAACTGAACCTAGATAACAATATTAGTGTAATTAATGTAGTTCGTTTCTGCAGGTGCCTATTTTATTAATTACACCTTTTCCTATCACAAAAATGCAATAATACTATATCTCCTATATTATTTTATATACAAGTTAATTAAAAAAAGGTATGTCTGTATCAAACGAAATTTTTAGTTGTAGATAGAGTATGAACATTTTTGTAGGAAAACGATGGTTTTCTCGGTTCGTCCTTACAGGGTGTTCCATAAGTACCTTTCCACCCCCCCCCAGCATGTTATGGTGTATATATATATATATAAAAGGCTCAGTGGCAGTGGCGGCTCGTCGGTAGGCACTGCGGAACTGCAGTACCCCTAAATTTTTTATTTACAATTGAAATAATCAAGAACAATATAAGGATGAGCTCACTGAATAACTTTTTCAATAACTTTTGAAACTTTTATTCATTGCTCAATGCTCATCCTTTTATTTCAGTAATTATTTCAACCCATTCTTAGAGACAGCACCCCTACAATTTTTAGTCACGAGCGGCCACTGCAGTCAGTGGTAAAGGTACTTATGGGAAATCCTGTAGTATATTAGTCCAAACATCAAACAATTTATATGCCTTTGATGTACACTAGGGGACATATTGTCTTAGGTATTAAGTACTGGTAAAATTACCCGTGATATGCGAGACTTTGGTGTTGGAAACAATAACTGGTTTTTTTTTAATCTTTGAATGACTTTTAGTTGGTTTGTTATATTTTACGATATTAGTACAAGAACACCTTATATAAAATATTTCAAAAAGAATGTGTGAGTAGATACTGTACTGTCGCCATAAATGAACTTTATAGGTAATTGGAACGTGTATGTAAATTAGTTTGGGTTTCTGTGACATGTTCGTTAATATTTTTCACATCAAATCAAGACTGGCTTTCTTTACTTTGTTTTTTTTTTGTGTGTAAAAAGGAGGGGGCTAAGGGTGAGCACCCACAAAAGTGACCCCTCCACAGAAGACGGAGAGAGCCAAAAATAAGGTCTCTAAGGCTTAATGATGCCATTTACTTTCTCCAGCTTGCTATAAGGATGTGCGAGGATGTAATGTTCAGTTTTTTAAAAAGGTTCGCCCACAAACGATTTCTAAAAAGCCTAAAAAAATTACTAAGTTGGTATTATTCAGATTTTCTTTGGATAGTTTATTCCTTTTGGTCGTAGTAAGAAAATTCTAAAAACAAAACCCAGTCTTTACTAATTAGTAATTCTTGAAATTCTTATATTTCACTCTTGACCACCCCGACACTAAAATAATTCTGATACCCACATTTTGAGTTAAAAAAAAATTCTTAAATTTAAAAAAAAATTTAAAAAAATGATGTTCAGTTTTTAAAAAAATAATTTGCACACAAACTATTCACAGAACAGATTTTGAGAAAATGAGTGCAAGAACTACAGCAATAGATGGCTACTTTAAACAGCTCAAAAAAATGTTGGAGCTCTTGAAGAATAGGGACCCCAGCCTTCTTTAGTTAGGCTTATATGGCTAACTAACTAAAATATCACGACCTAACCTAACCAATCGTTAGGTTAACTGTACGCCCTTGACGATTGGTTAGGTTAGGTCATGATATTTTCGTTAGTTAGCCTTATAAAGCTAACTAAAGAAGGCTGGGGTCCCTATTCTTCAATGGCTCCAAAATTTTTCCATTTTGGGTAGCTATACTCTTAACTTACTTGATCTAAGGACGTCGTAGTAAAATTATTTTTTTCCGAGTTACTTTCTGGAATGTAAAAAAAAAAAATCAAAATTCAAAAGTTTTGTATTTTAAGGATCAGGTACCGCCCCAGTTTAATTGACGAAAACCTATTTTTCCAGAGTAGTCCTAAATGTTAAAACTAGAATAGGTTTTGTATACCAAAGGACTTAAAATAGGTATATATAAGGCTTAATACGCTCTATAGCCTAGGACAAAGCGAGCCCATTCTCGAATTATATGTGAACCCTATAATCTATGTTGTAAAATAGGCTTTGGGTTTCTTTCTGTTCAGCTTCAGCCAAGAAAGTCGCTAGCCAGGAGAGAATAATAGCCTAGACTCACTCATGAGTTGTACTTTTACAATGAAATCCTCCAAGTTTTAGACACATTAACAATATTTTTAATAACATTCATCTTTATATAAATAATCTAATAAATTTAAATTTTGTAAATACAAAATGTATTCTGTCGTTATAATTAAGAAACACGAAGGAAAAAGATATCCGATGTGTTTAATTTATAGGGACAAATTGACTCTCCGCGCCATCTATCGACAAAAATTTTTACGGAATATCAAATGAAATTGATGATTGCAAGTCTTATTTTAAAATGGCGCTACAAATTAGCATCTTTCACACATAAACACACTAACTTATCTTTGGTACTGCATTTCAAAAATCTTTTAGGCAAGTTGGCGACCATGCAGAGGTAAAACGCCGTACTGAAGGCGATTCGTACTTCTGACATAGAGGCGAAGTATGTTTACTGAAAAATGGTGGGTCTAGTCGTATCTTAGATATTTATCCTTTCTCAGATTTGTTTCATTTTTCTAGAAAGGTTTCAGATTTCTGCCAAAGTCTACAGACCAACGTAGTTCAACCACGCTTCTACCAAATTTCACACACTTTTGGATGAAGTCCAGAAAAACCAGAAATTCAATAAATTGACAAAATGCGCAGCCAACAAAATTTTGAGATTCACACCCGTGAAACCATTGAGTCTAAAGTTACGAAATTGCATTTAAAATCTATACAAGTAGTGCCTTGTGAACTTAGAGTAAATATTAAACTTTAATTGGCTTAAAAAAAAATTTGTTTAACCCTAGAAGGCTAGTGTGGCACCTTACATATACGAATAATGTAGGTTCTACGTAACCCCATAATGAAAATTACATTTCTAGGTTGAAATAATTGATTTATTGTCACTAAACAATAATAAAAATGGCTCACCTGAAGATCAGGGCCCCCAGCCTCAATTACCAAATGATATCTTCGTTAAAACTAACGAAACTATCACGACTTAACCTAACCAATCGTCAAGGGCGTACAGTTGACCTAACTGGGCATTCACTTATTAATATAGTTGGTACTGTAAAGCAAAATACAAGAATACATGGCGGGCCCTGATCCATAAAAATTAACTCGCGCACAATAAAACACCATTTCCCAAAAAACAAATGAATAGGTCACGTTCGACTTGTACAATTAATGAAATTAAATTATTTACTCAATGCGAGCGTGGACCGCAGATGCAAGAAGGCTTTGTCGCTATGCTATTTTTTTAAATTTTTTATTTATTAAAGTTCACCAATAAATGGTATCTGAAACCCTTTATAAGCTCACAGTTTATAATTAGGCCAAAAATAAAACAGACCTTTAACTTTGGCCCTAGGTTTTAGTCTAATATTAAGTTAAAATAATTATAATATTTGTTTAGTAAATATATTTTGATGAGACTAGCCAAGTTCCAATATTTTGTTTACTCAGAATTACCAGAATGGTTTTATATTAAGTGATTTTTAGCCTTAAAACTAGCTTAGTGAAATGTTTAGCCTAGTAGGTCAAAGTTATGTTGGTTAGGGGTTAGCTAGACTAAATAGAGAGCCTTATATCTATCTATAGTGGGTCAGGGAAAACTATATTATATTGGGTACTTTTGCATTATCCTCCCAACACTAATTTTTTTTTTATAATGGAAGGAAAATAAAGTACGTTAGCAAAACACTTGCGGCGGGCTGTTTTTAACCTAACCTAACCTAACCTAATCCCAACACTAATTTTTTTTATAATGGAAGGAAAATAAAGTACGTTAGCAAAACACTTGCGGCGGGCTGTTTTTAACCTAACCTAACCTAACCTAATCCCAACACTAATTTTTTTTATAATGGAAGGAAAATAAAGTACGTTAGCAAAACACTTGCGGCGGGCTGTTTTTAACCTAACCTAACCTAACCTAATCCCAACACTAATTTTTTTTATTACTCCTCCCTATCCTACACGCATCTGCGGAGGCCTATTTTATAGGCTTAATCTAGTTTCATCTAATCAACCCTAGCTTAGTCTTGACTTAGTCTAAATAAGCCTTCATAGACTAAGGAAAGTCTATATACAGCTCGGAAGATTTCTTCAATTATGGTTTTGTATAGCTATTAATAATAATAATAATTTATTAATAATTCTAATGAACTGACGAAAAATGTGTTCCCTTATCAGCGAATTTGTATTCTGTGTAAGATAAGGAGACTCATTTCATTAATTGGAAGGGTGACCAATTGTGGAATAACGATCTCAAGTAGCTCCCTGCAAAATTTGAAGAAGCCAAAGACCGAAATATAAGAGAAACATTGGTCACAGTACTGAAAGAGGCTTCGCAAAGCATCGAGATTGACAAAAAGTCGTTTGATGGACTCCAGCGTTCGTCTTAAAATCATATTAAATTGATGTTCAGGTGATCCAAAAATACTTTAAATACGATAATTTACTCTAATGATCGCGTATTTTGAAAGGTGAAAATTTAAGATTTTTTTTTGTCATTCTTAAATGTAATTTTAGGAATCCATTTCATTACGTAATATGGAAGCTTTACTACAATACCATAAATCCCTTCACCTTCGTTAACTTTACCTCTGAACCTTTTCCTACTAGAATAGGGTGAAGGAAGTTAATGGGACACCCTATTTAATTATAAAAATACATTACTTTAACAATCCTCAGACGGATTTAGATGCGTGTTAAATTAGTTTAATGTAACTAAACTAGAAGGCCTTATAAGGACAAGTTCACCGTCCAAACGCGGGCGACCATTATAATTATAGAATTGTATAAATAAAACAAAAGAACTTCTACAATGCGCGACAAAATCCCAAAACTTACGCAAAAATAAATAATTGTAACTGATTGGTTGATTTTTCAAAAAAAAGAGTTTATATTTTTTGAAAACTGAAGATAACGCGGACTACCAAAGCTTTCAAAATATACAGGGTGTCCCATAAGTTCGGTCTTATAGATCGGAAAATTTATTTTAAATTAAATTCACAAAAGTAATACATTACAACTAAAACAAATGTTCAAATTGATGTCTCGTTTTGGGACCTTTTTTTTGTTGCTGATAGAATAACATAATTGCTAATATGGAAACGAGTTACACTGGTGAGGAAAAGGCCTCCGGAGACCTTTTCCTTTTGTTTCCCAAAACAAGAGATCAATTTGAACATTTGTTTTAGTTGTAAATGTATTACTTTTGGAAATTTAAGTTAAAATAAATTTTCCAAAGAGACCGAACTTATGGGACACCCTGTATAATATTATGGTACTTTTGAAATTAAAGATATTTTCTCAGAAGTCCATCACAACAATGGAACGAGACTTCGATCTTCATTTGGTAAACAACAATAGATTTCTTGTTGGTTTATCAGTGCAAAGTGTCCGCAGACTTAATATTTCTTTTTGCATAACAGACTATACTACTACTACTACTGATAATACTACTAATACTAATACCAGTATTATCAGACATGTCAACTCTCAGGGATTTTAAGTCTCAAACTCCCTTATGTGGGATATGTTTCCACTTATCAAAATCAGGCAAAATCTTACGGATTTTCATATTTCAAGGTTGATATCTCTGTATTATCCAAGTTACTTTACGTAAATGTCACGGCCCTACGTATGTAAATTGTGTAGAATGTAATTATTGCGATGTAAATTAACCCTGATTGCCTCATATTTCACAGTTTCCGAAATGTACTATGTACTTAAAAAATTGTAAGACCACTGCAGAAAACTGTACATTTTTACTCTGTTCTTTGACCAACAAATAATTTGAATTGGAATTATCAAATATAATAATAATGACATAGAACGTTTAACTTGAAACTCCTCTTTCAAAATGTTGAAATGTATGGAGCTATTGAAGAATAGGGACCCCATCCTTCTTTAGTTAGCTTTATAAGGCTAACTAACGAAAATATCACGACCTAACCTAACCAATCGTCAAGGGCGTACAGTTAACCTAACGATTGGTTAGGTTAGGTCGTGATATTTTCGTTAGTTAGCCTTATAAGCCTAACTAAAGAAGGCTGGGGTCCCTATTCTTCAATAGCTCCAAATGTATTTGCATAAAATCTGCAAAAATTATTCAAATAAAAATTGCAAAAATAATTAAGTTTATTACCAAAAAAAAAAATATATATATATATATATATATACACACGTGTTTAAAAAATTATTTTTGACTTATAACCGTACACATCAAATCTATTATTTATAATTCTACAAATTACAGTTACCCAAACATACCATATTTACTGTCCTCTTTTACAGTTTCAATTGAAAAACGTTTTCCTTATATTGAAATCTATACGAGGCGAGGGTATGTATCTTTATATACAGTATATCCAAAAAGTCTATAGCCAGTGGGAAATACACTTTAACATTTATGGAATCTGACCATAAATGTTAAAAAAGACGTTAATATAATTAATTAATGTAATACCCACTGCGTAGAGACTTTTCAAACATACTGTAGAGAGCTGTATATTTAACCAATTTGAATTGGTTTCAACGATTGCGTACGACTGAAGTTCAAACAAAGAAAGCCACTGTTATTTTAATAATGTCCTGTTGAGATTAGTCGGATACATGATCTCTATAGACCATAATCATAGTTACGAAACGTTAAAATAACTATATAGTTTTAACCATTTTCTGACTGGGGTGGGGGAAAGATGTACCGGGTGTATATAAAGTAAGGCGAGTAAAGAGACAAATCCGATTTGAATTATATTAACACGAGTGAATATGGATGAGTAATATTTAATACACTGACTTTATAACGACTCAATATTCCATAGTAAGGTTTAGAAATGGTTTTTACAAGTTAAAAAAAAAGTTGAAACAAGTTAAAACCAGTTCAAATCGGATTTGTCTCTTTACTCGCCTTACTTATACACACCCTGTATTTCTAAATTTATAATACCTGTTAACAGCTTATTGAAAAGTTCGTAACTTTTTTGTTACAGTTTAATGTGTTGAGAAAAAAGAGAATCTGTGTAACTAGGGATTTCATGAAATCCCTAAAATGTTCAGGGATTGCATGTAAGGTTAAGTCGTGATATTTTCGTTAAAACTAATGAAAATACCACGACTTAACTTTACATGAAATCCCTGAACATTTTAGGGATTTTATGAAATCCCTAGTTACACAGATTCCCTGTAACATGTACACGTAAGCACTTAAGTTACTTCATAGTTTTATTTTCTAGGTGATTATGTATTCCTCCCCCCCCCCCCCACCACACACACGTGCGCATATCTGTATAAGCGAGGTACCGACTTTTTAATATCTCTATATTTAAAAAGTAATTGATCAAACCTCATTCAGCCATTGAACCGAGCTGGGCGTAATAAGTGTTTTGGACACAACTGAGAGCTTTGGAGGGTGGTTTCTGTTATTAAATAGTGAGGTACTCGCTAATCTAGACTAACCTAACCAAACTTTAACCCAACCTGACCTAATCAGAACCAACATTTTTTCCGAATATATATATATATATATATATAATTTTATGTTCCAAGGTAGCAAAAATGTTACCTCACAAAAAAATTACCTCATTACATCTGTGAATTATTACGCACACCGCTTATGCTCGGTTACACACACACACACACACACACACACACACACCACTGTATAAAGACAAATCAGTTAAATTATGTTGAACTTTCATTGTTTTCAGCTGGTCGTAGATGCATTGTTAGAAAAGAGCAGATTACTTCCTGTGAATGTACATCTCGTCCGCTTTCAACCTCGTGTAATTGCAATTTAGTTCAGGAAATGAGCGACCAACCCTGCATCCATCTGCAAACTGTTCTTGCAATGGACGCATTTATGCATCTATCTATCTATACGTATGGTAAAAATGTTGAGAAATTTGGTTTTCATTTGGTTTCAAATTAATTTTCTATCTTCTTCTTCTTATCGTTTATATATGGATCAGATATAGAAATAAGCCGATACGAAATATCGTAAAAAGTTTCTACAATTTTGGTAAAAAGTTCGCCTAGAAAGGGAATTTATAAAAAAACATCAAAAATTACTAATTGTATTTCTTGGTATATTGCATTCTTTTTTGGTGATATTTAATATATTTAAATTTGTCTCTTAGTATTCCTTCACCGTTTGAGTGCCATTCATTTTCTCTCTGTCTGTTCGTCCGTCTGTTAAGAGCGTATGTTCGTCTATCAGTACCTATTTAATTATTTTTCTGTCTGTCTGTCTGTGTTACATTGCCAGTATGTTTACGGTTGATAGAAAGTCTTTAAGAGAAAAACGTACCAGAGTCCGTAGCTGAATGGTGACATAGTTTCCCCTATAAGCCAATTGAAGACGCTGAGGTCGGGGGTTCGAATTCCAATGAGGCTGGTAATAATAATACTATATATTCGAGTTAACGCAATGGGTCGCATTAGTTGGCCTGAGCTTGTGCCAGTTTCTTTCCTCACTCATTATCATTACTATTTTCTCGAAGTGCAAAGTTAGCAAACGAAGCGATAGATTCGATTTTGTGGGGTGTTTGTAGCCCCCCCCCCCTGTAGTCGGGGTTAGGACAGTTTCAAAATTGGAAGGAAGAGAGCGGGGATGGAAGCAATTTTAGTATGAAATACTCCATATATATATACAGGGTGGGCGGAAAGTAGCTCCCTATTTTGGATTGGTAAAAAAATACGTATATTATCCATTTATTTCAGAAGAAATAATATGAAAAGGTAGGCATATATGGTAGGTTTTCTCTAAAATTCAATGTGGGCTCCAACTCTTTCCACCATCTTCTGGAGCCGCCCAGGAATGGCGTCCACTGACTTTAGCAGGAACTCCGGCGGGATGGAGGACATGACTTCCCGAATTCGGTCCTCCAGTTCTTCCAATGTCCTCGGTTTGGTGCGGTAGACTTCTTCCTTTACCCACCCCCAAAGAAAGAAGTCGCACGGTGTCAAGTCGGGGCTCCTGGCTGGCCATTGATGTGGACCACGACGACCCATCCACGCCCAGGGAAGTGGGCATCCAGCCCTTCTGCATCCAGCCCTTCTGCGCAACACCATGAATGCTGAGCGGTACCTTGCTATGTTGCGAAACGAGGTCTGGCCGGTTGTCAGCACATGGGAGAACATCGACGATCTGATATTTATGCAAGATGGCGCCCCTCCGCACTTCGCTCTTGTTGTCCGTGAGTGGCTGGATGCCCACTTCCCTGGGCGTTGGATGGGTCGTCGTGGTCCCATCAATGGCCAGCCAGGAGCCCCGACTTGACACCGTGCGACTTCTTTCTTTGGGGGTGGGTAAAGGAAGAAGTCTACCGCACCAAACCGAGGACTTTGGAAGAACTGGAGGACCGAATTCGGGAAGTCATGTCCTCCATCCCGCCGGAGTTCCTGCTAAAGTCAGTAGACGCCATTCCTGGGCGTCTCCAGAAGATGGTGGAAAGAGTTGGAGCCCACATTGAATTTTAGAGAAAACCTACCATGTATGCCTACCTTTTCATATTATTTCTTCTGAAATAAATGGATAATATACGTATTTTTTTACCAATCCAAAATAGGGAGCTACTTTCCGCCCACCCTGTATATATATATATATATATATATATATGTTATGGCCTTTTTGCGAAATCGGCCGATTTTGGTTAATTGAATGCCCGGTTAGGTGAACTGTTCGCCCTTGATGATTGGTTAGGTTAAGTCGTGATATTTTCGTTGTTTAACGAAAATATCACGACTTAACACTTTTGCAAAAAGGCCGATTTCGCAAAAAGGCCGTAATATACATTTTCGTTTGGCCCATGCAACAGGGGTTTCTAGGCCCCTCCCTCAACCCCAAATTACAATCTAAATCCGTTGAAAATAAACTTTGAGGTAGTGTCGTCTCACTCAATTTGATTTCGATTTAATTCTTGATCGAATTCTGACAAATTCTGATTGAAAATTTCGAAGGAGTCAATTCTCAAATTGATCTATTTTCATTTCATGCCATTCTCCTTCACCGACTTCCCACTTTAGTCCAAGTTAGGTTAAATTAGTTTAACTTAGGTTAAGTAAGGTTTATTAGCGATTATTTAGGATCTTTACCTTTACCGCAAATGCCAATGGGAGTGACAGTTTCTCAAATAAAAAAAACCCGACCTTTTCTCAAATTTGGATTTGTAACTTTAATCATTGTCAATGGGAATGACATTGCGGGGAAAAGTAAACGGATGAGACACGTATTCGTAATAGACAGATTTCGTGTATCTGGTTCATATTCCATATTAGTTTTAATAAAATAATATTTATTAAAATAACGTCTTTCTAATTACTGAAAAGAATGCCACAAATTCTACTGGAGTTAATGTTTATGTAGGGTCACTAATGAAGCAGCAACTTTAGGGCCTATACCATTTGAGCTATTATTATTACAATATATAATTTAAAACTTATCTGAAAAAATCTCCATTTATAATTTCTTCTAAATATTTACCGTTATTTTATACAAATTTGCCAGAAAGAACTAATTTAAAATTCAAAAATTTAATAAAATTACTTAAAATGAAAGGATATATAAATTACAGCGCAAAATAAACAATTGAGAATATAGTATGCGCAGAAACTTAAATTATGTCGTATGCGCAGAGACAATGGCAATACATTTTTATATGCTTCGTTCGTTTTGTTTTAAAGTTCGTACAATATATACATATTTCAAGCTTTGTTTCTTTAATAAAAATAGACGAGATAATTAGGAATTTTTCTTATAATTTAATCCATAACCCCGCCCCCTATATAAACACCTGTATGCCGATGAATTTGTTCAAGAACCCTGTAAACATAGGTTTATGGGTAGATGGTTGGCAGTAACACAATTTGTAAGTGGAGGGACTTAGTTAATTAAAAATAAAGAAAAAAAAGTTGGTTCTTAAAACATCCTCAAATCTTTCACGTTACAGAAATGTACATAGGAAAGCAGATGCCCGTGACACAACCCATCCTACATTTAGGCATAACCTCTATCATCTTAATAAGGTTATACACATACACACTGATGTATATATGTGTGTGTATGTATGTATAGTCATATATATATATACTGTATATAATCTAAATAAACTATTTTTATATGTATGTGACACTGGAGTGGTGCCAACACTGCAACATTGTAATACTGAATCAGGACTAATACCCAGAAGTCGTATTCAAACTTTCCTATTCCTGCCCTGATATTATTATTATTATTATTATTATATATATATGTATACAATATGGCAAGGGATTATATTTATACTTTCTTTTACCTCTTGAAGTTAACAAAAGCAAATTGAGCACACAGCAGAAGAGGATATTAGATTCAGTGGAGCGTTAACCATAAATAATGTTAAAATAACAGTCACATACTTTTTTCTTCAAAGTCAATTGCCTAAATATAATTTTCGTCAAAACGCAAAAACAGAAGAAAATGCATTTCAGATACAGTTAAAATAAGAACAAACGCTAAATTTAATGCCCACTAAATTTAGCGCCGCTTGACGGGTTAGTGCCCCCTGCGTCGCGTCGTCTGGATCTGTCCAGACATTGTGACGTCATCTCGGAAGCACCAATGACAACAGATGCGCTCAGCCTGAAAGAACCTTGGACCGACTCGCTTCATCTAGACTCCTTTGTAGTCTCTGGGAGACCGCCCTAGCCTATTCGGAATATCTTAGGTCTACTCTCTCTAATAATTTTGTTTATATAATGTTAATAAATTATATTTAACATTCTAAATTATTAGTAAACGATAATATATATATACACAATATTATTTAACAGACGAGACTAATTCAAAAGGAAAATGTACACTAAAAAAAAAGACGTTCCACATATCAAAAATTAATTCTTACAAAACGAAGAAAAACTTCTATGTAAAATGGCTTATTTACATCACCTTTCACATATAATACTATTAGATTTCGTAATTCTAAGACTGACGACGAATCATATACAAGCAGGCTTTTATCAAAGTAGGCTTCATTTGTAAACCTACACACATTTCACATCCAATTTCTTGCAATGATACATAAATTATATTGCACATGACAAACTGCACTGTAAATTCTATTATGCACATGCGCATATGTACACATTCAACATTACACACACACACAGATACACACAAGCCCTAGAGGCAATCATTCCTAAACAATATTACCATTATCTCGTAAGTCTGTAATTAAAAGTAGCCTGTAAGTAAGTGTGTGTATGTGCATATATGTGTGTATGTAAGTGTATGTGTATGTATAAGGTGCACACTAATACAATGCTTCCTTCGGATATATTCTTCTCTCCGCCCTGTCTGGCTGCGTGCCATAAAAGGGATGTCGAAGGAAAGTAGAAATGATTTAGAGCGATCACACACACACACACACACACACACACACACACGTATATATCAACTAATTGTTATTAAACATCACCTACCATAAAGTACAGAAGAGAAAAGTTTATATATATATATAAGCTTTTGGGGGCAGGACTTCTGGGACATCCTCTATATATAACTATTTCAAGTACCCCATTTATCGAGATTTTGAACTTCACAATTTTCAACCATAAACCCCGTTTTAGGCGAATATTAAACTCAAAATGTGGATGTTCCGCGTTCTTATTTCAAGCGAATGCATTGTACAGTGAACTCTGAACTTTAGTGGACATTCCATTACTGTATGTTCACTTATTTCACAGACTTCCAATACTGAAAATTGATTATACCGTGTAAAATGCGCTAAATTTGAACATATTTGGTTGGTCCTACCACAATGCAGATTTTTTTTTAAACTGAACCAAAGTTATGGTGGAGTCACAATGCTGTTTTTAAAATATACAGCGATTTTGTATTCCAGAGACTGATAAGACATTATATACACTGTGTGTGTGTGTGTATACACACTACCGTGCAAAAGTCAGAGACCACTGTCGATCTGATAACTCTTAGATAATCTGTCGTATGAAAATTGGTTTTGATACTAAAATACATATTAACTAGAACTTCTGGTTCATATTAATGTATAACTAAATTATTACTTAAGTGTATAAAGTTGTCTAAGGTGGATGACCCTCTAGTCTGCATAAATTGGACTTGAGGGTTGATTCATTATATTACTTATAACGCATGTGTTTAAAGATCTAGCGAACTATTATTAATGATGGATCTGCGGTAAATGGTCCTAACCTATTGTTATATCAATATTTACAATTAAAATTATTGACACACCGTATTTTACGCCTCGTAAGACGCTACTTTTTTCCTGTAAAACGTCTCCAAAAATCACTTCAGGGCTCATATGTTATTGTTTTGTTTAATGTACTTTTAATAAAGTTATGGGAATATATTTTTTGTCAGGCTGATAAATCTTCGAAATATTTTTTTCCTAAATATTCTTTGCTAAATATAGGGGGCATCTTACCACTTGTAGCGTCTTATAAGGCGTAAAATACGGTATTCACTTAAATTCTGACTACAGGTGTTTCCAAAACTGGTGTAAAAAAAAATCTTGGCTCGTCACAGATGAAATGGGACCCCAGCTGATCGTCCTAGATCAGGGAGACCCTCTAAGCTTTCTCCATCTGATCTACAATATCTAAAGATTACTTTCCTTCGAGACACGCAAATCCAGCACTTCATTTGCAGCAGATATCGAAAAAACAACAGGTGTTTCAGTTGATCCCTCGACTGTACTAAGGAAGCTTAACTCAGTAGGTCTTAAAGGATGTGTTGCAGCAAAAATGCCACTTTTAAGGAATGGAAATAAAGAGAAGAGAAGAAAATATGCTTTGGAACACAAATATTGGACATCTGAGACCTACTGAGTTAAGCTTCCTTCGTACAGTAGAGGGATCAACTGAGACGCTTGTTGTTTTTTGAGATCTACTGCAAGTGAAATGCTGAATTTGCGTCTGTCTGTCTCGAAGGGAAGTAATCTTTAGATATTGTAGATCAGATGGAGAAAGCTTAGAGGGCCTCTCTGATCTCGGACGATCAGCTGGGGTCCCATTTCATCTGTGACGAGCCAAGATTTTTTTTACACCAGTTTTGGAAACACCCGTAGTCAGAATTTAAGTGAATATGTCAATACTTTTAATTGTAAATATTGATATAACAATAGGTTAGGTTAGGAGCATTTACTGCAGATCCATCATTAATAGTTCGCTAGATCTTTAAACACATGCGTTATAAGTAATATAATGAATCAACCCTCAAGTCCAATTTATGCAGACTAGAGGGTCATCCACCTTAGACAACTTTATACACTTAAGTAATAACTTAGTTATACGTTAATATGAACCAGAGGTTCTAGTTAATGTGTATTTTAGTATCAAAACCAATTTTCATACGACAGATTATCTAAGAGTTATCAGATCGACAGTGGTCTCTGACTTTTGCACGGTACTGTGTATATATATATATATATATATGAGCCGGGTGTGCCTGGATGTGTGAAGTGGAGAGCTCAGGACAGCAAATGTATCCTGCATGAAACCAGGTCTAGAGGAGGGACCGCCAGCCTGACCCTCCGTGTGAAAAAACACCGACGCACGAAACATCTACAAGGTTGTAGAGTGAGCATGGCACTCTTTCGTTATTTACCCGCAATTTTTTTTTATTTTTCTGCTATTGTATATATATATATACAGGGTGGGCGGAAAGTAGCTCCCTATTTTGGATTGGTAAAAAAATACGTATATTATCCATTTATTTCAGAAGAAATAATATGAAAAGGTAGGCATACATGGTAGGTTTTCTCTAAAATTCAATGTGGGCTCCAACTCTTTCCACCAGCTTCTGGAGCCGCCCAGGAATGGCGTCCACTGACTTTAGCAGGAACTCCGGCGGGATGGAGGACATGACTTCCCGAATTCGGTCCTCCAGTTCTTCCAATGTCCTCGGTTTGGTGCGGTAGACTTCTTCCTTTACCCACCCCCAAAGAAAGAAGTCGCACGGTGTCAAGTCTGGGCTCCTGGCTGGCCAGTGATGTGGACCACGACGACCCATCCAACGCCCAGGGAAGTGGGCATCCAGCCACTCACGGACAACAAGAGCGAAGTGCGGAGGGGCGCCATCTTGCATAAATATCAGATCGTCGATGTTCTCCCATGTGCTGACAACCGGCCAGACCTCGTTTCGCAACATAGCAAGGTACCGCTCAGCATTCATGGTGTTGCGTAGCTGGAACGGGCCCACAACCTGATCTGAGGTCATACCAGTCCACATCAATGGCCAGCCAGGAGCCCCGACTTGACACCGTGCGACTTCTTTCTTTGGGGGTGGGTAAAGGAAGAAGTCTACCGCACCAAACCGAGGACATTGGAAGAACTGGAGGACCGAATTCGGGAAGTCATGTCCTCCATCCCGCCGGAGTTCCTGCTAAAGTCAGTGGACGCCATTCCTGGGCGGCTCCAGAAGCTGGTGGAAAGAGTTGGAGCCCACATTGAATTTTAGAGAAAACCTACCATGTATGCCTACCTTTTCATATTATTTCTTCTGAAATAAATGGATAATATACGTATTTTTTTACCAATCCAAAATAGGGAGCTACTTTCCGCCCACCCTGTATATATATCTTTTTTTTCGACATAATTACAAGGTTAATTGAATGCCCGGTTTGGTCAACTGTATGCCCTTGACAATTGGTTAGGTTAAGTTGTGATATTTTCGTACGCCCTTAAGTTTACGAGAACTACATCGTTTGACGGCTACTACAAAGGACACTATTGATTGGCTCAAGAAGCATGGGCTACTACTATTCACCGAAAAAATATATTCTTTTTCATATTTTTGGAAAAAGAATATGTGGGTAAATCACGAAAAAGCGCCGTGAGCATAATTTACATCATGGCATAGTTTCGCTTCGTAGTTGCACTGGTTTTACAGAACGCGAATTTTACGATTTAATCAACAACACGTACCTCCAGGGTAGGCCTAAGTGGATTGCTGTCTATGTCTGAAAGAAGTGAGGCTGTAAAGCGGTACGCCATTTAGCAAAATATGCTGAAGTTGCTCGTCAGTAGCAAAAGCATTATGACCAAACTCCTCCGACACGTAAGAAAATTTTGAACATTGCACAAAAGTTCAACGAAACTGTAAGCGTCCACATTGCACCCAGGATTCGATAAGCAACATCTGATGAAACTGAGAAGAACAAAGAAAGCATTATTGCTACTTTTCAAAGAAGTGACCGAGTGGCGGCTTTTCAGAGGCGGCATGGGAGGCCGGGCCTCCTCATATTTTATCCCTAAAAACTATGAAAGAGGACAGCGTAACATGCAGAAAGTAGGGCATCTAACACTTTGTAATCTATTCTATATATAGAGTATAATTCAAAGCTGGGCACTTGCGTTTTTTTTGCGGTACTGCGGTACTACCGCACTACCAAACCGGTACCGCATAACGCAGTACCGCAAAGGATCGCTGAAAGTACAGCAGTACCGCTACCGCATTTTTTGCGGTACTGCGTTATGCGGTACCGGTTTGGTAGTGCGGTAGTACCGCAGTACCGCAGTACCGCAAAAAAAACCGCAAGTGCCCAGCTTTGTTAATATAATATAGACAATTTTGGGCCTCCCCACTCTCCCTAACTACCAGCCAACACTGAAGAAGTCCCGAAGATTTATGAAGAAGAGCTTCTCTGAAGCTGAATCTTTCTAAAGTCAGAGCTCGACGGCTGATCAAGAATCTAGTACTGAAGCCTTGGTGCTCTCACTTGCCGCACTGCCTTGACCGATGACGACTCGAGTCGACGCTGTGAATTTGTCGAACTGTTCTTGAACTTGGTCACTAACGATCCTTCTTGGTTTGACCGACCTGCATAAATGCATTCACAATGTTGAGAATCTCTCTCTCATGTTTAACACAAGAGCTGAATTCCTCCTCCGGCGTTAGTGTATGGTCTGGAATCTGGTGTGGAAACATCACAACCTTTCTTCTTTCGTGAGGTTGTTTACCCTTCTCCATTACGGCAAAAATCCTAAGATCCGGACCACGAGTCGCTACATCATTTATACGCGGAGGGCGGTCACCAGCCAATCACTGAACAGACTGAACATCGCTTAACCTCGAGGATCTAACGAGACGGGTGTTGCGACGTAGTCCGCTATCTTGAAAAGGGTGCACAAAGAAATCCTTCGTACCATGACACGACAAATGAATTTTGAGGACATCATCTTTACGCAAGATGGTGCTCCAGTCCATTATGCCAACCGCGTTTGTGGATTCTTGAACGAAAAGTTTCCTGGTCGGTGGATCGGGTGGTATGGGTCAACTGACTGGTTAACGAGGTCTTCCCGGATAACTTCTTTTTATGGGATACAACCTCAGGTACTGCGTACGCAACGAAATCTCGGAATTTTTCAGAACTGAATATACATGCTATCGTTGTCGAAATTTCAAGCTTTCCAGTGAAATTATGCCAACGGGACTTACGATCAGTACCAGTAAGACTGCAGTTATATAAAGACTAACCCATTGAACAGTTTTTGTGAAAAGTTTTATTGCTCTAAATCTATATATTTTTGGGGCCTCCTTGCGAGTGACCCCTTGCTACGTCGGGCTAACATCATGAAAAAGAAAAAGCTATAGTGTTTGTTATTTACCATTACTTACTTATTCGGACTATAGTGGATTTAATTTTCCCAGAACAGTTCCTTGTTCCATGCACGGTATATATATATATATATATATATATATATATATATATATATATATATATATAATCTTGTTTCATTCACTGCTGATTTTTAATAAAAAGATATAATATTTTTAGGCAATTTTATGCGCAGAATTCAATTTTAGCCTTTCTTGAATGGGGAAATTAACTAAACCTAAGATATAAAATAGAAAGTAAGTTATGCCCACCTATGCCTAAATGACCACAATATCTTCCACAAAAATCATACGATATCTTGTTTTGAAAGTCTGCAATACCCTTTTCGGAATTAACCTTTTGAGGACCAAGGGACATATTTGTCCCAACGGAAATAATAATATAAATTGTACAATGATGCAACGTTTCTACAAATACATCTACATGTTTATACAGGTATCGTTTAGTTGTCGGAAAATTAACCCAAAAATGGGTCATTTAAGTGACTATAGTTACTAATATCTAATTGTAAATAACAATAAAACTTAAACTTTTAAGTTCAAAGAAACGTATACTGGTCGTCAAAGGGTTAAAACTGATGCAATAATAAACTGTAACAACTATTTAAGATAGGTGAGTGGCACTATCTTAACCTAACCTAACCAAAATTAACCTAACCAAATCTAACTTATAATATTCATCCTTTCGAGATATTGTATACTTTCGAAACAAGATATCGTATGATTTTTGTGGAAGATATTGCGATCATTTAGGCTATACAGTAGGTGGGTATAATTTATTTTCTATTTTATATCTTAGGTTTGATTAATTTCCGCATTTAAGAAAGGCCAATATTGAATTCTGCGCCTAAAATTACCTAAAAATATTATATCTTTTTATTAAAAAACAGCAGTGAATGAAACCGAGAAGACCCTCTATATATATATATATATATATATATATATATATATATATATACGCAGGGTGCTCTAAAATTACGTAGTAAACATTTATATATCTGTCGATCAGTAGTGAGACGTTGTGAACAATGTGTTCAAGTTGAAGGAAGATACTTTGAACATCTAAAATAAACGATAATTGTTGATTTTCTTATTGTTGCTCTATTTCAAATAAAATTGTTAAATATCGTGTAATTTTTGTTAAGATATTGCGTTCATATCAAAGTTTACATCATTTTAGAACACCCTGTGTGTGGTATATATACAGGGCGTCCCAAAAAAATGTATACACACTTTAAATACTTATAAAGGCAGTGTTTATTACAATACATTTCATTTTCAAAATGTAATAGAATCTACAGACATTATTTAATTGTTTTGTCAACGCCTGTTTTCAAACTGACGTCCGTTCTGGTCCAGGCACTGCTGATAACGCGAAGCAATGGAATCGCAAACATCACGAAACATTTCGTTTGGTATTTGTGTGCATTCTCGTTCAATGGCTGCTCTCAATTCAGCGACTGTTGCAGGTTTTATAGCGTAGACTTTGTCTTTTAAGTATCCCCATAAAAAAAGTCTAGTGGTGTGAGGTCTGGTGAACGCGGAGGGTATTCTACGAAACCCCTTCGTCCAATCCACATCCACATCGTGCCAAGTACCACTCGCAATACTCCACTCTTCGGTCCGGATCATCATCATCTTCATTAATAGCATGGATTAATCTTGGAATGTAACTTTTCCATTGACAGCGCTTCAAAATGCGTTGGACAGACGATTCTGAAATTCCTACCTCACGACTCGCTCGATTTTCTTGGACTTTGGTGATACGTTTCCAGTACTCTTTCTTGCTTTGTGGGGCTTGTCGATGTCCGTGGTCTTCCGGAACGCTTCTTGTGGACATTCTGAACAGTTCCATCGGCTTCAAACTTATCTCTAATTCGAGTGATGGTAAGTCGCGTTGGTGGATCTGTTTGAAACTCCCTCCTAAACTGTCTTTACACTTCAACTGCGTTTTCACACTTCCAGTAGCATTTTAGAATGAATTTCCTTTGTTCAAAGCTTAGTCTGACTGCCATTATTAATTCTAATGGGTTTAACTTGGAAAGAAAGAAACATCAATTGAGCTATCAGCTGTTAAAGTGTGTATACATTTTTTTGGGACGCCCTGTGTATATATATATATATATTATTATATATATACACGCAGGGTGCTCTAAAATTACCTAGTAAACATTTATATATCTGTCGATCAGTAGTGAGACGTTGTGAACAATGTGTTCAAGTTGAAGGAAGATACTTTGAACATCTAAAATAAACGATAATTGTTGATTTTTTTATTGTTCTCTATTTCAAATAAAATTGTTAAATATCGTGTAATTTTTGTTAAGATATTGCGTTCATATCAAAGTTTACTACATCATTTTAGAACACCCTGTGTATATATATATATATATATATATATTATATGGCGTTCATAAGAATTCGTACGGATGAATATTTCAGTTATATTCGTCCTTATCTTTTGTACTATGCGTACGATAAATAATTAGGAAAAGTTTATCGTTCGTTTGAAAAAAAAAAGCTTTGTTTACCTCCAACATATAATGTAAAACATCAAAGAATTTGACGAAATTTTTTTTTAATAAAATGCAAAAGTTTTCGTACATTATTTACAAAAATATTTAATACTTTGAGTGTCCACGTTAGGCTTCAAAAATTTAGACTTTTTATCATTAGTTGGCAGTTTATTGATAAGAAAAACTGTTGGTAATCCTGGATTCTAGAACTTTGTGAATCTTCATGAAAGACGGATGACTGTACACAGCCATTCGCACGCAATGGGTCGTCGTGGTAAAGAGCTGTGTACAGATCTTAAGAGATCTGTTATTGCCGCACACGAGTCTGGAAAGAGTTATAGGAAGATAGGAGAACTTCTAATTCCATTTACGACGGTTGCCGCAGTTATAAAGAAAGGTTTGGGAACGATTAAAACTACCGAGGTGTAGACGACCGTGCAAGATTTCAGAACGTCCAGCAACACGGATTGAAAGAATGAGTGCTGCGAATACACGAGTGACTGCGGGTGATATTTGCCAAATATTAAGACTAGGATCATGCCCATCCCACTACTAGTAGTACGTCGAACATTGAAAAAAAAAAGGTCTGCAAGGAAGAGATGTAGGAAGGAAACTCTGCTATGGAAAGCGCACAAAAAAGCCCGTTTAAAGTACGCCAAGGATCATCAAAATGATGGATTTGGTTTGGTCTGGAAAGACCAAACCAAAATTGAGTTATTTGGGAACAACGAGCAACGGTATGTTTGGCGAAAATCAAATAGTAAATTCGAGGTAAAAAACATCCTTCCTGCGGTTAAACATGGTGGTAGCAGTTTGCTTCTTTGGGGATGCTTTAGTGCTTCTGGTCCAGGAAAGCTTGTCAACATCAGTGGAGTGTTGAATCCGAGGAAATATCGGGAAATTTTAGAAGAAACTGTGTTACCTTCAGTTCGGGGGTTGCGAATGGGTCGCAAGTGGGTACTGCAACAAGATAATGACCCAAAACATAAAAGTAAGAATACCATGAAATTGCTTCACCATAAGAATTTCAAGCTTCTCGAATGGCCCAGTCAAAACCCAGATCTCAATTTAATCGAGAATTTGAGAATTTATGGTTTGATTTGAAAAAAAGGTATTCGGAAGAGAAACCCTTCGAATCTGAATGAATTGCAACAATTTTCTTTAGAAGAATGGGCTAAAATATCTATCGAGAGATGCCCTTGTAGAAAAATATCCAAAACGAATCATTGAAGTCATTCATTCAAAAGATGGACGCAAAAGTATTAAATAATTTTCTAAATAAATGTACGAAAACGTTTGCATTTTAACCTTATTTTTTTAAATTTTCTTATATTCTTTGATGTTTTACATTATGTGTCAATCTTTTCAAAATGGTACAAAAAGTAAAGAATATTATGAACGCCACTGTGTATATATATATATGTGATACACACAGATCGTACATGGAACAAGGAACTCTTCTGGGAAAATTAAATCCACTATAGTCCGAATAATGGCAAATGCCAAACACTATAGTTTTCCTTTTCATGATGTTAGCCCGACGTGGGCAACGGGTCACTCGCAAAGAGGCCCCATAAATATAGTTTCCTTCACCAGCTATCTGCTTTGCAGATAGCTGGCGAGTAGGGTAGGTTGATTTTGGACCTGTGATCTTGGACTAGTCTAGATAGAAAGGTATTAATGTATAAAAAACGTTGCACCAACTCATATTTGTGAAAATGATTGTATTTTTTGAGGATTGTTAATTATTTTTAAGTTGTAAAATTGCCGAATTTTACGCGTAAAATCGCGCGCGCGGCACGCAATGTAAACAAACAAAATATCGGACCTTATTTCATCAAAATAATCAATTAAAATTCGGCTTTTTTAACAAAACGATGCTTGAAACTTATTGTAAATGCATTATAGATGTTTATTAGAGTATTATTTTGTATTTTTTAATGATATTTACCTATAAAATGTGTATTAAATTAAGTTATTTTATGATGCGTTCATTTAATTGTGTTTATTTTCAGATATTTCATAAAAATGGGTAAAAAACGGAAGTCTGCAGTGTTAACTCGAAGTGATAGTGCCAAAAAATTCAGTGGCCAGCCTTCCCCTTTGGATAAAACAGAGCCTCCTACCCTCCGCCAAGTTATTCAGTACAGTTATTTCCTCCAAAACAGCCACCCGGACTTGAAAGACTATGATATTGCTAAAATGATAGCAAAGGATGTGATTGAGATCTGGCAGGCAGTGAACCCGCGGCTGCCCCTGTATGAGGAATATTATGTAGTGAAATTGGTGGAAATCTCTTTCTACAGTCCAGGAGCAGAATCTGGAGGAAAAGCTGGATAAACTTTTTGACATTTCTGCTTGCACCTGTAAGCTACCTGTTCGTCCCTGTGATGACAATGCTGTGAAGTGCAAGAAAGAAAATTGTCAAACACAGCACATAATCTGCACTTGTCAATTAGATTGATGTGTCTGTGGACCAGAGGTGCTTACCCTCCAGAACTACAGGATAAGCTTTACCAGGCCATCAAGTTCATTGTGGAAGTGTATGCAGTCAGTTGGTTTGAGATCAAAAGGGACAGCAAGTTCCACAATCAGCAGCGTACATCTTCAACATGATCCAGAGGATCAAGCAGCAGTCTGAATAAATCCAGGGTGTTACTTTCAAGAACCTGAAGTACAATGCTTTTGCCTTGCTGCCCGAGAATGTGCTGTACTCCATGAAGTCTGATGACTTGGAAGTGAGAGAAGCTGCTCTCAAGAAAATTCTGTCCATCAGGTAAGCATTTATTAATTTAAAAAAATGTGAAAAAAAATTTGATTATGGGGATTTATTTAATAAAAAAAAGGCCCGAGTTCTATAAATCCCCATAATCGAATTTTTTTTTACATTTTCTTATCCCAATTCCCCGCTTCCCCTCTGATAATGGAAATAATCTTACCTTCTTTCTGAAAAAAAATTCGATTATGGGGATTTATAAAACTCGGGTTTTTTTTTTTTTAATTTAAGTTTAATTTAAATCAGCAATTCTGAGAGTAATAGGGATTAAATCTTAAACTGGAATAAAAAATAAATTAATTATTATTCTTTCAGAAATGGGAAGCCAGCCAAGAAGAGGCTGAAGAAGATCACAGCCATCAACATTGAAGCTACCCACTGGTCAGAACTAATCAACCTTTCTGAAAGTGGCATCTATGAACCTGCTCTCACAGAAGACTTTTCTGACCAGGAGCTTCAAGAAGCATTGCTGAATGGCACCAAGCTGGAGCTGCCTGATCTGCCTTCACATTCTCAGAGTGTTGAAAGGGCCGTGAAGCTGACATCTGAAGCTTCCCATACTGTTTATGGACTCGAATCAAGGCACAAACACATTCTGGCCAAAGCCCCAAGCCGCCAGATGAGGCCTTCCTTTGCTTCTAAGGGCTCTTACAGTGAAAATTATGATGATCTTGGGATCTAAATGTGTCTATTTGACTCTGTACATGTTTTTTTTACTTTTTTTCAATAAAATTGTAACTTTTTTCAGGATTTGTTTATGAAAATAGCATGTTTTTTTCGGCCGAAAATTGTGAAAATGTGGTATTTTTCGGTACGATTTTTTGACGATTTTTGAAACGGTTTCCTCAAAAAACGGTTAAAGCTAGGGATCTGAAATTTTTTGTCAGTTATTATCATATTAAGCCCTGACTATCTCGACTAGTCCAAAGTCGATATCTAAAAAATGCGGAAAATCAACCTACCTTACTGGCGAGGGAAGCTATATTTTTGGGACCTCTTTGAGAGTGACCCGTTGCCTTACTTATATTATGCAGGTATTCCGAGAAAAATTTCACTTTCTAACACCTAAAACAAAAACTCCAAATTATGGGAATCATTTTACTTCAACAGTTCATATAAAATGAGATATAGTCATTGACATTTGGTTGGCTTTTACCTGATAATGATTCTAATATCGGCACGAGTCAACGGGTTACTATTTGTGTCTACGACTTTGAAACGAGAGATTGGTGGTGTCAATATTTATTGATAGGAGATTTGGTGGTTTTGTGGAAAGGTAATGAGGTTGTAATGGAAATACCATAATGTTGGTTCACTCGCCAGTTTAAAGTGGAAGCTGGTCCTACCAATATAATTCGCTTGGCAGCGAACACATTTAAAAATATATAGCGGACGAGACAAGGGTATTTCGTAAGATTTTCTTTGTGGCTGAAATGTTTTTTAGCCGAGATTGTTTGTGAAAATGAATTTAAAGTTAATTTGAGATGAAGGATTGTTAGAACAGTTAAAGTTTTTTTGGTGTCCGGCGAATTTGTCTACAACAATTTGTCTAAAGATACAATTCATCTACAACAATTTGTCTACAACAATTTATCTACAGCAATTAGTCTACAGATACAATTTATCTACAATAATTTGTCTACAGATACAATTTGTCTAGAGAGGAAAAATGAAAGCTATTTGATGTTAACTATTATTAATTTTTTCAAAAAAATGAAAAAATTTGTTTCTGCAATCGGTTTTCTTGAGAAATGATAAAGAAAAATGTTATTGGATATTGAATAAATTTATTTACTGAAACGACGCAATACACTCCAACATCTTTTTGAATAAGTCTGAGCTGGTGTGGCGCTTACGCCATACAAATTCACAAAAAATGACAAGAATTAGTGCGATATCTTGCAAAAAACAATACTATAAGAAACTCGATTAGGTCAGGTTAGGTTAGGTCAGGTCAGGTCAGGTTTCTCAAGAAAACCGATTGCAGAAACAAAATCAGGGTCATCGACTGCCCTTGTTTTCAATTTCGTAGGAAACTCGAGAGCAGTCCATGAAACATACTAGGTCCAATATTAGTAATAGTTTCTCGACAAATTGTATCTGTAGACAAATTATTGTAGATAAATTGTATCTGTAGACTAATTGTTGTAGATAAATTGTTGTAGACAAATTGTTGTAGATGAATTGTATCTTTAGACAAATTGTTGTAGATGAATTGTATCTTTAGACAAATTGTTGTAGACAAATTCGCCTAAAACCAAAGTTTTTATCCATACAAAAGGAAATTTGAAATACTTATTTTTTGTTCATTGTTTGAGTGTCGTTTAAACGGTTTGAAAGTATTGTTTGGCAATTTGTTGAGCGATACACTCTTTCAAAATCACACACACACACACACACACTAACCAGTTAACTATTCTACATCTATTAGAATGATTACATATTCTTGATAATAACAAACTGCAAAGGAAAAGACCTCGTCTTATATATGAACTTTCAATAAAAAATTACCAGGAACTTGAATTTCTAACTGCTATCATCCAACGCAATTTTCTTTAAATGTACCTAATACGAGTATTCCAGCTTGACATTATGACACTAAACAATTACTTAGTTTCTGAACTAAATTGTAAAGCTTAAACTAATCAAATATAAAATTACATCACACTTATAAATTGTACCGCATTGAAGATGGAAGTCCAACTTTCGAAACGTTTGCGGACAAAATCCTTTGCCAGATTTTCGTTGCTTACATCTCTCTATTGAAAAGATCTAAACGTGTTTCAGACCATTGAAAACATAACTCACTTCAGCTTTTGGTTTACTGTTTTTTAAAAATATTTGTAAACTAGTACGAGTGCTTAAAGACTATCATCTGTATACAAAAGTTCATTGCCAAGCCTGAGTGCGTCGCAGCATCGTGGAAAATCGTGTTTGCGTGCAACAAATTTCGTAATCATGTACATAAGTGGCCGTAATGCAGGCCTTAACTTAATACTTCGTGTGATAGTGACTCGTTTGTAGGATTTGTGGCAAGTTGCGTTACTGTGTCGCGTGCGTCGTTCCATTCTGCTGTTCGTTGGTTTATAACAAGATATTCACAACAGAGTTTTCGGTGAAAGAGTCAAAAGCCCTCTATGAAAAATTACTCCATGAGACAAATTATCAGCATCAGCAAATATCCCAACTGCGGCTCAAAAAAAAAAGCAGTCGAGAATTTGCTGGCAAAGCTAAGATTAACAAGTAGCAATGCAAAACATCCTACAGTGGCGGCTAGCCACGTTTTAGTCACGCGGCAGGAAACATCAGTGTCGTCATTGAGCTAATCAGAAGCCAAGAAAATACAGTGGACACAAGGCATGAATGCCCGACGAATCTCCAGACTCATGGGCATCTCACGACGATCCGTGCAGTGGACATCAAAACTTTAACTTAAAGGTGTTCAACAGTGTAAAGATTCATAGACTAACGGCAGGAAGGAAGAGAACACAACTGGACAGATGTAAACTCCTGTTGGGTTTTCCCCACAAGAAGCGTTTTACAATGGGAAAAAAACAAAGCACTCGGAATGACTCTGTATATACAACCAATGCGGAAAAGAAAGCAGAAAAGTCTGCAAGGCTTTTGAGGAAGAGGTCACGTTTTAGTGACTGATGATTGCCTTTACCGTTTTTTTTTTGTTTTTTTTTTAGCAGCAGCAGCAAAACGGACTTCATATTCGTTCAAAAGTGTTACAATAATTTGAAAATACACCTGCGGAGACGTCTTAAACCAAACAGTCCAGAGTTGAATCTTTTTAATTATTCGGTTTGGGAACATGCAAGAAATGATGTACTACCGTGGAATCCAAATCAACACTGCGCAAGAAATTAAAAATACGATTGCAACATTGTGGGTGCAACTAATAAGTCACAAAGGTCCAACTTATTTACAGTGTGATGAAACTGATCGAATCCTACCATGTATACAAATAAAAAAAAATGGACCAACTTTCCTTAGAATAAGTCAGTAACGGCAGTGAACTTTTTTATTAATTCCGCAAAATCTACAGGGTGTCCCATAAGTGCGGTCTCATAGAAAAATTTATTTTAAATTAAATTTACAAAAGTAATACAGTACAACTAAAACAAATGTTCAAATTGACGTTTTGGGACCTTTTGGGGGTTGCACTTTTGTAGGTAGAATAACACGCAATGGTTAATATGGAAGCGAGTTACACTCCTGAGTTACACTTCCACATTAGCCATTGCGTGTTATTCTACCTTCGACCAAAAAAGGTCCCAAAACAAGACATTAATTTGAACATTTGTTTTAGTTCTAATGTATTATTTTTGTAAAATAAATTCTCCGATGAGACCGGACTTATGGGACACCCTGTATAATATATCAGAATTGTTTACTTTGTCAAAAAATATTTCGCCATTTTGAAACTGATTAAATTACCGATCACAGTCTAAACACCGGGTGTGTGTGTATATAAAGGGTGATCCAGAGAAATGGGACCCAAAAGAAACCCCTGTAACTCTTAAAGTATAAGTCCTTTTATAAAATCATACGCATCATTCGAAAGAGGATAGTTACAAGTTCGTACAGGATTGTATAGGTTTTGACAATACAAGACAAGATAAGATAGAAAACAAAATAAAAGTGTTAGTTAAAACTAACCCTTCAAGATGACTGCATGGACTGTGGAACAGCTGCGTTTCATAACTGAGCAATATTATGAGCATGGAAGAAGTGTAGTTTCAGCTCAAAGATCTTTCAAGACAAATTTTCACATGTCAAAATCACCTTCTAAGAAAGTAATCCGTCGGTGTGTCAGAAATTTTTCCCTAACTGGCAGCATTGGAAAAAGAAAACCAACTGGAAGAGTGCGCACAGCAAGGATAGACGAGATCATTAACAGAACTCATGAAATTGTCCAGGATAATCCTAACATAAGCATCAGACGTGCTTCTCAGTTGTTAAGAGTTGGATATGGAACAACACACCGTATATTCAAGCAAAATTTAATGCTCTTTCCATATAAAATTCAAACAGTGCAACAACTAAACGATGGAGATTTCGCACGAAGACGACAATTCTGTCAATGGATCCAACAGAAGGTAAATGACACCACCAATTTTTGACACACCGACGGATTACTTTCTTAGAAGGTGATTTTGACATGTGAAAATTTGTCTTGAAAGATCTTTGAGCTGAAACTACACTTCTTCCATGCTCATAATATTGCTCAGTTATGAAACGCAGCTGTTCCACAGTCCACGCAGTCATCTTGAAGGGTTAGTTTTAACTAACACTTTTATTTTGTTTTGTATCTTATCTTGTCTTGTATTGTCAAAACCTCTACAATCCTGTACAAACTTGTAACTATCCTCTTTCGAATGATGCGTATGATTTTATAAAAGGACTTATACTTTAAGAGTTACAGGGGTTTCTTTTGGGTCCCATTTCTCTGGATCACCCTATATATATATATATATATATATATATATATATATATATATATATATAAACACCGGGTGTGTATATATATATATATATATACACACATTAGGCCGGGTCAAAAAAGGGAAAATGTTATTTCTTAAAAAATACACTATGTGAGAAGGTTTTTTTTTTATCACTTTAACAAAATATTAAAATATCAAGCATGTGCTACCCTACTACCCCTATCACATGCCCCTCCTCCCTTTTTTACCTTCATATTTGCATATGTTTAATGTTGTTACATGATAAGTTGTTTGTTTAATGCTTCATATTTTTATGTTTCAGATAAATAGAAATAATTTTTCAGATAAATAGAAATAATTTGCATTTGCTTTAAGTATAATTTGAATTATCATAAATTATAAATTACATATAATTTGATTTTACTTCTGAATATAAACTATGACTACTAGAAGCAAGTCCTCAAATGCAGCTTTTGGATATCCTACGGAATACCCAGCAGCCATGACTCCTTCAAAAGCAGATATTGTGAGACACTACCTTTTTGTGCGCCGTCGTGAAGAAGCTAAATCAAAAGGATCAGCAACTGCTAATGATTGTTACAGGGTTGTTGTAAAAGATATAGAAGACATTTGGATGAAATTTTCTTTTCCTACGATTAACACCAAAGGTATCTATCTTAAAGTCAGTCGACTAATAGAAGAAGCCTCAAAATTGAGCAAGGTGCCGTTACATCGAAAAAATGAAAGTTTTGCCTTAAAAGTAGCTCAGTATGACGAAATGTTTGATATATCTTCTTGTGAATGCTACGATAAGGGAATTGATAGGAAATCTTGCGGGTGTAAGGATAAAATATCAATGGCAGAATGGAAGTCTTTTGTGGGTCAAAAACAAAGAACAAATCAGTTAGGACCCATTGATCGCATAGCTAGTTCAACAAAGAAGAGATTTTTAACAAGACCCCAAGAAGCACAAAACCGTCAACTAAAGGCACAAGAAGAAATGATTGAAGCCACCAATGTTTTGCCATCAGAATTTATAGAAAATACCGAAGAAGACATGGATGTAGATTCAGAGAGTCAGGATGTAGATTATGAGGCCGATTTAGAATTGACTGAGAATATTCAGAACAGGCACTCCTATAAAAACCTAACATTAACAGCAGATCGTTATCGTGTAAGTTGTAGAGCTGCAGCTGCAATAGTCAATGCAGCTTTAAAAGATATGGGGATCCTTAACCACACCAACATGCTTGACAGAAAGAAATTAGAAAGAGAAAGAAATCGCATGAGTGAAACAAATACTTTTAGGTCTAAATCCGAAAATCTGAAGATGGAGTGCCTTGGATTTGATGGAAGGAAAGCTAACACATTAACTAAAAGTGGAAAGATAAAAGAAGAACACTGTTATTGTGAAAGAACCTGGAAGCATCTATGTAGACCATGTCACACCAGATAATGGAACTGCTCGCTGCATAGCAGAAGAGTTGATAACTATTATTACAGACTCGAACAGCACAGATACTATCAAAGCTTTACTGTGTGATGGTACTCCTGTAAATACAGGAAAAATTGGTGGAGCCATAAAACTGTTCGGAATTCATCTTAACAGACCAGTGCAGTGGTTGGTGTGCCTCTTGCATTTGAACGAGCTGCCTTTTATGCACGTCTACAAAGCCATTGATGGTAAAACATGTCCAAATACTTTTGTGGGTTCAATTGGGAATAAACTGAAAACAGATCTAACAAAATTGGAGGTAGTCAGATGTTCTTGCGTAAAGGGAAACATTAAAGAAATTCCAGCAAATGTTGTGAAGGAGCTAAGCAGTGATCAAGATCTGTCCACTCGATCCCCAGGTACCCTTCACCATGCTCGCTGGCTAACTCTAGCCAACAGGGTCCTTCGATTATATATCTCAACGCCAAATCCCGATAAAAACCTTCAAGATATAGTTAAGATTATTATGCAGTTCTATGCTCCAGGGTGGTTTTGGATAAAATCTCATCACAATGCAACTGATGGTGCATATAACTTTTGGCATTTAATGTGCTTGCTTCGAAATTTAGATGAACAACATAGATCAATCATAGAACCAGTATTAAAGAATAACGCCTACTTTGCCCACCCAAAAAATATACTCATATCAATGGTAACTGACAAGAGACTAGAAATTAGGGAGCAAGCTATTCAGAAATCATCCTTTCAAGAACAGGATTTTCAGGTATCAGAAATGTTGAGTTGCCTCGAACCCTCAATTTCCAATCTACTGACTACACCGAGATGATCGATTGACAAAAAGAGATCATTACTCCTCCACCGCTGCTAAACAATTTTAGCGACGATGAGCTACTACAGGCTCGATGTAAGCCATTGGAGATAGCTTCTTTTCCATGCCACACTCAAAGTGTGGAAAGGGCAGTAAACCTAGTAACAAAGGCATGTCAGGAAAGAATAGGATATGACAACCGTCAAAAGTTTATCTTAAACTCATTAGAATCAAGGCGAAAACTGCCAAAGTTTGAATGGAAGGCCCAATGGAATGAATAAGAAACATACGAAATAAAATTTCCAAATGATATTGAAAATTTCTTCCCTTTTGATGTGATAAGGAACAATGAAAAAGTGAATTGAATTTTAACACATTTATTATGCCTCTAATTTTTTTCTTCTGAATATATTGTTGTACTTAATTAATTTTCCTAATACTGTACATTATTAAATAAAATATTATACGTTAATAAAGATTTATGTCGTCAAAAAAACTGAATGTAGAGTAAGTCTCGTATAAATGGAATATTCTTCAATATAAGTCAAAAAGTTAAAAATTGTGCCAGGGGTAGGAGGCTTTAAACAGCGAAAATAATTTATGAGGGGGTTTCTGTGTTCCATTCAAACCCCTCACAATATGTACCTTTTCAATATAAAATTTCGACCCGGCCTAATATATATATATATATATATATATATATATATATATATATATATATATATATACTACATATATATATATATATACAGTTTTGTTTTCTGGATAGGTTAGGTTAGAAAAGTTACTTTTAAAAGGAGTCAAGTTAAAAATTACTGTACTGAGAAAGTTATGTTTCAGAGGCTTGTGGGGAAGGGGGGGGGGGGGGGGGGGGTCCGCAAGGTTAAAAAATAGTTTTTGCAACTTAAAAAATAAATTTCTACTCCCAAACATGATCTGCACTGTGTGTCAAGAAATCATGCAACAATGTTTTTTTAAGATAACTTTCTAATGAATGATGCTATTGAATTGTAATTTTTACCAAAGATTTGTATGCATTATATACATAATCTGTGACATTTCAATTCAATTGACCAAACCGTTGTTGAATTACGAGATGAAATTAATAATTCAGGTGTGTCAAGTAATTATGCAGGGGATGTTTATGATAATACAGAAGTTCATTGGCCTATTCATGTCGATTTTTTTGGTATTTCAGAGTGATGTTCTTGTAAACCATGGGGAAGAAAAAGGATTTAACGCAAACTGAAAAAAAGATTGTGAAAAAATTGAATGAAGGGCTGACAACTTTGGAGATCTCGAAATAGATTGGTAGAGATCACAGAACCATCAAAAAAGTTGTTGGAAACATTAACAAAGGAAGAAGACCATCTAAGAACAAAGGTTTTAGAAATGTAACATCGAAAGATTTGAGAAAAATTAAGCCGGTGGTCAGAAAAAACAAACCCTTTGCTTGACAGCAAAACAATTTTTGAGAAAGCTGGAATTGTGTTGCAAAGAACACGAAACCTAAATCCCAACCTCCTCTTACTAACCAGCACAAACTCAAACGACTAGATTGGGCTAAAACGTACTTAAAAACAAATTTCTCTAGTTATCTTTAAAGATGAATGTCGTGCAACTTTGGATGGGCCAGGTGGGTGGTCAAGGGGATGGATTCTCTTAGACAGAAGTGGACCAACGAGACTCGGAAGACAGCAAAGGAGGAGGAATAATGTTCTGGGCAGGCATTGTTGGAAGTACGTTGATAGGCCCCTTCGAGGTAGAAGATGGAGTGAAGCTGAATGGTGGAAGTTATACAAATTTTTTAAATGAAAATTTCTTTAATGAAAATTTCTTTAGTTGGTATAAGGATCAACCACGAAGTTTCAGGCAGAAATGTATATTCATGCATGACAATGCACCTTCTCACGCCTCTAGATTTACAACTGGACATTTAGCCTCAAAAGGAATCAAAGGAAATAAATTAATACAGTGGCCTCCAGCTTCTCCTGACCTAAACCCAATAGAAAACTTGTGGTCTATTGTCAAACAGAGGATATACCTTGGAAGAAAGCATTTTACAAGTAGGAAGGAGCTATGGGAATCGGGAAGCAATCAAAGGTGTATGTCAGAGCTTAAATTCAACAGAAATATCTAATCTCACCAAATCTATGGATGAAAGTCATTAAAGTTATTCAGAAGAAAGGAGGATATATAATTATATATGTATGTGACCACTAAATATAACTGGGACCTTTTCCAGTTTGTGTACCGTTTTTCATATAATTTATTTTTGAGAATATTTTTGTTAAAACTAACGAAAATATCACGACTTAACCTAACCAATTATCAAGAGCGTACAGTTGATCTATTAGTAAATAGTAAATACTATTCCAGAAACAAACAATGTTATAATTAATATAATAGATCAACTGTACGCCCTTGATAATTGGTTAGGTTAAGTCGTGATATTTTCGTTAGTTTTAACAAAAATATTCTCAAAAATAAATTATATGAAAAACGGTACACAAACTGGAAAAGGTCCTCTAACTGTTAAATTGCTGATTGATTGGTTTAAAATACATAATGGTTTTGGTTACTTGCAGAATTTTTGTTTTAGTCTCCTTTGAATTGACAATTTATCATGTTATAGCTACAAATTTTGCATAATTGCTTGACACGCCTGAATTATCAATTTCATCTCGTAATTCAACAACGGTTTGGTCAATTGAATTGAAAATGTCGCAGATTATGTATATAAAGCATACAAATCTTTGGTAAAAATTACAATTCAATAGCATCATTCATTAGAAAGTTATCTTAAAAAAACATTGTTGCATAATTTCTTGACACGCAGTGTAGTAGAACTATTGGTAATTTTCCATTATAGTTTTATACTCCTGCAATGTTCTTCTTTCCCGGTTAGGTCAACTGTACGCCCTTGACAATTGGTTAGGTTAAGTCGTGATATTTTCGTTAAAATAGTCGTTAGTTTTAACGAAACTATCACGACTTAACCTACCCACTTGACCTAACTGGGAAAGAAGAAATTGCGGGTATAACGGAAAAGTACCAAATTATTACCGCTTAAAACTATTTTCCTTCACATACGAACCAATTCATTCACACGAACATTGCTTGTTCAAAGCCTTTATTTGTCACTGATATTTTCTTTTCCGAGAATGTCCCCGTTCCCGTTCCCGTTCCCCTCCCCCTGCCCCCACGTTAAAATCTACCGAGGTGATGGGTGCGAATCCCCCTCATCGAAATAACTAAAATACAGTATTATAGAGAGAGTCTATAAGAAGAGTCACCGAACGTTATGACGATGTTGTTCTTTCTACAATTTAATGAAGGTCTTTGTTAAATTTCACGAGCACGGCTCTTCATTGATGGCATGTTTGTTTACTAAGGCCGGCCGTACATAGGATCGTTTTGCGACTCACGACCGACAACTTGGGTCGTGACAACTCAAGTCGCGTATGATCCCCAGAATCGCGTCGCGGTCGCAACAGTGAGCGGGGCTCCCACTCTGTCAATGTAAAATCACACGTGACTCGAGTCTTTACGACCCAAATCGTCAGTCGCGAGTCGCAGGACGATCCTGTGTGCGGCCAGCCTAAGTTTGTTTACATTCGAAAAGTCCTACTTAAAGCGATGTAGGCACGTTCGCGACCAGGCTTAAGAAGAACTTAAAATTTGACTGAATTTTTAGTCCATTTTGGCTAGACTTTGATGAATCGAAAATGTTGACTTAAGTTAAAGTATGTCACATTTTACTTTTAAACGAATCGAACAAGGCTGCAGGAAGCGCAACCACAAAAAACAGAACTGTTTGCACGTGAACGTAGCCTACGGAGGCCTACCTGCTGCACCAAACAGCAAACAACATTTTGGTAGTATTTTCATCGTCGGCTGTATACTGTCATGCGACGGTGTCAAATTTTCAAACTAAAAAATGCATATTAAACTAAAAATTTAGTTTAAGTATGAAACTACAGTAACTAACTTTCAGAGTTACAAGATACTCGTGGAAAGTAACTGAGTTAAGATATTAGTTAATTTTTCGGGAGTAACTCATTTACCTGTCAAGTTACTGGAAAAGTAACCGTTACAGTAACTCGGTTACTTTCCAGCTCTAAGCATAAGTTAGGTTAGGTTAAAAAGTTACTATAGGGAATCCGATGAAATTCCCCATCGACTAAATGTCTAGATTAGTGATTCCCAACGTGGGGCGCACGCCCCACAGGGGGGCAATTTGAATATTTTGGGGGGCAATTTGAAAATGCTACAATAAAATGAAATTTATACATAATAATAAAATTATAAAATAATGAAATTTATACATAATAATAAAATTATAAAATAATGAAATTTATACATAATAATAAAATGAAATTTATACATAATAATAAAATGAAATTTATACATAATAATTCAACTCGTTTGGCTAGAGAGCTACTGTTACCATTCGCATCTTCATATTTGGTGGAATGTGGTTTTAGTGCTGTAAGTGACTTACTACAGAAAAAAAGAAACCGACTGGATATCACAAAACGAGGAGACTTAAGACTGAAGCTAACTAAGTTAGTGCCTGAAATCAAAACCATTTGTAGTAAACATCAAGCTCAAGGATCTCACTAACTTCAGATTATCAAACTTTGAATTTAAAGTGGTATTATTGATTAAATTACTTTTTTGTGAATTTAAAATTGCAACTTTTCAACTGAGAAGTTTTATTTCAAGGAAATAATATAGTTAGCTTCAATCTCAAGTTTCTTGACTCATATTTAATGTAACTGATATTGAATGTACTCATATTATTGAAATTTAAAATTATAACTTTTTAACTGAGAAATTTTATTTCAAGGTAATAATTTAGTTAGCTTCAACCTCAAGTTTATTTACTCATATTGAATGTACGGTAACTCATATTAAATGTACTCATATTATTGTAAATTTTAAATAATACCTTTTCAACACCAAATTTGTTTTTATATTAATGGGGGGCATCAAATTTTTTGAGGTGTCGAGGTGGGGCATGGCGCAAAAAAGGTTGGGAACCACTGGTCTAGATCCTCCTCCTAGGCCCCGAGAGGCCTAGACTTGAACTGGGTAGGTCCACTGAATAATTACTTTTTAATAATTATTATATTGTAAATACTGCAAATCGGTTCTTATATATTAAATAACCAATAACATTTCATCCATTTTCAAATCATAAAGATTGGCGTTTTATTGTTTGGAAATTTTGGAAAACTGTGTGTGTTATTGGTTACTTGGGAACGAATCAGAAAAACACTTTTCATAATTAACCAATAAGATCATAGTCTTTTGTATCAACACATCCTGGAAAAAACTATTCGTAAAAATATATCCTTGTGTCTGATTGACCAACAATAATCACCAAAAGGAGTTCGTTAATTTGAAAATTAATTGACCAATATTGATTTTCATTTTGCAGTAAATATCGCAGACTTCGAGATTCAAAACAAATTCATTTTAATGATAAGAAGGCTTTGTGTGTGTGTGTGTGTGTGTGTGTGTGTGTGTGTTAAACAGTTTTGCACATGAAGAAACAAATATTGACCTCAATGTTCATTTGTTATAGTTTTAAAAACATATGCGAGTATTTGATAACTTCATATAACAGCACGTACAAAATGAACGCAACAAACAGCCCTCACTGAAAAATTCGGGGTCGAATCATCGATATTGCGCAAAGATTCATGCATAACTGCCTCCTGTGGCGAAAAACTTAACTAAGCTGAACGTGTTACTTTATACATATACAGTATATATTATATATAAAACCTTTGGTTAGCTTCCGCCCGAATTGTTCATTCTGACGAAGGTCAAAGCTTTTCACTCCACCTTAGACCTACAGTTTAACGTGGAAACCGAACCACGCCCCACCAGCAGCCCAGCGTCTTAACCACTAGGCCACCCAGGGTACCCATATGTCTACCAACCACTTTTTTTATTGTGTGGGAGGATGAACAGCTGGGTTTTGCTGCGCGCCGGCTGCCGTCACCGGGTCTCGATCCCGGGGCCGATATATATATATATATATATATATATATATATATATATAGAGAGAGAGAGAGAGAGGAGAGAGAGAGAGAGAGAGAGAGAGAGAGAGAGAGAGAGAGAGAGAGCGCATTATAACAATATCCTAGATGCACTTGAAGGCAATGAAAACTATGATGTCATACACGGATTTTGCTAAAGCTTTCGACAAATGCGATCATGGTATAATAACCTAAAATGAAATATATGAGAATAACAGGCAAAGTGAGAAAATGGATCTATAACTTCCTCAGAGAACGCCTACAGGTCATCAGAATTCAAGGTGCATCATCATCAGAATCAGAAGTACGCAGCTCAGTGCCACAAGGTACAGTGCTGGCCCCACTCCTGTTCATTAAATAGACATAGACAGTGGAGTTAACAGCAACAGTATAGTAACATCATTTGCGGACGATACAAACATCAGTAGACAAATCAGCGCGGCAAATGAAGTGGAGGCCTTGCAGAAGGACACAAACAAAATATACAAATGGTCAGAAGAAAACAATATGACATTTAACACCGAGAAATTTCAGCTGTTGAGATATGGTAGAAATGAGGAAATTCAACAGACTGCATATTATGCTCCAGATAGACAGGAAATTCAGAGAAGCACGAAAGCGGTCGACTTGGGGGTAATAATGACCGATGACGCCAAATTCGAGACACAAAATCAGATAGCAATAAACAAAGCAAAAAGAGTCGCGGTGGGACAAGTACTAAGAACGTTCAAAAAGAGGAACAAGACAGTAATGATTCCCCTGCTGAGAACACTGATCATACCAAAACTTGAATACTGCTCAGTTTTGACGTCCCCATATAAAAAGGAAGAAATTAATAAACTAGAAGAAACGCAGAGACATTTCACAGCCAAGATTGATAGCTGCAAAGAACTCAACTACTGGGAAAGACTACGTAAATTAAATCTGTACTCCCTGGCAGTGGCGGACCTACATTTTTGGGACCCTGAAGCTTGAACTGTTATGGGGGCCCCTTCGCAACCAGCAACAATAGGACCCCCGAGAAAATTTTGAAATTTGACCAATTACAGGGGCATTTTGAGGCCATATGAAATGGGTATTAGAGCATATTCTAAGGTCAATATTAAGTACTTCAACCCATTGGCTTATGATTCTATCACTAAAATAGCCTTATTTTAATAACAAACACTTAAAAAAACTCCATCGATTTTGCTGAAAAATTCACTCATTAAAAAAAAGTTGTTTCAGGGCCCCTCCTGGATTAGGGGCCCTGAAGCTTAAGCTTCATTAGTTTCATAGTAGATCCGCCACTGCTCCCTGGAAAGAAGAGAGAAGTACACCATAATCTACATATGGAAAATGATCGAAAAACTGGTACCAAACCTAAAACTAAACCCAATTACCATCCAAACAACGCTGGACAATAGGAAAGGCAGAATATGTAGTGTTCCCAAACTAAAGGCCCGACAAGGGACCTCCTCAACACTGAAGGAAAATAGCTTGGTTGTCAGTGGGCCAAGACTTTTTAACCAGCTTCCTAAGGACCTCAGAAACGTTACAAGGGTCAAAGTTGAAATCTTCAAGAGAAGACTAGATGCTTGGCTCAAGACGGTACCAGATGAGCCGGGTGTACCTGGCTATGTGCGGTGGAGAGCGCAAGAAAGCAACTCGCTCCTCCACCAAGCCAGACCTAGAGGCGGGGCCACCAGCTTAACCTTCGTGTGAAGAGCGACCGACGCACGAAACCGCAACGAGGTTAATGAGATATATTGCAGTTATAAGCCAAGTGCAGTATTTCAATAAAAAAATAAATGTTTAAATAAATTATAGAAAAGTTTAAAATTAACAAGATTCTTCGTCACTATATAATGAATTCCAAAACCATTAGTAATAGTTAATACTATACAGGGTGTCCCATAAGTGTCGTCTCATAGGAAAATTTATTTTTAATTAAATTTACAAAAGTAATATATTAAAACTAAAACAAATGTTCAGATTGATCTCTTGTTTTCGGATCTTTTTTCTGTTGCAGGTTTTGAGGGTGGGGGTGGGGGGGTGTTGGTGGGGGGGGGCTATTCTTCATGCCACCAAAAATAAAAAGTTCAAAAGCAAGACATCAATTTGAACATTTTCCTCTGAGATCGGACTTATGGGACACCCTGTATATATATATATATATATATCTTTGCTTTTTGACGTTTGTTAAACAATGGGTTCCCCCAGGGTGTGGCGCGAGACTTCTTCTAAGAAGTAGCAAGGAAATAACACTGTAGCCAAACAAAATTTCCCGAGTTCGAACTTTGAGTATTTAAGAACCATTAATTTCGATCGATCATGGATTTTTGGAGAGGAGGTATAATTTAGGAAGAAAGTTCGCCTAAAAACAATTTCTAAAAACATCAAAAATTATTAATTGGTAATATTTTTGTTATTTTTATTTCGTTCATTTTGGTCGCATTTTTTGTGGTTTTCAGAAATTGTTTATAGACGAACATTTTTCCGAAACTGTATCAATCCTTTAGTTATTTTCCACATGGAGACACCTCTTGTGTCTGTACTTCTCGTCCAGGACGTAGAGAAAATACATAAATTTAATTCACTAACCTCGTGTATATATATATATATATATACACACACACAGTACCGTGCCGAGAACATTTAAGGGGCAGCGGCTCAAGTCCAAAAAAGGGCACCTCTTTGGGGGTCCGGAATAATTTCACAGCCAGGTGTATATTGTGGTGCGTCTTGAGAGCCAGCCGAGCTTTAAAACGTATAGAACTAATAATTTTATTGTGTTTTTCAGATTTTTTCACATTACAGATTAGTTATACGAGTTACTTACTAAACATGTGTGGACAAAATGCAGTCTGGCTTCCTCTTCCTGTGACGTCAGTCGCCAGTAGTTAAATATTAAGTATAAATAAAAAAAAATGACAATTTTAATATGTTGTGTTGATAAGTACTTAAGTGTTGTAAATGGGACACATTTTTCCCATATACATAGTGTTATAATGGGGGATGCGTTCCCGGGGGCAAACTTTCGGACTCGCTAACTTAATTAATAACTTATATAGAAGAAGTGTGACGCTCCCTTGACAAGAAAGGCCCACTTCTTTTTTCACCATACTGAGGTAGGATACAACACCTTTACTGTATTCATGTACATAAAAAAGTTACTGAAAAAGGGGCACTTCTGAATCATGGAGGGAAAAGGGCAGGGGCTCAAGCCTCTTTGGCCCCCCCCCCCGTTTGCACGGCCCTGTATATATATATATATATATATATACACGAATCAAAAGCTTGCCTCAAAATTAACTATGCAATAAATACCTTTGAGGGAGGACTTTTGACTCACCCTGTATATATATATATATATATATATATATAATATATATATATATAAAACAAGATTTTTGAGCAGAGTAACCCTAACTTTTTTGTTCTTTTAAAAAGATTGCCATTAACCGTCATGATATTTCTTCGGTTTTATTTATTATAAATATGTGGTCTCAAATTTCGAATGGTCTTCTTCGTCAGTTTAATCCTATTTTTGCTTTTGAATATCTTCAAATTTCTTCTCCATTTGTATGACATTCTTCGTGTTTTGATTTCTCGTCTGTCCTGAAGGACTGAAAATTTTGGGTATTAAATTTCAAACTGTCGTCTTTTAACCATCTGTACTGAATTGCTCGTACATCCTTGCCAAGATTGAGTATCATCCGCATTTTGAGACGTCTGCTGCTAATATTTGTATCATCGACGAAAGGTTACTACTTCTTCATCTACATTCGGTAGCGTTATTAGGAACATGGAGTGTATGTAACTCGCTAATGCCGGAGTGAGTTACGAACTTCTGCGGTTCTGATTATGATATTCCTTTCAATTTCAGTACCTCACTTATCAATTTTTCTACCATGGTTCTCGTACTCATACGAATCGTTTAGCTTATACGTTATTATCCCTTCATTAGTTTACGCTTATCAGTACCTTGATAAAATTTATACAGGGTGTCTCATAAGTCCGGTCTCAAAGGAAAATTTATATAAAATTAAATTTACAAAAGTTATATATTAGAACTAAAACAAATGTTCGAAATAATGTCTCGTTTTGGGACCTTTTTTTGTTGCATTGTTGCGGGTAGAATAACACTCAATGGCTAATATGGTAGCGAGTTACCAGTGTAATACTTCCATATTAGCTGTTGGTTATTTTACATGAAACAAAAGAAAAAAAAGGTCCCAAAACGAGACATTAATTTGAACATTTGTTTTAGTTGTAATGTATTACATTTGTAAATTTAATTTAAAATAAATTTTCCTACGAGACAGGACTTATGAGACACCCTGTATATTATATATAACAAATTACTGAATTTATTGTTACGTACATTTAATTAAAAAAGTCATAATTTCGAACTGACCTGCTTGTCACCATTCACACACAATTTCTTTATTCTTTTCAATAAGGTTACAGGCAGGGCCGGATCTAAGAAGAATTCCAGGAGGGTCCACAAGAAAGATCTGTAAAAAGTTACTATTACTTCAACTTTAAACACACACACACACACACACGTGTGTGTGTGTGTGTGTGTCTCTGTATAATCGAGATACCAACTTTTGAAATCCATATATCTAAAAAATATAATTAACCTAACCTAACCTTAGTGGCAGCGAACCGAGAAGGGGATTGATAAGTGTTTCGGGGCCAACTAAGGGCTCGAAGGGTGTTTTCTGTTTAGTCCTCAAATAGTGAGATACTCGGTAATCTAGTCCAACCTAACCTAACCGGGACAAATCTTTTATTTTCTGACAATAAAAAGTTGATAGATATTTCTATATAAATTTTTAAGGTTTCGAGGTACCAAAAGTATTAACCTCACAAAAAGTGACACACTCACCCTCACTTATACTCGGTTGCCTATACACACACGACACACACACATACACCATTGGAAAATATAATGTACAGTATGCAAATTTAAATTCACTGGTAAATGATATTATTGTTGTGAGTTATAGAATTTGTATAATTTTGAAGGAAAACTGATTTAACTCCATTCACTATTTAATTTCCAGGATAGAGTTGCCTGCAAGCGCCATCTATTGACCAAAATATTCATGATACACATTTTTCGTGATATTTCTCGTACTTACTCTCTCTTCTGTATTCTCAGTTATAATTGCTTCGCTATTATTAAGATTATTTTATGAATATATATATATATATATATATATATATACATATAATAATAATAAGTTGTGGAGCAGCTTTGTACATTCAATGACTCAAAGTAGAAACTCGGAGAAAAAAAAAAGAATTTTAACATTTTTGAGGTGACAAATGTATGAATGACTAAAATAAGGTGATCCTAATGGTGAGACTAATGATGAACGGTTTACTACATATAATCAAATCATAAGATAGTAAGAATACTTTTTAAAAATAGGTATTAGGCCTATGTTTGAAGATTTTGCTTTTCGAAAGCGTTTGTGAAGGATCTTAAATTTTGGTTGGAAGTGGATATTGCTTGGTTGGTAAATTTGGATGGTTTATGGAGAGGTTGGTTAGTCCAGAAGGAGAGAGAACCCTTTGCTCTTCTACTTAAGTTCCTGTTAGCGACGTAGGTAATCGGTCCCGAATATGGGTTGCGTTACAGCAGCAGTAGCAGCCACACGAAAAAAATTTATTATGTTCCTTAACGTTGAAAATGAAGGAAAATTTGCGAGTTATTTGAGGAAACGGAAATATATATATATATATATATATATATATATGTATATATATATATATATATGTAGAATATAAATATATATATAAAATTTACATTTTACCTCGTTGTTAATATGAGAAATATTGAATTTTTCGTTGGAGCAATTTTCCTCAAAATTTTATCCTTGTTTAGGGGTCTAAGCATAGCCTAACAGCCCTACATAGTTCATATATAGGCCAAGTAAAAATAATGAAACCGTTTATCCTACCATTCATTTCCATTAAGTTAATAGCAGTGATCTTAAGTACATTTGGAGGCTGCAAAAGACTTTTTTTTAATGTTTATTTTCCTATCAGAAAAATGATTTGCACACAGCCTAAACCAGAAAATATATTCATAATAATAATAATAATATGTCCGTACAAACGTCACGAATAAACGAGGTTGCCAAATTTCACTACATATTTTTATTATCCCTTTAGCATTGTTTATTTTCTTAAAAACTGTGGCAACGCGGTATGAGCGAGCGCTGTTGGGATTTTAAGTATACTTGCATAAGAATAGCTTTGAATTAAATTTACTTACAAGCTCTACCTACTGCGTGTATCATAGTTTGAACTGTCCTCGAGGACGTCAGTAATATTGTGATAATGTTCTGCAGCTGTGAAACGCTTCTTTTATTAGAATCCACGTTCATTCTTAGTGTTTTACGTCTTCAAAGGTTTCAACAGTGAATGAGATGAGATATATATATATATATATATATATATATATATATATATATATATATATATCGGTATCTCATCTTGAGGTCTTTTAATCAGGGTACTACTCCATAGTTTCAGACCCGTATGAAGCTCAAGTTGACCATGTCCAACAAATGTGTTATCTTCTGACGAAAATCACAATTCCTTGAAGACTTCTAAATTTTTGTTTTTTTTATACGCAAAAGAGTAACTGTTATTATAACCCCTTAAAGCAGGAATATTTTTAGGGTTATGAATGCGTGTATTTGAAACGCTATCAATTTGTAATGGTCGTCCTCAAAGGGTTAATTTTAAGACGCTAATTTGTAACGCAATTATCGCTAGTTCTTTTAATTTACTTGGTTATGTACCGTTTCCTCATTCCTTCAAGGTCTTGTAATATTTTGGTATTTTGATCTGCTCATCGCTTATAAAAGCAGTTTCATTTTTTCTTTTTAACAATTACAGCTTTTATGTCACGATTAACATCATCCATTTTTAATGTGACCTCGTTCTTAGGCGCATATACTTTATCAATCTCTCTTATCTCTTATTTTTTCTTCTTTCTCGTTTTTCCTCTCCTTCCCAACTCCCTCCCAACTCACTCACTCACTCCCAACTCACAACTCATTCACTCACTCCTTCCTAAATCACTCACTCCTTCCTAACTCACTCCCTCCTTCCTAACTAACTCACTCACTCACTCACTCCCTCCCTCCCTCACTCCTAACACTCCTAATTCACTTCCTCTCTCCTTCCTAACTCATTCCCTCCCTCCTTCCTAACTCACTCACTCACTCACTCCCTCACTCCTAATTCACTTCCTCTCTCCTTCCTAACTCATTCCCTCCCTCCTTCTTAACTCATTCCCTCCCTCCTTCCTAACTCCCTCTCAAATATGAGATCTATTAGAAATAAATCTGACGAATTTGTAGCACTAATCCCTGCTGAAGATTTCGAAGTTATAGCGATAATCGAGGTTGGGTACCAACATCTGCTCGAAATTTCGAAGGAGCGTTTCAGTTTAATTATGGGGTACAAATTTTTTTCCGAAAGAGAGGGCACACAGGGAGGGGAGAGGGGCGATTCTTTACTTTTAGGAATGTCTGTATCCTGTAAAAAAAAAAAAAAAAAAGATCAACACGGAATACAGTTATTTGGGTGCGCAGTCAATTTGCGAAATGCGAGTCTCTCCGTGTAATGCAACACACAGAAACCTTCACAGTCTGCTTGAGTTGGTTCTCCAGATTTATAACGCTTTCGATCAAACTATAAGGGGAAGATTAGCTTTAATTATGGGTGATTTTAACTGTAGTAAGATAAATTGGGAATTTCATTCTGGTGAGGTCGAGGGAAATAGGCTCGTCAATTTTGTACATGATTACTTATTGATACAGTGGGTGAGGGAACCCACGAGAGGGAGAAATATTTTGGACTTGGTATTAACTACCAAAGACACCCTGAAACCCTTATCAAACAGTGATCATAAGCTAGTACATTCCAGTGTTAATACACTAGCGCCTAAATCATTAAAAGTCAGGCGCCAACTTAGAACTAGACTTTCGCAGATCTGATTTTAATAGATTTAATGCTAAGTGACAGTAATAACAATCAATATTTGGCGTTCATGGATACACAAAAAGCATTTGTATCTATCAGAAATAGACCGACTATCTCCTCTGTTGATTCTAAGAGGTTCGACAGCGACATTAGTTGCGCTAGAAAGGAGGGAAACAAAGCGTAGAAACTAAACTATGTAATCTTTCGACGGTTCTTAAACACACTGATTAGAACAGCTACGTGTAAAGAAGAACTTAGAATTGTTTCCCTTCCTAAAACTAGTTCTAAACATTTTTTTAGTCCTGTAAATAGGAGTAAGGCAATTATAAAAGTAGCACTGATCCTATTAAAGATGAGTGACACCAGAATTAAAATTCAACGATACTGGCATAGCTACCGTGTTAAATAATTTCTTCCATCGGTTTCTTGTTCATATCTTTAACGAGTCTCTTTATCCTTAAACAGAGTCCCAAGGGATTGGAAGCTGACCAACTTGACTCCTCTCTTCAGAAAGGGAAGAGAGGAGTTACCTGGTAACTACAAATCTACCAGCTTAACATCTGTTGAAAGCAAGCTTTTAGAATCAATAATTACTGCAAGGGTTAGTACTTAGTAGTAGTAGTAGTAGTAGTAGTAGTAGAGAGTGGCCCAAAAGTCACGCTTGGATCGGCTTTCCTCAAACAGAGCTTGTGACGTAACAAAACCCGCAAATTTAACCTCATCAGAGCAGATGGTGGAGTCTATACAGAACTTATTGACATTTCAGGTTTACATCTCTTAAACATCATATTGTAAAAATAATGTAAATAAATATATTTCACCCGATTGTGACTTTTGGTCCACTCTGTAGATTACTTGAAACTACATAACTTATTAACTGATTCCCAGAATGGTTTCCGTGACTAGAGATCCTGATTTACTAATTTGTTGGAATTCTTTCACATATTTTCTAATCACACTCGTTCCAGGCCCAGTGGCCAGTACAGTGGACGCAATATGAGGCGTTGCGAATACTAGTGACAAACTCGACAAAACCAAGTTTTGAGCAAATGCACCCCCAAAGTTTTGCAAATTAGAAATCACCATAATTTTGCCAAAAATTGGTAGATTTTGATGGGGTTTGTATCATTTTGATCGGTAATGGGTGTAGATCATTGTAATGATAATAACAACTAGACTACGCTCCGCAAGAGATGCTAAACACGCCGAGTCCGTCACTAATATCCGCGGAATTCTCCCACAATCTGCCCTGAGTGCATGGTGTTTTCCCCCTGAATTTTGCGAGGACTAGTGACGAACTTGCATCGTGTATCATTATCCATTTAAAAGGGTACATCCTGGAGAATATGATGGTATAGAAAACGGATTTTCTCACTCATGTCGAGTTCGTTGCCAGTATTCGCAACGCCTCATATACTTAGACTTCAAAAAAAGGGTTCGACAAAGTACCTCATAAAAGACTGTCAAAAACAAGTACTGTAGCCGTGTGGATCGAGCAATGGCTTAGCGACAGCGAACAGAAGGTTGTAATTAACGGTGAAGCCTCTGGGTGGACTTAGTATCAAGTGCCGTCTCATAGGAGTAAATTCTAGGAGAACTTTCGTTTATTGTTTACATAAACGATTATGCTAGGTTAGGTTAGGATTATGAGCTACAAATATTCATTTCTTTATGATACGTTTGAAAGTTATAACTGTTATTAATTTGCTACTCAACTTTATTCTAAATAAAGTTAATAATTGGAAATTATTTTGTAATAATATGGATAAGGATAATGGTGTATAGCCTTCTACTCTGGACAAACTAAGGTTAACTTGGTTTGCTGCCATCTAGTGGTATAAATATAAATAATTATTGAAGTTAAAAATTCAATGAAAATTAATGCCATTTTTGGGCAACTAGTAACTAGCCTAACTAATGCTGATTTGGTAATTTTAAGAAAGTAGCTTTTAGCGTATGATTGTACATTCATAGTGTTTGCTTTGTTCTTATATACCGTAGTTTGCCTCACACACACACACACACACAGGGTGTTATCAAATTATGTTTCATAAATAAGTAGTATACATAATCAGGAAGTCATTAAAGTTTATCAAAGTTTATTTACAGCAAGTGCTCAAAATGGTTTCCCCGCATCGGAGTACATGCTTCAACGCGTCATTGAAAATTTTGCCGCACACGTTCGAAAACAGTGACATGGTTGCGTATTGTTTCTGAACAACCTCGAACACGTTGCCACAATTCATCTGTGTTATTAACTTCGGATCAAGTAAAGATAAGCACCCCCAACCTTTTTTAGTTAGCTTTATAAGGCTAACTAACGAAAATATCACGACCTAACCTAACGTGCTTATCTTTACTTGATCCTTAACTTCTTTCGCATAAACAAGATTTTTTGAAATAACCCCACAAGAAAAAGTCAATTGCATTTTGGTTTTTAAAATGACAACTAACAAAATACTATCGAAACAAAAGAAATAATAGTTATCTAAACAACCAGACAACCACGACTTTAATAAACTTTAATGACTCGTTTTAATTGGAACGTCATCGGCAAAAAAGCAAAATGTATTTTGGAAATGAAGCGATTGCGGATTTCTGTTCATAGGAACGTTTTTGTTCACTTTCACGGCTGTGTATGAGAGAGAGAGAGAGAGAGAGAGAGAGAGAGAGAGAGAGAGAGAGAGAGAGAGAGAGAGAGAGAGAGAGAGCAGTCCTGGACAAGGCAATAAACCGCTTAAACTATAACCCCTAAATCTACCTTACCTAGGCTTTTAAAGCCATTCATAATGAAAATGAAAAGGTTTATTGGCAGACTATAGTCCATATGACAAATATTATTAATACAATGACAGTTTATATACTAAGGATAGAAATATATACAATTGATTAGAAATAATACTGCACTGTCGAAGTTAAGTGGAGCTATAGACAGACGTTTTCGTACCAAGAAGTCCATAGCTTAGAGCAGTGGTTCCCAACCTTTTCACCACAAAGGACCCCTTTTATTTTTATTTTTTTCCCACGGACCCCATGTTTTTGGAAGATTCCGTCTACCAAACAAACTGTTTTTATTAACTAATAATTAACTCGTTTTCTCATTTTTCGCTATCAAATAAAGGACATATAAGAGAGTATGCAATTAAAATACAGCCTATTAAAAAAAGTATTAATAATTCCAGCCAAGAGCAAGGAAACTTGAAATTTTAGCCTGAGTAAATGTACGATTTCCAATGGAGCCTCTCGAAATATTGAAAGCTCACGGACCCCCAGGGGTCCGGGGACCCCAGGTTGGGAACCACTGGCTTAGAGGATAAATGGCAGGACTCATGGATAGCTTGGATGATAGGGTTGGTTGATTTTTTAATTCTTTGCATTAGACTGTATTGAGCACGTCTTGGTACCTCCGGGAAGCTCGGGACATTGCGGATAGCAAACATTTGCGAAGCTGAGCATCTCGGGGGTAATTTATGTAAGAGTCGAAAAGACCTGTTGTACAGAAAATTTAGGGTTCTGCCCGAACCTTTTTTATAATTCACCCAGAGTTGCTGTCTGTATATATTACTGCAGAAAGTACGAAAGAGTGTGTCTTTAGCTTCACTTGTACAGAACCGAAAGTTCCTTATAGTCATATTCGCTTTAGCACAAAGGCTTCGCGATTGTTTTCTTATATCTGAGTCATCACTCAAGGAGCTGGTAATAGTTTGACCCAAATACTTAAACTCTTGTACTTCCTCAATTATTTCACCTTTCATTTTAAACCTAATATCAGCTGGCTGATTACAGCTTTCAGGATGAAATTGCATAACCTTAGTTTTTGTAACATTAAAAAGAATATCATGTTTCTGCGAATACACTTCGCAGACTTTTAGTAGCCGATCCAGACCTTTAACAGAGGGACTTATTAACACCATATCATCGGCATAAACTAAGTTATTTATCCTTGTGTTAGCCATACAACATCCCACTGTTGCCTCATTAAGTGAAGCAATTAAACCGTCAATATACACATTAAACAGCATAGGGGAGAGCAAGGAGCCTTGTCTCACCCCGCAAGAGCCAAAACATTCGGATAGTACATTGCTCCACCTAACAGTGAAAGATTGGTGGAAATGCCAAAATTTCAATGGGAACCTTCCTGCCTTCTAGTTTTTTAAATAAAATATTATGGTTCACTCTATCATATGCCTTACTTATATCTAGGAAACAGCTATAAATAGTTGAATTACTGTCAGTGTATTTAGATAGTGCTTCTTTAAGTACATAGATACACAGGTCAGTTGAGTGGGACCTTTCAAAACCAAACTGATTAGATGTCCATAGGTAATCATCTAATCGGAGTAACAAGAGTTTTTCTAGTAGTTTCGAGAAGCAGGAAGCGACAGCAATAGGCCTATAATTATTGCTGGACAGAATGTCTCCATACTTATTTTTTGACCAGGGGCAAGCTATATACCCTCATGAACTCTGCAGGAATAAGCTATGAGCAAGCACGGCTGATAAGAGCAATGATATATGCAGACATAGTACGTCATTGGCATATTTTAAGTGCTCATTCGATAGGTCATCTACCACTGACGCAGAACCAGTCTTTAACTCTTTAATTAACCTCTTTACTTCAGGAACTGATATCAAAGTATTTTCCCTTGTCCCTCCCACAGGCGTTTCGCTGCAATCTATCTTAAGATTATCCCTACTCACACTGTTAAGAATGTTAGAGTAGTGGTTTTTCCACAGCTTTGCAATTTCATCATCCCCCGACACCCCATCGATTGTCGGAGGGAGGACACTTTTGACACCCGTTTGATTCTTAACAAATTTCCAAAATTTTTTATAGTTATTTATGCGAGTTTCACAGGCTTTTGATGCTCGAATAGACTTCTTCCTGTTTACATCGCCTTATGGCTGCCTTATACTGACCCCTACTTCTACACATTCGTGTATACTGGTCCTAATCTGGGTCTACCATGAAAGCATCACAAATCGTAGGCGTCTTTCGATTCCCTCTTCAGGGGGGCAATAAAATCATTCCATCCAGGAATAATCTTAGTATGATAGTTGTAAGATTTAATCATGGGGCTTCCTGCTTCTCTTAACAGGGATACTATCTTACTATAATACCTATCTATGAGTTTACAGTGAGAATCAATCATTTGAGCAAGGATTACTACAGGCAAGATGCAAAATTTCTAAATTATTAAAGAGGTGACCTGTTCTGTCTTTGTATTCTATTCTCTGTTGCATATTAACATTAGACCAATCGACGCGATTATTCCTACCTATTGAGTTCTTGTTATGTCGTGTTACGCATAAATTGGTAAAATTAATTAATAGTTCTAATGGTCTATAATCAGAAAGAAGGAAATCATGCAGAATATTTCATACACAGGAGCGAGTTCAACAGCTAATAAGCTAGTGAAGAAAAATGGAAAAAACAATTTTAATGGCCAACTCAAATACCCAGATTATATATATATATATATATATATACACACACACTCGGTAATCGTTACTTTGAATAACATTAACGGTAACTAATTACATTTTCCGGCGGACTATTGTAACTGTAACTAGTTACAAAAAATCATGAATATTTGTAACTTGTACCAGTTACTTTTTTCTGTGAAGCCAAAATGTTAGTAGATACTTTGTTTCACACATCTTTCTCGATGTACAGTTGCCCGCATATGTAATGTTCCTCGCCTCACAGGCGACTCTGTACATGTGGCACCGCCGCAGTGAGAGTCAAGGTACCCCAACTGGGGGAAGGTGGGGTGGAGGGGGAACAACCGAGTCCAACAACATATAACACAGACATATATGCCTAAAGGACAGTTGAATGTGAATGTGCAGTCATTGACATATAGGTAATTATAATGTAATGTCTGTGTTCATAGAGATAAACAATTAATATGATCGTGAACAGCGTTGAACTCCATGTAGTTTACTAGTCTTATATAGTAATAACTTATTGACTATCACTGCGGCGTTGCCACATGTACGGAGTCGCCTGTGAGGCGAGGAACATTAAATATGCGGACAACTGTACATACATATTGTGCCCAGTGCGAGTTTGTTGACAACACATATCTAATGATAATATGATAAAAGCTTGTTTATTCGTTAAATCACAATCAATTTGAAACAAATGAACAATCTTCACGAGTGTCACTTGTCACGGAATGAACTTTTGTCAGGGTCAGGGCTCGTTTAATCCAGGGAAAATGTTGAACGTAACTTTTGAAGTAATTTGCAACTAGGTACTTTTGAGATAGTAACTACTAACTGTAACTGGTTACAAAAAAAGCAAGTCACAACACTATACAGGGTGGTGCATAAATGTGTTTCATAAACTGCAGGGTGTATTCTTGAGACAAAAGTAAAGAAAAAAGACAATATAAATACAGGTCAGAAATCGTAGGTTTCGAGTTACAGTACGCGGCGACAGAGGGAATATCTCGATGCTGTACAGTATTCTGACAGGTGGATAGGGCGCGGTGGTCCTATTATGTGGCCACCTCGGTCACCAGATTTAAATCCTCTCGATTATTACTTGTGAGATCATTTAAAAAGCCTAGTTTATGTTACAGAAGTCCGAGCACGTGATGAATTGTGGCAACGAGTTCGAGACAATTGCGAAATGATTCACAATAACTCAGGAATTTTTGAGTGTTTCAGGCAATCACTGGTGCGACGTGCTGAAGCATGCATTCAAGAAGTAGGAAAGAATTTCGAACTGATATGCTAACTATTCGTTGTACGGGCAGGGACTTGCAACAACCATCTTTGAAAATGAATTAGGTGTACTTCCAAGTAGTAATTTCTGGTTTCCCAAACATTACACTGAAGTTGAAAACGGGTAATGAAATATTGGGCATTTCAAAAGGCAATTCTTGCACCGTAGTAAAGATATTATCTTCCCACTCTACAGGGTGTCCACGATATCTTGTCAAAGATTGAGGTGGGGGGGGGGGGGGGGTTCGACTTGGGATGTAGTAGTATCACTGTTATGCTTAAGATAGATTTGAATGGTGGTCGCTAAAGTTCATAGCATGACGTCAGACACACACACACACACACACACACACACACTATTACCAAATGTATTTGACACGCCTCAACCCTCCTTGGCATACTTTCAACCAACTTCCGGTAGGTGTCTATCGGAATACCCCTCCATTCCTCTTGCAAAGCCGCTCCCAGAGATGGTTTGGAAGAAGGCCGATTTGGCCGAAGTCTGATGTGGCGCTCCAATTCTTCCCAAAGGTGTTCAATGGGGTTAAGGTCCGGACTGAGTCGGCCAGTCCAACTTCTCGACATTGTTATCCATAAACCAGACCTGTATGCACTTTGCGGTATGACATGGAGCATTGTCGTGCTGATACTGGCAGGGCCCATTACCATAGTACTGCCAGAGCGTAGGGAGCGCAGAATTATCCAAAATATCCAGATACGTCTTGGACTTCATCATTTCCGGAACGACAACTAACGGACCAAGTCCCATCCAGCTGAAACAGTCCCATACCATCACAGAACCTCATTGAACTTTACAGTCGGGACGATACAGTTCCGTAAGAAGCATTCTCCAGGCAATCGCCACACCCACACACGTCCATCAGAACGAAACAATGTGTAGCGCGATTCATCACTCCATACCACTCTCTGCCACTGCTCTAGAGTCCATGAACGTCGAGCACGACACCACTCCAATCGGCGTTCTGCATTTGTGGCGGTGATATTGGGCTTGTGCGCAGCTGCCCTGCCATGAAATCCAAGTCTATGCAGTTCCCTACGAACAATTGACATGCTGACAGATGTTTCCATGGCCTGTTGCACCTCCGCCGTGATGTTTGTCGCAGACGACGTGCGTGAGGTACGAACACTCCTCCGTAAGGCACTTCGACCACGTTCCGTGAGTTTGTGAGGCCGTCCAGACCGTTTTTTTGTTGTAGTAGCACCTTCAGCCTTCCATCTTTGATTAACATCCACTACAGTAGATTTCAGAATGTTCAGATGGCTCGCAGTTGTGCGCACAGAAAGGTTACTGATGTGGCATCCAACCACCATCCCACGATGAAAGTGTAAGTTCCGCTCCACGAGGCATACTGGCGTCTAATCCACTGTTACTGCCCAGGCAGACATACAGGCTTTATGTTGAGGACTTTCCAGGCCACTGCGCATGCGCTAGTCCACAATACTTATTTGTGGCGGGATGTCCGAATACTTTTGGTAATATAGTGTGTATATATATTTATATATATATATGTCATCCACATGTCATCCATATATATATATATATATACACACACATTTTAACTGCAAACAACACACAGTATAATTAATGTAAAGAACGACGCTTGTGTAGAAGAGCATTCCGCACAAAATGAGGAGGGAGAACGAACAAATGAAAATGAGGTACCACCCGGGAATCGAACCGGGATCATCTTGTGCGGAACGCTCCTCTACACAAGCGTCGTTCTTTACATTAATTATACTGTGTTGTTTGCAGTTAAAATGTATATATGTACGGCATGCGAAGGTGCCCCCTCAGGGCATTGGTTTCTGCTCGTATGTAGGAGAATTACGACTTCTGATTGATCGAAGTCCGTGGTGTAGTGGATAGCATATCTGACCGGCAATCGGATGATCCCGGGTTCGATTCCCGGGTGGTACCTCATTTTTCATTTGTTCGTTCTCCCTCCTCATCTTGTGCGGAACGTTCTTCTACACAAGCGTTGTTCTTTACATTAAATATACATATATGTCATCCACATGCAGTTGACACAGCTGGAAACCCCCGAGCCAAACCGCTACCGGGCAAGAAGCTACCAGTACAAGTAGGTGGAAACGGGTCTCTCTCGGAGGATCATAGGGCAACGAATCAAGCGATATCGAAGGAAAACGAACTTGAAATGCGCAAGGGGCAACGAAAAACAGAGAACATAAAAATTGTCCTGGCTAATATTCAAGGAATAAGACCAAACCAATCACTCAATAAGGTTTCGTACCTGAAAGGATTTATGGACGAAACAAGGGCGGACATCGCATGCCTCACAGAAACTCATCTTAAAGATTGCCAAGGAAATTGTGAAAACTGCGAACATTGTATTGATAAGAAAGAGATAAATATAGAGAGCTTCAACTTACTAAGAGCGGATAGAACGACGAGACGTAAAGGTGGCTGTGCTATATACTATATAAATGCATTCTTTGAAGAGGAATTGCAAGGAGAGTATATAACAGACTTTGATTTTATACCAGAAGATCTAGCGAGAGCTATAGGACAAATGAAACCACATTCAGCTGCAGGTCCGGACAATTGGAAAGCATTATTGATTAAAAACTGTAAAAATGAAATAGCTACACCTTTATACTGGATATGGAGAAGATCCCTAGACACTGGGGAAATACCGAGCATCTTGAAAAGAGCAAACATTGTCCCTATATATAAAGGAGGGGACAGATCTCAAGCAAAGAACTATAGACCAGTGTCATTGACGTCCCACCTCACCAAAGTATTTGAAAGAATAGTTAGAGAGAAAATTTATGACTTCCTGGAGACACGGGAAAGATTCAACGAAAATCAGCATGGATTCCGATCAGGTAGATCATGCCTATCACAACTAGTAGAACACTACAACAATATCCTAGATGCATTGGAAGGCAATAACAACTACGATGTTATATACACAGATTTTGCTAAAGCTTTCGACAAATGTGACCATGGTATAATAGCACATAAAATTAAATATATGGGAATAACAGGCAAAGTGGGAAAATGGATCTACAACTTCCTCAGAGAACGTCTGCAGGTCGTCAAAATTCAAGGTATATCATCATCAGAATCGGAAGTACGCAGCTCAGTACCACAAGGGACAGTACTGGCCCCACTCCTGTTCATTATCATGCTAACAGACATAGACAGCGGAGTAAACAGCAACAGTATAGTAACATCCTTTGCAGACGATACAAAGATCAGCAGAAAAATTAGCGATGTACATGACGTGGAGGCCTTGCAGAGGGACACGAACAAAATATACAAATGGTCAGAAGACAACAACATGTCATTTAACACCGAGAAATTTCAGCTCCTGAGCTATGGTAGAAAAGAAGAACTTAAACAGACTGCATATTATGCTCCAGATAGACAGGAAATTCAGAGAAGCACGAAAGCGATCGATCTCGGGATAATAATGACATGATGCGAAATTCGAAACACAAAATCAGATAGCGATAAATAAAGCAAAAAGAGTCGCCGGACAGGTACTAAGAACGTTGAAGAGAAGGGACAGGACAGTAATGATTCCCCTGCTAAAAACACTGATTATACCAAAACTTGAATACTGCTCAGTTTTGATGTACTCATATAAAAAGGAAGAAACTAATAAACTAGAATAAACGCAGAGACATTTCACAGCCACGATTGATGGCTGCAAAGAACTCAACTACTGGGAAGGACTACGTAAATTAAATCTGTACTCCCTGGAAAGAAGAGAGGGAAAATGATCGAAAAACTGGTACCAAACCTAAAACTAAACCCAATTACCATTCAAACAACGCTGGAAAATAGGAAAGGCAGAATGTGTAGTGTTCCCAAATTAAAGGCCCGACAAGAAACCTCCTCAACTCTGAAGGAAAATAGCTTGGTTGTCAGGGGGCCAAGCCTTTTCAACCAGCTTCCAAAGGACCTCAGAAACGTAACGGGGGTCAAAGTTGAAGTCTTCAAGAGAAGACTAGATGCCTGGCTCAGGACGGTGCCAGATGAGCCTGGCGTGCCTGGCTATGTATGGTGGAGAGCGCAAGAAAGCAACTCGGTCCTCCACCAAGCCAGACCTAGAGGCGGGGCCACCAGCTTGACCTCCGTGTGAAGAGGGACCAACGCACGAAACAACATAAGGTTCATAAGGTAAGGTATATATACAGCATATATATATAGGGTGATGCATAAATGTTTCATAAGTCGCAGGGTGTATTCTTGAGACAAAAATAAAGAAGAAAACCCATATAAACATAGGTCGAGAAACCCGTAGGTTTCGAGCTATAGCACACGACAGAAAAAATGAAACTCCTAAAGATTTTTTACATTTTATGCAAATACACAGTGTGATACGTTTGCTTCATTAAAGTAAATGTTTGAAATTCTTTCCTACTTCTTGAATGCATACTTCAGCACATCGCAAAATAGGATCGAGGAGAGATAGTTAAAGGGGGAAAATGAGAGGGCGCGGTGGTTCTATTCCGTGGCCACCTTGGTCTCCAGATTTAAATTCTCTTGATTATTACTTGTGGAGTAATTTAAAAAGCCTAGTTTGTGTTACAGAAGTCCGAGCACGTGATAAATTGTGGCAACGAGCTCGAGACAATTATGAAACGATCCGCAATACTCTAGAAATTTTTGAGTGTGTCAGACAATCACTGGTGCGACGTGCTGAGGCATGCATTCAAGAAGTAGGAAAGAATTTCGAACATTTAGTATTTTAATGAAGCAAATGTATCACACTGTATATTGGTATAAAAAGTAAAAAATCTTTTGGAGTTTCATTTTCTGTCACGTGCTATAGCTCGAAACCTACGGGTTTCTCGACCTATGTTTATATGGTCTTTTTTCTTTACGTTTCTCTCAAGAATACACCCTGCGATTTATGAAATGCATTCATGAATAACCCTGTATATATCTATAATTTTATTTTCATGTTTAGTTAAGTTACTCTATATCCAGTTTACTTTTGGGAGATTCGTACCCCTTGGCGCTGGCACACCCGCTCCCCTCTCCGTTTTTGAACGCATAATACTAAGCCATTTTATAGTGCTATTATTTTCATGCTTTGGATCAATGTTGCAGTACCAAATTGTGACGCATTTGCTGCTCCCGAACTGAAGGCAATTATTTTCTTCTAAAATTTCTTTATTTTTCTTCGAATTCAAGATTGCACTGATGACAACAAGCTTTCCTGGACCAGAAGCACTGAAGCATCCACAAAGAAACAAACTACCATCACCATGTGTAATCGTAGGAAGGATGTTTTTTTTCCCTCGAATGCTGTACTTGGTTTTCGACAAAACATACCTTTGCTCGTTGTTTACAAATAATTAAATTTTAGTCTCGTCTATCAAAAGAATTTTGTTCCAGAATGCAAATCCATCATTTTGATGATCCTTGGCTTACTTTAAACGAGCTTCTTTGTCCGCTTTTCGTAGCAAAGATTTTCTTCGCGCATCTCTTCGTGCAGACCATTCTCTTTTAACGTGAGACGTACAGTAGAGGGATGGACATCGATCTTAGACAGTCTTAATGTTTGGCAAATATCACTCGCAGTCACTCGTGGATTCGCAGCAGCCATTCTCTAAATAGTTTTGCTGTACGTTCTGAAAACTTGCAAGGTTGTCCACACCTTGGTAGAGTTTTGATTGTTCCAAAGCCTTTCCGTTTCTTTATAACTGCAGCAACCGTCGTAAATAGCATTCGAAGTTCTTCTATCTTCCTATAATTCTTCCCAGACTCGTGTGCAGCAATACCAGATATCTTAAGATCTATAGACAGCTCTTCACCACGTTTGATTTTTTACTTCTTAAATTTTTCCAAACGAATGTTAAAGTTTTCCTAACTATCGTATGCATGGTACAAAAGATAAGGACGAATGTAGCTGAAATATTTCTCTGTACAGATACTTATGAGCGCCACACCAGCTATCTGCTAAACAGATAGGACCCAGCTTTGGGACAGGGTCTAAGATTTAAAACTAACCTAGACAGCTACATTACCATCACTTATTCGGATTAGAGTATATTTAATATCCTAGAAGAGTCCCTTGCTCCATGCACATTAGTTCTGTGTATGCTATATATATATATATATATATATATATATATATATATATATATATATATATATATATATATGGGATTGAACTCAGAATGTCCCTGAGGTTTTTTCATGGTACACACAGACCATGCATGGGAACAAGGAACTCTTCTGGGAAAATTAAATCCACTATAGTCTGAATAAGTAATGGTAAATGACAAACACTATAGTTTTTCTTTTACATGATGTTTGCCCGACGTGGCCAACGGGTCACTCGCAGAGGCCCCAAAAATATAGCTTCCCTCACCAGCTCACCAGATCCTGTCCCAAAGGTGGCTCCTATCTGCTTTGCAGATAGCTGGTGAGGGAAGCTATATTTTTGGGGCCTCTTTGCGAGTGACCCGTTGCCGAGAAGAGTTCCTTGTTCCATGCACGGTTTGTGTGTATCATTATATATGGCCTCCATAATAAAATCCTGGATACGGCCCTGTATGATTATCTGTACATTTCCAGTTTTCAATGGTTTTCTAAAATTTCTCGGCAGTATTTTTTTTTACTCTGAATACTAAGTAATTCCGTCTTTCTTATTTCCAAACCTGCCCATTTTGGGCTGGGAGGGTTCGGGGGTGGGGGTGGGGGATGAGGAGAAGCGAAGAGCTTTCTTGCTTTTCTGCGCTAATTCTTCTGCGAGTGCTTTCCACCTGTATAAAAGCAGTGAGTGCCACTTCAAGTCAGCGATAAAGCTTATGTGGATCTCTTTACCTCGTAACTATTTTTTTTTATTTTTTCTCTCAGCCTTATTTTTTTCTTCCCCCCCCCCCTCTCTCTCTCTCTCTCTCTCTCTCTGCAAAAATTAAAAAAGCGTCTTTTTCAACTGTACGAATTATTTTTTTTGAGCTGCGAGTCATTGTTTGGAGAGAGAGAAGAGAGAGAGGAGAGAGAGAGAGAGAGAGAGAGAGAGAGAGAGAAGAGAGAGAGACTCTTGGTTAGTCCAAGAAAGAAGTAGAGAGAAAAAATAAAAACCAAATGAAAAAGAATGCCGTAAACTCGTACTATAATCACGCTTGTAAACGTGTTTAACCTTTCCTATATAGGAAAGAATAGTAAAAGGATTTTTCAATGCAGGAAGGAGTGGCTAAGGGCGAACGCCCGCAAAAGTATCCCCCTTCATAGAAGGAAAAGGAGAGAGCCGAAATCAAGGTCCAGGGTTTATAAGATGCCTGGACACTGCGTTTGAAAGACTGGAGGTCATAGACAGGGGAGGGAAGATGGATTCAGGAAGGTTGTTCCAGAGTTGACCAGTTGAGTACGTGAAAGATTGAGAATAGGATTAACGTTTGAGTTAGAGAGTTAGACAGAAAAGCAATGAGAATATGTTGAAAGTGTGGTACCGCGTGCTCTCCTTAAAGGAGGAGGCATGCAGTTAGAGACAGGGTATAAAGGGATAGTCGTGTGGAAGATTGTAACGAATAGGCAGATGAAGAAATTAGGTTTTTGAGGCACTGGAAGCCCCCGAGGTTTTCTCTGCTCCAGTCAGAGATAGTAGAAAGGTCAAAGATAAGGTGCGCTATAGCCGGTTCACGCGAAGCTTGGAGTGACTGATCAGAGAGACGCTTTGTGAAGCGGGTGTAGAAGTAAAGGGTGGAATCATCGGCATAGGAGCGGATAGGACAGGAAGGGCGACTTAAAAGATCATTCATAAATAAAAAGATTATACTGGGTGGCAGGACAAAACCCTGAAGAACACCAGCATTAAAAGCTTCAGGAGAAGAACAATGGTCATCTATAACCACAGCTATAAATCGGCCAGAAAAGAAATTAGAGATGAAGGCACAGAAGGAACAGGAGGGCAGTTTGAGAATTAAGGATTTGTACCAGACTCTATCAAACGCTTTTGATATGTCTAGGAATCTAGAGCAACAGCAAAAATTTCACTGAAATCCCTAGAGGAGGATGACCAAATGTCAGAGAAATATGTAAGAAGATCGCCAGTAGACCGTTCCTTGCGGGACCTATATTGTTGATCTGAAAAATTGTGAAAAGAGAGGTGTTTAAGAAATTTCAATTAAGGATAGATTAAAAACCTTTAGAAAGGCAAGAAATCAAAGCAGTTGGACGTTAGTTGGAGGGTTGAGAACGGTCAATCTTCTTTGGGATAGGCTGAATGAGAGCAAACTTCTAGCAGGAAGGAAAGTACCAGATGAAAGCCAAAGACGAAAGAGGTTCCCTAGAGAGGTTGTCAGCACAGAAGCATAGTTCTTGAGAACAACAGGCGGGAACCCTCTCAGGACGGTACGCTTTTCTAGAATTGAGCACAGATTGGGTAGAAAACACATCTTTGGAAGAGATTCTAATTTCAGACATAATTAGGTCAAAGGGAGGAGATGAAGGAACAGCACCGGAATCGTCCAGGGTTGAGTTTGAGCGAAGAGTTCAGCTTTATCAGGCTTTCACATTTTGTCTGATGAAGGAAATTTTGCACGATTCTAGATAGAAATATAAGCAGAGTGAGAGTCACGAGTTGGATGATGACAGTACCTTCTGAAAACCTTCTCTCTGTTGCGGATAGCACTAGAACAAGCAAAGTTAAACCAAGGTTTTTTGCATTAGTAGTAGGAAAAGAATGTGGAATGGTCGCCTCCATGCCAGAGAGAATTACCTCCATAATTACACGGAAGCAGTAACCATTCCATGGGAAGTCAAAGTAGTACCGCCTAAGGGTCTGCCAGTGGGCGGCGCCAACGTGCCAAAGGCCGAGCTGCAGGAATAGGACAGGAAACAGGAACAGCCCAACGGATAAAAAAATTTGACAGAGTAAGAAGGATGAATGGTGAGAAATAAATCCAGAATGTTGGGCCTATCTCCAAGGCGATCGAGGATACGAATAGGCCTGTACAATCTGCTCTAGGTCATTCAGGATCAAGAAGTTGTAAGCTAGTTCACCAGGGATGTCAATGAAATGGGAGGAACGCCAAAGGTGGTGAACATCGAGCTCTCCTAAAATAGAGATTTCAGCGAAAGAAGAGGGAGATAGAATGTATTCCACTTTGGAAGTAAGGTAGTCAAAGACTTTTGGAGAGAAAGTAGAATTAGAAAAAAGGTAGACAACGTGGCTGTATTTAGTCTGAGACTGACAACTAAGCCATACCCAGAGAGTGTAGAATTCGCAAGATTCAAGTTCGGGAATACGAGACAAGTTAGGTCGTTGCATACATAGGCCAGTCAAGTATTGCGCAACACACCGAGGGTGAGGGGGGTTTATTCAGGTGTTACGTGTTATGGGAGGGGGTGGATCACCTGATGCATCACCTAACAAAACAAAAATTTTGTGTAACAGACTTATTATTTTCATAAGTTAACTTTACAAATGAATCCGGAAGAAATGTTTTGTTTTAAGAACGCAAGATGTTCACTTCTGAACAGGAAGTCTAAGTTCTGGTACCAGCAGCGGGAGAGCCAGAAGTGGGAACATTTATGATCCACTCTCCATGTGACTCCGAAACTCTTAAAAAACCATACCTTTTTTTCTAATTTTTTAAAAGATTGTGTAATGTGTAGGATTCATGTATGTGTAGTAAGAAATAGAAGGAGAAATGTGTGTTTGAGAGCATGCTTGACTGCTTACAGGTAAATGAGACACGGAAAAAGATCAGCTAAGGAGGACAGTGACAAGAGAAATGGGAGTTCCAGCACCCCATGTCTCCTGCCGAACGTCGCCCCCCCCCCCCCCGGAGTACTTCCCTGGTCGACTGGTGTCTATACTCTCCTTTAGTTCAAAGTTATCGTATAATTTAATAACGAATTCGGATGCTCGCTTCACTGTATATTATTCCTATACTTACATTATATTAAAAATTTTATTTTGTAATAATTTTTCTTAATTGCATTATCCTCAAACTTAGAAATTACGAGGGTAATTCAGTAAATATCCGCACTTTTTATTTTCACGTCTGATAGATTATAAACACATCACTTCTCAACATAGGCTCCCTGTTTCTCAATACACTTAGTCCAGCGATCTACAAGCTTCCTAATGCCATCACAAAAAAATGTTTTTGGTTGTGTGCGTACCCAGTCATGTACCGCCTTTTTCATCATCGCCAGTTCACGGAAGAGCACAAGCGTAATCGTATGGACGTCTGCTCTCGTCTTTTGGCGCGGTATCATAATGAAGGTGAAAACTTTTTGGAGCGCATTATCACTGGAGGTGAAACCTGGATCCATCACTATGAACCAGAAAGCAAATGACAAAGCACGCAATGGAAGCATCCAACATCTCCCGTTGCGAGGAAGTTCAAAGCGCAGCCGTCAGCAGGTAAAGTTATGCTAACACTGTTTTGGGATACACGAAGCCCTATCCTTGAACATTATCTAGAGCGTGGAACTACAGTAACAAGTGCATCGTATTCTGACATGCTTCGGAATGAGTTAAAGCAAGCAATTCGCACAAAACGGAAAGGGAGATTGTCGGAAGGTGTTATTCTGTTAAACGACAACGCGCGCCCTCATACCGCTGCACAGTCTAGGAAATGCCTTCAAGAACTTAAATTTTAAGTTCTCGACCATCCAGCCTACAGTCCAGACCTGGCACCTTCGGGTTTTATCCGTTTGGACCACTAAAAGACGCTTTGAGAGGTCAGCGATTCCAAGGCGATGATGACCTGAAGGCGGCGATGCATGACTGGCTACGCACACAGCCAAAAACATTCTTTTGTGATGGCATTAGGAAGTTTGTAGATCGCTGGACTAAGTGTATTGAGAAACAGGGAGACTATGTTGAGAAGTGATGTGTTTATAATCTATCAGATGTGAAAATAAAATTGTGAAAATAAAAAGTGCGGATACTTATTGACTTACCCTCGTAATTTATTTTTCAAATTCTTAAAATTTCCTTCTTTAACCTCTCAAACTTTTCGGGAATAGGACTTTAAACTACAGAATTTACAAATACTATTTCTATTTATACGTTTGTCTATGTATGTATCACGTGTGAAATGGAAGTGGCAAACTCTGTACCAATACTTTACAAATGGCGTTTTACTAGCAAATACAAAAGAAAAATCACAAAATAAAACTAATGCAAAACATTACTGTATACTAGAGTGTACGTACAAAATAAAGTTTATAAATAACTGCATGAAATTTGAATAAACAGTCCTCAAACATCTTTACATTAAAAAAAATCAAACAAGAGCGCTTTTAACGCGGGTCAAGAAAGCACAGCAGTAAGTTGGTTGGAGGAGAAAGGGACAACGTTGTAAGAGTACCATAATTGTTCTCTCTTCGCTGCAAGCGTGCCATAATTGTTCTCTCTTCGCTGCAAGAATACCATAATTGTTCTCTCTTCGCTGCAAGAATACCATAATTGTTCTCTCTTCGCTGCAAGAATACCATAATTGTTCTCTCTTCGCTGCAAGAATACCATAATTGTTCTCTCTTCGCTGCAAGAATACCATAATTGTTCTCTCTTCGCTGCAAGAATACCATAATTGTTCTCTCTCGCTGCAAGAATACCATAATTGTTCTCTCTTCGCTGCAAGAATACCATAATTGTTCTCACTTCGCTGCAAGAATACCATAATTGTTCTCTCTTCGCTGCAAGAATACCATAATTGTTCTCTTTTCGCTGCAAGAATACCATAATTGTTCTCTCTTCGCTGCAAGAGTGCCATAATTGTTCTCTCTTCGCTGCAAGAGTGGCATAATTGTTCTCTCTTCGCTGCAAGAGTGGCATAATTGTTCTCTCTTCGCTGCAAGAGTGGCATAATTGTTCTCTCTTCGCTGCAAGAGTGGCATAATTGTTCTCTCTTCGCTGCAAGAGTGGCATAATTGTTCTCTCTTCGCTGCGCTGCAAGAGTGCCATAATTGTTCTCTCTTCGCTGCAAGCGTGCCATAATTGTTCTCTCTTTGCTGCAAGCGTGCCATAATTGTTCTCTCTTTGCTGCAAGAATACCATAATTGTTTCCCCCTTTACTGCAAGAGTGCCATAATTGCTTTTTAGAGCTGCAAGAGTGCCATAATTTTATTTCATCGTTGTAAATGAGCATTTTTTGAGAGCTGTAAAATGTATTTTCTAAAAACCGGTAATAAATACAGTATATTCCTCAGTTATAAATAGAAAACCGGTAATATGGGTGGGCCGACCGAGTTTCACACTAACACAACACTCACTCATACACACAAAAAACAACAACTACAGAATCTCAGTATCTGACGTGATAGTACTTCGATTTCAATGTAAAAAATAGAATATAATATATATATTATATATATATATATATATATATATATATTATACAAAGCTGGGCACTTGCGTTTTTTTTTGCGGTACTGCGGTACTGCGGTACTACCGCACTACCAAACCGGTACCGCACGCAAACGCAGTACCGCAAAGGATCGCTGAAAGTACAGCAGTACCGCTACCGCATTTTTTGCGGTACTGCGTTATGCGGTACCGGTTTGGTAGTGCGGTAGTACCGCAGTACCGCAGTACCGCAAAAAAAAACGCAAGTGCCCAGCTTTGTATAATATATATACACACACACATATATATACACACACACACATATATATATATATAGAGTGTTGCTTAAAATAACTTGTAGAATAGCTATATATTCCATAATGTTTGAGAAAATACAGAAACTACAAAGATAGATGAACTATTTAACACACTTTAATTAGGGAAAATTTAGGAGCAAAAAGAGTGTAAAAGGAAAAGATAATTGAAATTGACCTCCAGTCTACGGTTTACTCAGAAACGTAAAATTTTGACTTAAAATTTAATGCCTAATTTTTTTACTTTCATGAAACTTTAAATTGTTAGTTTGAAAATGAATTTTTAGGGAGGTAGAATTGTAATATTTTTTTTAGGGAGGTAGGATTGTAATATTTTTTTTTAGGGAGGTAGAATTGTAATATTTTTTTTTGTTGGGAGGTAGAGTTGTAATATTTTTTTTGTAGGGAGGTAGAGTTGTAATATTTTTTTTGTAGGGAGGTAGAGTTGTAATATTTTTTTGTAGGGAGGTAGAGTTGTAATATTTTTTTTGTAGGGAGGTAGAGTGTAATATTTTTTTGTAGGGAGGTAGAGTTGTAATATTTTTTTTGTAGGGAGGTAGAGTTGTAATATTTTTTTTGTAGGGAGGTAGAGTTGTAATATTTTTTGTAGGGAGGTAGAGTTGTAATATTTTTTTGTAGGGAGGTAGAGTTGTAATATTTTTTTTGTAGGGAGGTAGAGTTGTAATATTTTTTTTGTAGGGAGGTAGAGTTGTAATATTTTTTTTGTAGGGAGGTAGAGTTGTAATATTTTTTTTTGTAGGGAGGTAGAGTTGTAATATTTTTTTTGTAGGGAGGTAGAGTTGTAATATTTTTTTGTAGGGAGGTAGAGTTGTAATATTTTGTAGGGAGGTAGAGTTGTAATATTTTTTGTAGGGAGGTAGAGTTGTAATATTTTTGTAGGGAGGTAGAGTTGTAATATTTTTTGTAGGGAGGTAGAGTTGTAATATTTTTTGTAGGGAGGTAGAGTTGTAATATTTTTTGTAGGGAGGTAGAGTTGTAATATTTTTTGTAGGGAGGTAGAGTTGTAATATTTTTTTGTAGGGAGGTAGAGTTGTAATATTTTTGTAGGGAGGTAGAGTTGTAATATTTTTTGTAGGGAGGTAGAGTTGTAATATTTTTGTAGGGAGGTAGAGTTGTAATATTTTTTGTAGGGAGGTAGAGTTGTAATATTTTTTGTAGGGAGGTAGAGTTGTAATATTTTTTGTAGGGAGGTAGAGTTGTAATATTTTTTGTAGGGAGGTAGAGTTGTAATATTTTTTGTAGGGAGTAGAGTTGTAATATTTTTGTAGGGAGGTAGAGTTGTAATATTTTTTGTAGGGAGGTAGAGTGTAATATTTTTGTAGGGAGGTAGAGTTGTAATATTTTTTGTAGGGAGGTAGAGTTGTAATATTTTTTGTAGGGAGGTAGAGTTGTAATATTTTTTGTAGGGAGGTAGAGTTGTAAATTTTTTGTAGGGAGGTAGAGTTGTAATATTTTTTGTAGGGAGGTAGAGTTGTAATATTTTTTGTAGGGAGGTAGAGTTGTAATATTTTTGTAGGGAGGTAGAGTTGTAATATTTTTTGTAGGAGGTAGAGTTGTAATATTTTTTGTAGGGAGGTAGAGTTGTAATATTTTTTGTAGGGAGGTAGAGTTGTAATATTTTTGTAGGGAGGTAGAGTTGTAATATTTTTGTAGGGAGGTAGAGTTGTAATATTTTTTGTAGGGAGGTAGAGTTGTAATATTTTTTGTAGGGAGGTAGAGTTGTAATATTTTTTGTAGGAGGTAGAGTTGTAATATTTTTTGTAGGGAGGTAGAGTTGTAATATTTTTTGTAGGGAGGTAGAGTTGTAATATTTTTTGTAGGGAGGTAGAGTTGTATATTTTTTGTAGGGAGGTAGAGTTGTAATATTTTTTGTAGGGAGGTAGAGTTGTAATTTTTTGTAGGGAGGTAGAGTTGTAATATTTTTTTTAGGGAGGTAGAGTTGTAATATTTTTTGTAGGGAGGTAGAGTTGTAATATTTTTTGTAGGGAGGTAGAGTTGTAATATTTTTTGTAGGGAGGTAGAGTTGTAAATTTTTTGTAGGGAGGTAGAGTTGTAATATTTTTTGTAGGGAGGTAGAGTTGTAATATTTTTGTAGGGAGGTAGAGTTGTAATATTTTTGTAGGGAGGTAGAGTTGTAATATTTTTGTAGGGAGTAGAGTTGTAATATTTTTTGTAGGGAGGTAGAGTTGTAATATTTTTTGTAGGGAGGTAGAGTTGTAATATTTTTTGTAGGGAGGTAGAGTTGTAATATTTTTTGTAGGGAGGTAGAGTTGTAATATTTTTGTAGGGAGGTAGAGTTGTAATATTTTTTGTAGGGAGGTAGAGTTGTAATATTTTTGTAGGGAGGTAGAGTTGTAATATTTTTTGTAGGGAGGTAGAGTTGTAATATTTTTTGTAGGGACGTAGAGTTGTAATATTTTTTGTAGGGAGGTAGAGTTGATATTTTTTGTAGGGAGGTAGAGTTGTAATATTTTTTGTAGGGAGGTAGAGTTGTAATATTTTTTGTAGGGAGGTAGAGTTGTAATATTTTTTGTAGGGAGGTAGAGTTGTAATATTTTTGTAGGGAGGTAGAGTTGTAATATTTTTGTAGGGAGGTAGAGTTGTAATATTTTTTGTAGGGAGGTAGAGTTGTAAATTTTTTGTAGGAGGTAGAGTTGTAATATTTTTTGTAGGGAGGTAGAGTTGTAATATTTTTTGTAGGGAGGTAGAGTTGTAATATTTTTTGTAGGGAGGTAGAGTTGTAATATTTTTTGTAGGGAGTAGAGTTGTAATATTTTTTGTAGGGAGGTAGAGTTGTAATATTTTTTGTAGGGAGGTAGAGTTGTAATATTTTTTGTAGGGAGGTAGAGTTGTAATATTTTTTGTAGGGAGGTAGAGTTGTAATATTTTTTGTAGGGAGGTAGAGTTGTAATATTTTTTGTAGGGAGGTAGAGTTGTAAATTTTTTGTAGGGAGGTAGAGTTGTAATATTTTTTGTAGGGAGGTAGAGTTGTAATATTTTTTGTAGGGAGGTAGAGTTGTAATATTTTTTGTAGGGAGGTAGAGTTGTAATATTTTTTGTAGGGAGGTAGAGTTGTAATATTTTTTGTAGGGAGGTAGAGTTGTAATATTTTTTGTAGGGAGGTAGAGTTGTAATATTTTTTGTAGGGAGGTAGAGTTGTAATATTTTTGTAGGGAGGTAGAGTTGTAATATTTTTTGTAGGGAGGTAGAGTTGTAATATTTTTTGTAGGGAGGTAGAGTTGTAATATTTTTTGTAGGGAGGTAGAGTTGTAATATTTTTGTAGGGAGGTAGAGTTGTAATATTTTTGTAGGGAGGTAGAGTTGTAATATTTTTTGTAGGGAGGTAGAGTTGTAATATTTTTTGTAGGGAGGTAGAGTTGTAATATTTTTGTAGGGAGGTAGAGTTGTAATATTTTTTGTAGGGAGGTAGAGTTGTAATATTTTTTGTAGGGAGGTAGAGTTGTAATATTTTTTGTAGGGAGGTAGAGTTGTAATATTTTTTGTAGGGAGGTAGAGTTGTAATATTTTTTTTAGGGAGGGAGAATTGTAATGTTTTTTTTAGGGAGGTGGAATTGTAATATTTTTTTTAGGGATGTAGAGTTGTAATGTTTTTTAGGAAGGGAGCGTTGTAATGGAGATTGTAATAATTTTGTAGTTTTTAATTTTTTTTCCGCTGGGGGGTATTATTGGTTAGCCGATCAGCCCACCCTGATTGAGCAAGCTGGCGCGCGGCACGCAGGTAACCGATTGCCCTCTCCGGAGTGGACCAGAGGTTCAGCGCACTAGTGATGTTATGTTGTGTTCTGTGTTGTGCTAGAGCGGTACAGTTTGTCATAATGTGTTCAATTGTTTGTGGTGTGTCCTGGCACAGGTGGCAGGTGTCGTCTGTGGAGTTGTCTAGTCTGTGTTTATATGTCGGTAAGTTTGGGTGATGTCCACGTCGGAATCGTGCTAAGTTAACTCGATCCGATCTACTCAGGCTGGTCTCTGACCTGTCAATAGGTGGCGGTTTCGCACCTAGGACCGCATTCGGACCGAGTCGTCTCAGTGCTTTGTGGGTTATGTGTATGTGTATGTGTTTTCTGTACTGTGTGATGTCTGTGGGGCGTGGTATGGAATGGAATATTTGGTTATAATGTCTCTCTGGTGTTACCTTAATAGTGCGAGGTGTTGGTGCATGATTGTATATGTAGTGGCAAGGGTGTTGTGGGTTAGTTGTCGCTGCTGCCATTAATTGTGTTTCCCTCATGTCTAAATGTTCCCTAACATGCGAGTATCTTCCTGAAAGATAGTTGCTCAGCCACCTTTTGGTGTTATTGTGCATGTTTGTGTTGAGTATTTTGTTTGTGAGAGGGAAGCGTGGGAGAACATCAAATGCCTTACTAATGTTTATTGTTGCTAATAGTGTACGTTGAGCTGGTCGTCTGGAGTTGATCCCATCTATGATGTGCTGCGTGAGGTTAGTGAGTAATGTCGTGGTTGAGTGGTGAGGTCTGAATCCATGTTGAGTAGGCGATAGTGGTATGTGTGGGTTAGTGATTTGTAAGATTAATCTTTCTGTTACTTTGGAAGGTGTGCATAGTAAAGTGCATAGTAAAGTAGAGTTGTAATATTTTTGTAGGGAGGTAGAGTTGTAATATTTTTTGTAGGGAGGTAGAGTTGTAATATTTTTTTTAGGGAGGGAGAATTGTAATGTTTTTTTAGGGAGGTGGAATTGTAATATTTTTTTGGTTGGTGGTTGAGTGGTGAGGTCTGAATCCATGTTGAGTAGGCGATAGTGGTATGTGTGGGTTAGTGATTTGTAAGATTAATCTTTCTGTTACTTTGGAAGGTGTGCATAGTAAAGTAATGGGTCTATAGGAAGCTGGTTCTGTTCGATTTTTGTTTGGTTTGAGTAGTGTAATAATTTTACCTTGTTTCCATATGTTAGGAATAATACAGTGTTGGTATGAATATGTGCTGATGTTTGTGAGAGCTAGTATTCCCTGTGGGCCCAAGTGTTTAAGGTGTATGTTAGATATGTTGTCTGGTCCAGTAGCCTTCGAATTCTTCCCTAATGTTTTTGATGATCTTGGTGGTCTGGTCTGTATTGAAAGGTGTAATGGTCGTGTCGAGTCTGTAGGTTTTCTTGTGTCTGGCTGTTTGTCTGTCTGCGTGTTTCTTGTTGTTGTCTCTGTTTAAGTGGCTTATCTTTGCGTAGTGATTAACTAGAATGTTAGCTTGTTGTGTATATGTTGGGATATTATTTTGGCTGCGACAGATAGCCGCGTGTGAGGTGTGAATGCCGCTGTTAGAGTGGCATACCCGTAGCCACGTTGAGGCAGACGAGGCGGCCGCCTCGTCTGGCTTAACGGACATTTTGGATCAATGAGGAAATTGAATTTCAAAGGAAATCTGAGGAAATTGACAGAAATAGGATTTTACTTGTCTCGTACAAATTATATTATTAATTATTATTAATTGAATAATAAATAATTATAATTAAAATTAATAAAATTATATATAAAATAATTAATGGTCTTCAGCCATCAGTCAAGTAGCAAATGATAAGAACTGGTTTCTGGTCATATCAATGTAATGCACTCAAACCACAAATAACATGAATAAAAACATAGAGTAGCAACATTTAAGTGAAGTTATTATTGTCCAATTCACTCTCAGTTACCATACGCTCAAAGTGCATGATTTTGTGCTAGGATTAAAAAAGTCTTCTGAAGGAGCATGGCCCTGGACCCTCTAGTAGCGCTATTTTCGCCTCGTCTGTTTTTAAGCTCCTGCTACGGCCTTGAGTGGGTAATGCTGTTTATAATCTTGTATAGCCTGGATGTATCTGTGGAGTGGTTTATTGTTGTTATGAATTCCCTAAATGTTTCTGTTTGTTTTTCTTTAAGTTTGTTGTTTATTTCTGTATTTCTGTGTTGAGGTGTCGTATCTGCTGTTTTATGGCTTCTTTGTGTGGTGTTTGTGTGTTATGTTTGAGGTTGTTACGTTGCCTTATGAGGTGAACTATTTCTCTAGTGTAATTTGGGCTGTATTTCCTAATGTTGCCTTTGGGTATGTATTTGTTTGCATTATTGATGATCTGATTAAATGTCTTGAGTGTTGTAGTGATGTTTATGATGGGTGTGCTGTTTAATGTGGTGAATTGTTCCTCAGTCTGTATTTTGAACTGTTCCCAATCAACTTTCTTGTAATTTCTGTAAGTGTGCCTAAGGCTGTTGGGGCAGAGTGCAGAACGTGTTGTAATGGTGGGCAGGTGGTCTGATGACAGTTGTTTTTCTGTTCTCCAGTGTGTATGTGTTGTTAGTGAGGGGGAACAGAACGTTATGTCTGGGGAGGAGTTTGAGTATCCTGCTTGGTGTGGTATGTGTGTATGTTCTTCTGTGTTGTTAAGAATGAAGAGGCTGTTTACAGTGTTTAGTTGTGTGGCTATGTTGGCGCCTCTGGTGTTGTTTTGGTTGTGCAGGTACCAACTAGTGTCTTTAGCGTTGAAGTCTCCTCCTAAGATGACATTAGTGAGAGAGGCCAGATTGTGTAAGTGTGGATTGTAATTGGCTGGCACCTGAGGTGAACTATCTGGTGGGATGTAAATGTTGATGAGTGTGATGTTGTGTTTTGCGCGTTTTAATGTTAACTGCCTGTATTTCTATCGTGTTATCTGCTTGGATAATGTTTTGGGTGGCATCAGTGTAGCTAATGCTTTTACGTATGTAAGTGATTAGTCCACCCCCGTGACCCCCAGTACGATATTGACGGATCGCCGTGAAGTCAGGGATGGTGGGTGTTTTGTGTGTGCGTTTTAGTTTTGTTTCTTGTATAAGTGCTATGTGAATGTTTTGTTTGTGTACGAATTCCCTAAGCTGCATGATTTTGTTTGTGAGGCCAGCTACGTTGTACTGTAATATGTTAATATTATGCTTCTGTATGTGCCTCATGGTCCTATTGTGTCTACGTCTTTGTGTATGGTGACATGTGTAAGTTGTACTGGGGCCTGGATTAGTCTTAGTGTCGCCGGAGAGTAAGAGTAGTCCGGGGAGCACGTCCGGCACGCAATTGCTCCCCGTAAATGAAAAAATAGCACGCTAGTATAGGTCCGGCCCCGGGAGCCGATCGGCACTCTGACCGTGCCACGCAACAGGCCGTCGACTGCCAGTCTGGCTAACCGTAAACAGCCCGCTGCACGGAGATTTGAGGTGTTTTGGCCACCAGCGCATTAATGTCTTCGGTTTGACGTCGCCTCTTTCCTCGGGGGAAGTTATAATTTTAGGTGTTGCAAAATGTTTTTGTATTTTTAATTTTTTTTCTTAAAAATGTACTTTTTTAAGGTTGTAAAACATTTATTGAGTTTTTAAATATAATTTTTAAGAGTAATATTTTTTGCAAACTTTTAAAACATTTTTTGAAATTTGTAAAAATAAAATTTTTGGAAATCTCCAAGATTCATATCTAATTTTTTAAAGGTTCTGAGAACAATATTTATTTTTTAAAAGCTAAAAGCAATATTTCATCTTTGGAAAGTTGCGAGAACTCAAATTTTTTTAAAATTTTAAATCAGTTTTTCAAAGTATGTAAAAAATATTTATCTATAAACTAAAATATAATTTTCTGAAAGCTATTGACATTTTTTTGGAATTTTTCAAGGACTAAAAACACTTATTTACCAAACGGTCTCAAAAATAATTTTGCGCGCGTTACTCAAAAAAAATTAAATCCGACAGCTGAAAAAAATCACCGATTTTCCGTAAGAAAATAGGGTTTTTTAAAACCGTAAAACAATTTTGAGGAAGGTGTAAAAACACAAGTTTTTGATGCCACAGATAAATTGATTGGTAGAGAAGTAATTTTCAGCGTATTGAAATTCTCGATCGATGATCGATGATGGAGGATTATCATTTCTGGTATGGAGATAATTCGATTCTGCTTTTCGAAAAATACACGTTTTACATTATTTAATTGTCCAGTTGGTTTTTTTTTTTAAACCATTAAATTACATAGTTTGTGAAAGCTGTAATCTTTTGGGAAGACAGCTTTAAAATCTGTAATGTAATTTTATGAAGTCTATGAAAGCTGTCTTTGAAGTCGCCAAAAAAAATTGTGATAATACAAATTTCAATGTAAAAAATTAAGTAAAAAAAAAAAAGGACCTCATCTTTAAAATCAGTCAAATGAATTCAACTGAGAAGCCATCTTGGAAAAAAAATTTCAATAATTTTCTTTGCGTTAATCTTTTTTTTTTTATGCGTGGTTATATAGGGTGTCCCATAAGTCCGGTCTTATAGGAAAATTTATTTTCCTCAGGCCTTTTCATCAAGAGTATAACTCGCTTCTGTATTAGCCATTGCTTGTTATTCTACCTGCAACAAAAATAAGCTCCCAAAACGAGACCAATTTGAATATTTGTTTTAGTTGTATTACATTTGTAAATTTAATTTAAAATAAATTTTCCTACGAGACCGGACTTATGGGGCACCCTGTATATTTAGTTTTAGTTATACAGTATATTGCTTAAATACAGACCCCAAAATTGGTTTACCTTAATCGAGTTATAGAAAATCAGTATTTTATTAACTACTGTTAAAATTTAATTATTTCTACCATGACGACTTCCCCATTTATGATTGCTTCCAAATTTAGAACTTCACAGTACTCTTCACAAGTCACTACCTACAGTTGTTTACAGACAATCTTATTCCATTTTTAAAGCTTATCTCAACCTACTGTAAATTAAAATTTTTGGAATAAGTTCAAAATCAATGTTGTAGAAGCTGAATTTACATATACATTGATAAAAGATAGTTTTATATTGCGGATGGGTCTGTGTGACCTTCAGATATGTCAGGGCCACTTCGTGACCATGTTGAAACACCACTTTCCGTAGATCAACGAAGTTAAGTGGCATTACGTCTGGGTAGTAGTTAGATAGGTAACCGTTCTCCGCTTCCAAATGATGTAACGACTCATGGATCGGATTCCACCTAAAATTAAGTTCCTCCGTTATATGACCATTGCTGTTTGTTACGAAGGTGGGGGGAAGGAGGTTAAGCAACCCCAAAACATCACCAGATATGCCAAGTCTAAAACTTTAAATAATTTAAACGAAAAAGTTATGATGTCGATAGTGAATGCTGACAAATTTTCCTGTGAAATTGGAATTTTATGTTATGAACTACGAAAATGCGAAATAAAACAGTTGTTAATGAAACACCCGACATAAACTTTTTTCTATGTTCCTTTTAAATCTTACGTTTTTCTCATGAAACCCGCGGAATAGGTTAGATAAAACATTTTTTAAAACTATATAAAACGAAAAGTAGAGAATTTGTGTAGATTCAAATCACAAATGGTAACCCATGTGATTCTAATTCATCCTCTGATTCTATTAAGCCATTTTTAACGATAGTTTAAGTACTATGAAAAAATAGAATGAAGTCTATCAATGAATCAAATCATGATACATTTTGAACATGTACATTGGGTGGTCCTTTTAGAATAACAGGAATTCTGTAAAGTAGGTCACCATTTTAAGATTTTAATTTATCCCCTTCAGTAGGTACCTTTGGCCGATTTTCTTCTGGACAGTAAAAAATATTTATTAATAAAAATGCATTTAGATTTGTGTTAGTTCGGAGGTCTAAAGTCGTGATTCCTGGACAGCTACGCGTGTTTTATATGTTAGGTACCTCCTCCAGTGTCTCAGTACAGCCAGGGGGGTCGGAGGGGGTCGAACGAACTCCCCCTTGACGGGAAAGGTCCACTTTTGTAACCATAGTTACATATTTAGTAAATATATTTAGTAAATATACCTTTTGCATTTTGTTTTGCATTTATCTTTTGAAACTCCACAAACTACTTTAAATTATTCTAAACCCCCTCCGCAGTGACTAGGTTGTTGCACCATAAGGTCTGCCTTTCTACAATTTCGACCCCAAGATCACCTGAAGATCAGGGCCCCAGCCTTCTCTAGTTAGCTTTATAAGGCTAACTAACGAAACTATCACGACCTGACCAAACCAATCGTTAGGTCAACTGTACGCCCTTGACGATTGGTAAGGTTAGGGCGTGATATTTTCGTTAGTTAGTCTTTGTTAGTTAGCCTTATAAAGCTATCTAAGGAAGGCTGGGGGGCCCTGATCTTCAGGTGATCCCCCCCCCCCCCCACCATTCGGAAGTCCTGGCTGCGGGACTGCAGTGTGTCTCAAGACAATTTGAAAATAATATAAGAATGTAAAATAAATAAATCCATTACTATCCTTAATACTGAAAGGGTTAAATTAAGCTCTCCTTGGAGAACGTCACTAACGTTTTTTTCATAGGGACCCCCTCGTTAAAGTATTTTTTTTAAATAACACCTACACCCATGTACATAATATGTAACAAGTTTAAAACAAACTAAATGATAGAAGAGAATTTTGTACATAAAAAAAAAATTTGTTGAAATTTTTGTAAAAGCATTTTGGGGGTATAATCGATACAAAAATAAATTTTGGGTACACTTCAAACAACATTGTTTAATTTTTACACAATTATATATATTAGTGATGTAGCGGTTGTCCCGCAACCGCATTTATCAGTGCGGTTACTGGGGTTGTTTGAGGATATCTTCTTACTAGGGCAACCAAATGCTGTAAATGCTAGTGTAATGGCTATAAATGCTATAAACGTCGCCAAATACTGTTCCTGTCATACCTCATGCCTTCACTCAAGGGTGCAAAAAAGTCCTTAGATGTCCTCCTTCAAGAGTTCCTAGTGAACAATTATTTAGTGGAGCAGGGATCATCTACATTGAAAAAAGGAATAGGCTGAAGGGGGACAAAGCTGAAAAACTTTTATTTTTGAAATAGTCTCCTAGCAATTCAATGTAAATATAAGGATTAAATAGTATATATATATAAATATTATAATTATATACACCACTTTCGAATGGGCGGTGGTTGGGGAAAGTGGTTGGTGGGGATATAAAATGCGTTGGGTCCTTGTTCCGCATCCTGGAAACACGCTTTTTACAGTTTAGATTATATTCATTACATTGTAGTGGTTAAAATTGTTAAAACTCGATATTTTAATTGTGTTGTTTATTCTTAGGTAATATTATGATGTTATAGGGTACATAACTGCAACCGCAACCGCGCGAGCTCTATTTGTAAGCTCCGCAACCGCAGAGCTATGAAAAATGACAACCGCTACATCACTAATATATATATATATATATATATATACAGACCCACACAGTCTTAGTGAGCATGATTTTGCTTTCTCTCCCCTTTGCGAAATTAAATGACAAGTGAAGACACTACGTATAATTTCTTATCACGGCCTCCAGCGTCTCGGGACAAATGGAAGGTATTTTTTTATGTTCAATCCCTGCCTTTAGCGCTTCCAATATCCTGGAATTTTCTTTGAAAACTCTGTCCTTTTGATATTTTCATAAGAATAAATCCCAGGGATTGAGGTTAGGTGAAAGAGGAGCCATGCAAAACCAAAGTCATCGTGAAGGTGGGATTTGAGGGTGAAATTTCCGTGATCTAAAAAGCTTTGCCGGCCACTCGGGGGACCCTCTTTGTGGGCACTCACCCACCCCTATGGCCACGGGCTTCGCGAGCGCCTAACGGAAGCACTGGTTGGGAGTAGGCTTACCCGTCATCAAGAATTTTCGGGTTCAAAAGTTTCACGTAAAAAATTAACATTCGGTGTATGATCTTGCGCCGTCCTGTTAAAATCAAACTCTGTCCATATCAATATGTTGGTCCATAAGAAACGGGATGAAACGTTCTTGGAGGGTGCAGGGCGGGCGGTAAACATTTTGGTCTAACATTGATTGTGTTGGTAAAACCTAGGCCAAATATCGTGCGTTGGAGACCGTGATAAGAAACTACATTGCTCGAATTTGTCATATAATTTTGCATAGAGGACACTTTGTCATGTTCTGTGGTTGTATATATAAAAATTAAAAACTAAAGCTCCCATCGTTCAAAATGTAAATGTATACTATTTCATTATGGAAATCTGACGTCATTGTGATAAATGGAAGCGTGAAATTATTCATTTTTCAACCACAACTACACTGGGTATTTAGCGATATTAGGCCTACAACAAAGAATAACGATGAAAATTTTGCCATAATCTGTTTCTTTTTTAATTTAAATTTTAGATATTACTAAAACGGCAACAGTAAATAAAATATAACAAACAATAAATGAACAAATTCGGTGAATGTTTGCCATGACGTCACTTTTGTAGAGAGAAACAACGGATGTTTAGCGATAATACACGTCCAACTGTGCTTAACGAGAATGCCATATCGCGGACAAAATCAGCGCTAAATGCATTTTTAATTTTCAACGTTAATTACTTACTAATTTGGACAAGTTCAAACTTCTAGATAAGAAAGAATATGCAACAATATTCTTTATCGAAAAATATTCAACTTTAGTTTGTCGATAAATGTATAATGCGTTTATTTATGGCTCATAATTTTATTGTGAGCTAAAAGCTTTCTTCAAATTGATATTAGTACTCATATAAATTACTCGAGTATGAATTTCTCTAAATAGGTCCAACGAGGAAAAAAAAAATATTATTTTGGGTCGTTCAACTTTTGTGACGTCAAAGGTCATTGATTGACGGGACCTACAACTTGGTGAGATGCGAATTGTCTAAGAATCGCTTCATCATCTTGGACTCGGAACACGTTCTTCCATCAAACTACTAACCAGATCCTACGTCGCTTAACCTGCTGATTTATTTTAGAAATATGATTGGCGTGAAACGTTTTTCGTTGGTTGACAATGTGGGTCTTCCCGTTCAAACGCGAGCTTTTTTTTAACGTAATCCATTTTAACCTTTGTTCGGAACTTTTAATTTATTTACGTTGTTGGAACCATGGGGGTCTATATGGCCCCCAGGTCTAAAATCTTCCGAAATGGTGTTATGAAAAATGTGTAATGAAACAATGACATGGATGAAACATTGTATTTCATATTTAAGAACTTTTAACGAAGAATATAATTTCTTTCAATGTTTGTTTGACTGATGACAACACCAAAATACAAAGATAAAAAAAATTGATCCTAATGGTAGGGATTCTGGTAGTGGTTTGCGATTCTAACATTTTTAGAATTTCACCATCATCAAGTATTGGGCTTTCTTTACATTTTTATCAGAATTTGTGAAATTAATCACTGAATATGGGTGTGTATGAAATACATTCTGAAATAAATTAAAATTCATTAAAATAATTACATAAAAATAAAATATACATCAGATGACACGAGAGGAACCATGGGGTCAATTTGACCCCAAATGGCTAAAATGACACTCCTCCTGAAGGAATACAGTAAAAGCACTGAAATTTTGATATATCACGAAAAAAAGTGTCATGTAAGATTACGTGGAAGTGGAGGTCGTCACACTACCTGGTCAGTTAGCAGCAACTATTTAAAAACACTGGACTCAAATAGACCCCCATGGTTCCTGACGAGGGCTAAGGAGAAAGTAATTTAGACCATTATTAAACGTAACGCGGACAATTTCTGGTTTTAACACGAGGTAGCTCCGTGGTCATCGCTTGGGGCAGCGAATCATCGTCTATTGCTTATGGTGAACCTTTGATATGAGCATCCTCACCGGGTCTTTGCACCAATGTACAAAAACTTCTACGCCTTCTACGTCCGCAACGCCTCTAAGCACCCTATCTCGCCTTTTGGTTTTGCTGAACGCCAATCCCAGAAGGTTTTCGTGTCTTATAAGATATTTTTCATATATTATTTATATTTAATATTTTAATTTGAGGGGCAATTTTATATTTAATATTTGGTTGGTTTGGAATATAACTAATTTTCTTACGAGATTCTCATAAAATGCGACTAGAACCGTTTTAACGGTTTGTGCAGTTTCCTCTTGGATGACGAAGTTATTCAAGTACAGTCGACTTCAAAAGTCATTCTATCGTTAAACCACGTTTTTGCCGATAGATAGATAGATAGATAGATACTATGATATTAAAAATATTTGTAATAGAAATTCTTTTAAAAACAAAGTGATCTCTTTTAATAAAGGAATATTAATTAAAACTTAGGATTAAATGTATATTACTGCATCACTTTAACTATTAGTTAAAGTGATACAGTATTTAACTATTAGTTCTTTGTACCGCATTTATTTTTGGGAAGATATAAATGTACTAAAGTACCGTAAAGTTAATTTTTTACGCGTGACAATTTTGCACTGAGGTCAGGGCTCGTTGCTTCGTCTTTCATATGTATAATAATGAATTTTAAAATTGAATATATATACTACGTACAGGGTGGCCACAAAGTCCCTTTGCGTGAAAAACAAGGGCAACATACAGATATGCTGTAATGTCATTGCAAAGGGACTTTGTAGCCACTCTGTACTGTATGTATTACACACTCGAAATTCAGTAGGTAAAATGCTGTTTAAAATTAGGTACATTTGCGCAAATATCTTCAACCTAAATTGGATAAAAATATACTCGAATTGCGCTTCCTTTTCGTTACTTACTTACCCCAAATCAATAACAGGATCGCCCGAAGATCAGGCCCCCCTTGTATTCTTGTTTTTTTGCTTTACAGTACAAAATATAATAATAAATTAAGTTGAATGCCCGGTTAGGTCAACTGTACGCCCTTGACGATTGGTTAGGTTAAGTCGTGATATTTTCGTTAGTTTTAACGAAGATATCATTCGGTAATTGAGGCTGGGGGCCCTGATCTTCGTTCGGGTGATCCAACAAATCTATTAATGAAATCTTAATAAAATAAATTATTAATATCTAAATTCAGAGCAATAAGTTAAAATCTGGACCTTTTCCAGTTTGTGTACTGTTTTTCATATAATTTATTTTTGATTGGTCATACAACCGCCGTTGATTATAACAACTTTTTAAGAGAGGTAAGTTCTTGATAACCTAACCTAACCTAACCTTATGTTTTACTCTATGCTGTGCTTAACAGAAGCAAAGAAACACTAGAAAGTTGCATAAAAGCCAACATTGTAGAAAACGGTACACAAACTGGAAAACGTCCTAAAATCTTAATATACAGAGTCTAAGTCTTGTTCAAATTCCCCCTTTTGATATCTAATTGAAATTTTTGAATTTTTTTTTCTGTATTACAACGTCTTTTATTTCATTTTACTTTTTAATTAATTTTAAATTTTAAAAATTTTAAATTCAGAAAAAAAAATAAAAAACAAAAACAAGAACAACATTCTTCAAACTAAAACAACTTAATATTAATTATCTTTGGATTTCTTAGGAGTTGTGGTGGGGACGTTAGGTTCTAAATGTAAAGAATTGTTTAATCGGTAGATGAAATCAGACGCCAAGTTTTACAAATAATAAATAATTACTGTATTAATATAAGTAGGCCTAAGTAGGCCTAACTATTAACTTAATTTTTGCATAATTTCTCAACTCAATGGAATATTTTTTTCTAGTTTTGGAATTTGACTTAAATTTTAACTAATTAATCTAAATTTTACTTCAAATTAAAACTATAGAGATTAAAATTTTAAAAACTTGCACTGAGGTTTTGTCCAATAAAATTACATGGCCAAATAAAGGAGTAATGTGAAAACTTAAAATATTAATTAGTTTGCGTGACAATTATTGGGACCTAGTATGTTTCATGGACTGCTCTCGATTTTCCTACGAAATTGTAAACAAGGGCAGTCGATGACCTTGATTTTGTTTCTGTAATCGGTTTTCTTGAGAAACCTAACCTGACCTAACCTAATCGAGTTTCGGGACTAGTATGTTTCATGGACTGCTCTCGATTTTCCTACAAAATTGCAAACAAGGGCAGTCGATGACCCTGATTTTGTTTCTGCAATCGGTTTTCTTGAAAAACCTAACCTAATCTAACCTAACCTGACCTAACCTAATCGAGTTTCGGGACTAGTATGTTTCATGGACTGCTCTCGATTTTCTTACGAAATTGTAAACAAGGGCAGTCGATGACCTGATTTTGTTTCTGCAATCGGTTTTCTTGAGAAATGATAAAGAAAAATGTTATTGGATATTGAATAAATTTATTTACTGAAGGTTAGGTTTCTCAAGAAAACCGATTGTAGAAATAAAATCTCGATTAGGTTAGGTCAGGTTAGGTTAGGTTTCTCAAGAAAACCGATTGCAGAAACAAAATCAGGGTCATCAACTGCCCTTGTTTGCAATTTCGTAGGAAAATCGAGAGCAGTCCATGAAACATACTAGGTCCCAATTATTATTATTTGGAGTATCCAAAATCTAATTAGTAACAATTCTACTCCACTCCATTTAGAGCAGGCCTACGTAACCCCTTTCTTATTTCAAATTTTAGTTCGTTTCTCTATTCTAAATTAATTAATGTTTCTTAGTCATTATTTCTATATTACTTAATCATAATTACCTATAAAGAGATACGTTATCTTTTAATTAATGTGAGCCCAGTAAAGCCTAAAGCTTAATGGCCAATTTAAACAAAAATTCTGATATTATTTTATCAGTAAAGAATTTATCAACTCGATATACAAACCAGTTAAAAAGCTCAGTAAACTTATACCTCATGAAATTGGAGGATAGCAAAAGACTACATCATCATCTTTTGCCAACCAAATATACACCCACCACTAATGACATAAAAATCTTTACAAATTTTACATCATCATTAAGGCCTACGTGAAAATGTTGGGCTTGATTTACGATATATGAAAGAGAATCGTAATTAGTTAGGTTTCAATTTTATCTGCTCTCTCGTTTATATACACAACACACTTAAAAAATAGTACGTAGAAATTTGCAGTACACACACGAACACACATAATCTTTGTCTACCTTACGAACCTGCGACATTTTCAGTTTTGGATGCCAACATTTAACCTATTTTCAATAACTTAATCTACATTAAATCCATTTTTTCATGATAAAGTACTTAGTGATTTTCGGTTTAAAAAAAAATATGGCGACACCTCTAATGTCGCTACACGCACGTTCATGTCACGATGAGCTCGGTGTGGATCCAAAAAATTGTCATAAATTCATTAGGTAACTAAGAACAGACTCACGTCAGTAGTGTGCTGAGTAAGGCCTACATTAAATTTTCTAATATATATATATATAATATATATATATATATAATTGGTACAACATCTAATTCTCCATTTTCAATATACAATTAAATCTGTTCCTTGATGACAGAAGAGACATGTACAAAAAACTCTTCAATTTGAAACCAGAAACTTAGATTTGGTCTAGCACTCAGTGTTTGCGGGTGTGCCAAATGTCTTACCACTTACAGCGTGTAAAATTGTTTTATGTGAATTATGTGTATAATCGACCTTATGCGCGAGGGAGTAAGGAATACTCTCGCATACACGGATGTAAATATCGTCTGCTGTCTGTTTATCAGTGTGAGTATAAAAGGTTTTGTGTACGAATTTAACTGGACTCGTCTGTGTTTCTTTTCGTACGTCTGTTTGTTTGTTTGTTTGTCTGTCTGCCCGCCTGCATTGAAACGTATCGAGCAGTGGTGCCACATTTCCACAAAGTTTCAGACACCTTCCATTTTGCGATGGTGCCAACTCTATAAAACTGTGTTGGATGCCAGATTTCTCCTTGTATCACTGAATGATTACACCACTGTACTTTATTATAATTTACAGTGCATTATTTTTCTATTCGAAGTTACAGTTTAGTTTTTACACTAAAATCTCACTGAAATTAATTCTATCAGTTGTAGATTCATAAAATAAAGGTTATCGTAACATTTTTTACAAAATATTATGTTATAACTACGAGAAAAAAGTTTAAGAAAATGTAGATAAATATATTGGATAGGGATTCAAAATAACTTAATTAAAACTTAATTCAAACTCTGGAAGCCTGACTGTAATAAATATATATATATATATATATATATATATTGAAAATTATTTCACAAAAGTAACATGAATAATATTTATGATGAAAATAACTACACAGAAAAAATAAAAACAAGAAATAGTGCTTAAGCACTTTCGTCAGTGACTTAGGGCATGGTTCAGATTAATCAGTTAATCATTGTTTCGAATTTAATCATTAATTAATCAAAAAAATATTTTTAGAAAATGATGGGAAATGATTAATTTTCCTCATAATTTCAGCATCATTTTACCTTAAATTTTGTAATGTATCATTTGAATTTGGTACCTTTTTGCGTGTATAAACTGTCTAATCCGCCTATGCCTGATTTCTTGAACTAAAGCAAACCAAATGTTTGAGCAAAATGTTTTCTTCGGTCTTATCTCAGGCAACAGAAACAATAAAGCTCTTTCTTACTCTTTTCAGAAGGATTTAATTTTTAATAATTTTTAATCAGTTAATCATTGATTAATTAGAAAATTTCATCGTTCATCACTTTCCTAAAAATGATGAATTAACCATGCCCTAACTTAGTGTTCCTGAGGATGTCATTAGACGAAAGCGCTTGAGCACTACATATCGTGTTTTAATTTTTCCTTCGTGGTTATTTTCATCATATATGCAGTCCCTCTCAGAGGTCCAGAGAGGCCCGGCCACTTCAGCTTTTAAGGCCCATAGCTAAACCCAATTATTACTTTCACTTCAAAACATTATATTCAAACCTGAAAGTTTCTAAATTTGAGACCCCCCCCCCCCTTAAGCTTGAGGCCTAGGCCAAATGGCCCTCCTAATCCCCACTCTGATAGGCCCTGTATACATGTGTAAAAGGTACGCGCCAAATTTAAAATCTTGGTTGATTCCCCAAGAAAAGTTCAGGGGTAGTTTTGACAAAGATTATAATTTCAAATTTTAGAGCTTTATGGAATCGGAGTGATTGGCTACTGATTAAATTTTTTTTCAGAACAAGCACGAGTCTTATACCATGTTCACTGAGAAACCTTAGACATCATGAAGGCCTACCGAGTTCTAGGATCCACAATATCCAGTAACTGAAGGACTAACCAAAAAAATGAGGTAAAATTAGCGATATTGTTAGTATTTTGTTGCTGGTAGATAAAGATACCAGACCACCTCGTTTGGACTACCATTATAAATACCAGCTGACTATCAGAATACACACCCGCATAATTTTAAAATTCGGCCCCTCTGCGAGCCCGTCAACTGGTATGCCACAAATAGAGACGGTCAGTCTAGGAATAAAAAAAAAGAAAAATAGCCACTACAAACCTTGAAGTAAATTTTCTTTCACTCATCACTAAATACTTTATAGTCATCATGGAGCAGAATACTAAAAATATATAGTTACCATTAACTAAAGGGAGCTTTATATGAACGTATGATAATTATACTCTATATACATGTATACAGTATAATTATCATACGTTCATATATAGCTCACTTTAGTTAATGGTAACTATATATTTTTAGTATTCTGCTGCATGATGACTATGATGACTATAAAGTATTTAATGATGAGTGAAAGAAAATTTACTTCAAGGTTTTTAGTGGCTAATTTTTTTTTGTTTTATTCCCAGACTGACTACAGGGTGTCCGAGAATTATCTGTACAATTTTTGGCTGTTATTAAAAGTCAACCATGAAGTGTAGAAATTCCAGTGTTGTCCCATTTTACAGAGAATATCATTAAGTTTTTTCTGATACCAAGTTTTGACAAGTTTTTTAGAAATTCCAGTGTGTCCGAACATTATCTGTACAATTTCATCTTTTAATAAAATTCTTGATAACACACGTAAAATTCTTAAACAAGATTATTTAGAATCTGTATTTTCAAAAGTTTCTTTTATTAAAGTAACGTTGTTACAAACATTCGATATGTGCACCATTAGTGATTCGCAAAACATCCAATCGATACTCCAAATGTTGCCATGTACGCTGCAGCATATCCACATCAATTCGCCCAATAGCAGCTGTGATTCTTGCTTTTAAATCATCAATGTCTGTCACCCGCGTACATTTCTAAAAAACTTGTCAAAACGTGGTATCAGAAAAAACTTAATGAGATTCTCTGTAAAATGGGACAACACTGGAATTTCTACACTTCATGGTTGACTTTTAATAACAGCCAAAAATTGTACAGATAATTCTCGGACACCCGGTATTTGTGGCATACAATTGACGGGCTCGCAGAGGGGCCGAATTTTGAAATTATGCGGGGGGATATTGTATATACTGTATATATCGTATGTACTGTATATATCGTATGTACTGTATATATTGTATGTACTCTATATACATATATAGTGTACAGTGTACATATTTACATACTAATTATTAATTTTATTCTCAGGACGATAAAGTTGGAGTCGAAAGCCAAAACTGGACCATGATTAACAATTTCACTCTAACCAGAACGACCAGAAACAACTTCACTCCCAGGAATCGTACTTGATTTAGATTTTTACCAGAACCTAGAAAAATTTGCCGCAGTGTCATGCGCAGAATGGTGCCAATGTTTATACGAGTTACCTTAGAAATCATGACGAGAAGTGACCTGGCCCAGGTTACCAAACACGCATTCTCATCCGGTAGTCGGACAATGCGGCATCTTTCGTCCACTCGATAGTCGGACAATGCGGCATCTTTCGTCCACCCGATAGTCGGACAATGCGGCATCTTTCGTTAAGGGGAATCTTATATAAGCCTCTTCACTCAACCAAAGAGGCAAATAATGTAAGTTTAAAGAGAATTTAACTTCCTTCGTAAGAGCAAAAGTAATGTGTCGGAGGGGATCTGCAGCTTGACTCGGGATCAGAAGCATCTAAGGGTCATCAGTACACCACCATCAGAATGCAAAGGATGGTCACCCATCGAACGACTGAACAGACCCAACTTCACTTAACCTCGCTGTTCTAACGCGAAGCGGTACTGCGTCGTAGCTACCTATAGCCCCCGACCTTTAAAAAAAGAAAAGGATTTGGTTGCACCTTAACTATCGATGGGGGCTTTGATGACAGGGCCAACACAACTCGCATAAAAAGGTGTCAAACTCTCTACGTGTGTGTGTGTGTGTGTGTATATACAGGGTGGGTAAAAAAAAGTGACCCCTTAGAGGTAAACTGGCATATTAAAAACAGTAAGGGGACTAGAGCTCTCATACTACATAGATGCTTACCTTAGCATGTTGTTCGTCTTAATTGAGAAGTTGCTCGATGTGTCCCCCTTCCTGCTCAACGCAGGCCTCCAAACGTGGACGCCACTGATCAATACACCCGTTTACATATCGTTCAGACACCTTCTCCCAGCCGAGCAGAATTCTTTCGCGTAGTTCATCTATGTCTCTTATATTGGTACCAGGGATGTAAACTGGACTTTAGGGCTTCCCAAACACCATGATCTAGTAGTGACAAAAACGGGGCTACTAGCCGGCCACATATTAGGTTCGATAAAATACGGTGTTTCGTTCTCGAGGAATTGTGACAGTTTGGCGTGCTCTATGAGCAGGGGCTCCATCTTGTTGGAAAGTATATCTTTCACCACTAATTCGTCGAATATCAGTTAGATAGAGTGAAAGATATACTGCCTCTGCTGCTCACAGAGCACGCCAAATTGTCACATTCCTTGAGAATGAAACACCAGATTTTATCGAACCCAATATGTGGCCGGCTAGTAGCCCCGATCTTTCACCACTAGATTATGGTATTTGGGAAGCCCTGAAGTCCAAAGCTTACATCCCTGGTACATGGCCGTAACTACCTATGAGGTCACCGAGGTCCGGACCTCGGTAATTATTTCCTAAAAAAAAAAAAAGAGACTGAACCGTTCTCCGTGCAGCTTTAATAAAAGTATTTTTGCTAACAGGTCCCTTTGTACAGTATTTAATTATAGACAAGGGTTTTGTGTTTAGTGTATAGCTTGGGTTGTGTTTGTAGATGTCATTTTGGTCTGAATTTTGCTCGTCCGCCGCGCTCGAAAAAAATCTGGACCTCACTAATTTCTAAACCCTAGTTACGGCCCTGCCCTGGTACCAATATAAGAGACATAGATGAACTACGCGAAAGAATTCTGCTCGGCTGGGAGAAGGTGTCTGAACGATATGTAAACGGGTGTATTGATCAGTGGCATCCACGTTTGGAGGCCTGCGTTGAGCAGGAAGGGGGACACATCGAGCAACTTCTCAATTAAGACGAACAACATGTTAAAGTAAGCATCTATGAAGTTTGGAAGCTCTAGTCCCCTTACTTTTTGTAATATGACAGTTTACTTCTAAGGGGTCACTTTTTTTACCCACCCTGTATGTATATATATATATATATATATATATACACACTGACAATACGAAAGTAGTTCCTGAAAAAAGTTCACCTAGAAAGCAAAAATTTGTAAAAAGCATAAAATACTAGTCATCACTAATGAGCGAGTGGGTTTTGTCCTTGATTAGTGTTACACCAAAAAGAAAATATCTAAAGATCACGTCTGTAGGAGAACTTTTTTCCAGAACTGTACACGTGTTTAAAATAAGAGAAACTTATTTTGAAAATTGTTTCAAAATGTAATTAAAATTTTTGGGCTTTTAATAGTGTTGTAATTATAATTTTAATTGATTAATATTATAAATGGAATTATGTCACTATATTATTAGGAAGGTATTATCAAATATAATGAGGTACTGCTCGTTTTTCTTGGAAGAATTTGGTTAAATAATCACTAATCATATTACAGCTGGATATGAAGGTACATTTGGAGGAAAAAGGTGAAAAAAAATTGTGAACTCCAAAACTTAGTAATTATGTTTTAGGTTTTTTATTTTGTGTTTCGACGTATTTATATCCACAACTGTACTTTTACTGTACTTAAGGTATCTGAACCGATATGTCTGTATGAAACCCACACTCACTCATTGTACAGTATACAGCAGTGTTTTTCACTAAGTTTTTTAAGGGAGCCACTTCTTCAGAACATACACACTGAGAGAGCCGCATATATATATATATATATATATATATATATATATATAGCTCATTAGCTGTTCTTTTGTGATGACGATCCTATATAAATTGAATATATCCAAATTTCTCTCTCATTCAGCCACTTAGGCCATCACGAGCCGCGCAATGAGTACCACTGGTATACAGGGTGTCCATAAGTCCGGTTTCATGGGGAAAACTTATTTTAAATTAAATTTATAAAATAATCCATCAGAACTAAAGCAAATGTTCAAATTGATGTCTTGTTTTGGGACCTTTTTTTTTTGTTGCGGATAGAATAACACGCAGTGGCTAATATGGAAGTATGGAAGGCCTCCGCCTTTTCCTCAGGAGTGTAACTCGCTCCCATATTAGCCATTGAGTGTTGTTCTACCCGCAACAGAAAAACGGTCCCAAAAGAAGAGATCAATTCGAACACTTTTATTAGTTGTAATGTATTACTTTCGTAAATTTAATTTAAAATAAATTTTCCCACGAGACCGGACTTATGGGACACCCTGTATATAATAATTGTGGTTATTATTTACATCTTAGACGACAAATCTTTGGTGAAATTATTAAGTTCATAAAAATTGTGGAGAAGAGTCATGTGACCTGATTTTATGTTGGAGTTAAATATATTTGTTTATTTTGTAACTATTAACAAATTAAACTTTTTAATAATTAACTTGAAGTCCTTCCATACCCCAAGCAAGGTTAGGGCTGCGGGCAAAATTGGGTACCAGTGTCTCCTTAAAATTTGTTTTTGAAGGTATTATGCCAAATTTTAGGAAGGAAAGTCATTTAATGTAAAACTACTGTATGTTATTGTAATTTTGAATTGATGTAAAGGCACTGAGGTCGGGGTTTTGAACCGCGATGATGCTGGGTAATAATAATTAGGGATGTGACGGATGTAAAAAAATTGACATCCCCGAATGCGAATATTCGGGTTTTATATCCACGGAAGCGGATGCGGCTGTGAAAAAAATTATGGATGTTCCGGATTGCGGATATATGCAACATCCCCAAGAATACGGGAGTTAGTGCAAATGGGCCACATTAGTTGATCTGAACGCTGTGCCAATTCCTAGATCACCACCCTCATTATAATTAGTACATTACAGTAGTGTACGGTACATGAAAAATATAAGGAACAGTAACAGGGTGAGTTTAAATTTAGAAAATATTGCGAAACTCATTTCGGAGGAATGACCTGAAGTGAGAAGAGATTAACCTAACCTAACCTAACCTAACCTAACTTATAATAATAACTGAAGCAGGAATTTTAGAATGGTAGTGGGAATATTTACTTGGCTTATGATTACTTCTCCCTCAATATTATTTCAATCCCCCATCAGCATTCATGAAGGTGGAATACTCGAAATAAGAATTCCAAATTTGACAGACTTTTTTCCTGATTTGGTAAATGGTAAAAAGACTGTAATGCATTTGCATTCTCATCGGACATTTTCCATGAAAAATTTAACTTAAATTGGCCAATCCTACAAATGGAAATAGACTGATTTAAGAATTACCTCATTTGAGAGTCCCATTTTGGGATTTCTTATTCTTGGACGAAGTCTTGAAATGAAAGTGTGGAAAAAGACCACACTTATTTGAGAAAATTCTCCATTTACGATTCCCACAAATGCTAAAAAAAAAAAATCAATGAATGATTTTTTAAAGTTGAAAGAATAATTTTTTTATGATAAGAAAAAAAAAATTACATTCTTTACAACTCCATTACAGAGCCTGATTAGGTGCCTACACCGAGGTCATGCTGAGCCTCAAAAATGCAAGGCGTGTTTTGGCTAACATGAAAATTTTTGAACATATATTGAACAAAGATTGTGGGTGAAACTCCTCACAGTTTCAACCAATAGGCACAGCTTTGGTTTGCAAAGCACGAAAATTGGGAAGGAGAAGTTTTTTTATATTTACTGTCGGACTTGTTCAGTTTTGGCAACTCCACAAACCTTATATGTAGGCTTAGTGAACCTTTATACCAAAAATATCTTTGTAAAAATAGGTCGCTACATCATCCGAACGCATCCAACTATTAAGCGAACCCAACATAGCTAAACTTCGCTGATCGAACGGGAAGCGGCGTTGCTATGTGAATCACGACTAAACGGTACAGTCACTATGGAAGTTATTTCTCATATGTAATATATTAATAATGTACAGGTTAATCAATGTACCTAACAATCTGGGTATACTATAGGTTTCAGCCCTATACCAGATAGAGCAGTGGTTCCCAACCTAGGGGTGAATTACCCCACTGGGGTAATGAGAACTATTTTGTGGGGGTAATGACACCCGATCCAGAAGTTCTAAAAAATAATATCTAATGATTGGGGTAATGGAGCTGGATTAAAATTGGGTTTTGGGTATAACCATACAAAAAATGTTGGGAACCACTGAGAGAGAGAGTATAGATAAATGAGAGAAAAAATATGATCATCACATTATTAATGAAAAAAAATATGCGATGAAGCAAATTCATTTTAACATCTCGATATTAATTTTTTTATTTCAACTTACACACACACACACATTTTTTTTTTAAATATGATAATGATGACAGAGTATATTTTCTCTTTACTGGAAGACTAAATATACATTTTTAAAAGTAAATTAAGTGTAATTATCCTGCAATTTTAATTAAAATTACAATTTTTCTTGGCTTCTCATATATTCTTAATTGTAATTAGTCATATAGTCTCGTTAATCATTCTGATTTAGGTTTACAAGACGTCTGTACTGTTACTGTACACTGTACACGTCATCAACTTCTTATTTAGGTTTGAAAACAGCCCGTATACGTTATCATTTATATATACTGTATATATATATATATATATATATATATATATATATATATATATATATATATATATATATATATATATATATAGCATTTCAATGTACATTTTATTTAAAATACTTAGCTGCGATCAAAGACTAAGAGCATTTTATATTAAATCCATTATAAAATTAGTTGAATTTCGCAATTGTTAGATATGGTTAAAGCGTTGGATTCGTATACCAATATAGGATGTTTTTTTCTTTCTTAGATCTGGTACTATATAAAGCAGTGGTTCTTAAACTTCTACACAACAGGGACCGGCAAAAATCAGCTATAAAATACCACGGACCATCAATTGGGAACCACTTCGCCACGTCATATTATATCCCAAGGAGATTCATACAGTAATATTTTAATAAAAATAAAAAGGATTGACGATAACGTGAACGATATTAGTCATGGAAATAAGTTCTAATAATTTGTTTATTTCTTTATAATTGTTCCATATTTTGGCTTGTTTGTTTTGTGGCATTACTCCGTGGACTGGTAGCTTTCCTTCGGTGGACCAGCTGTTTAGAAACACTGGTAGAAAAGACGTAGGATCATAAATAAACAGTTACTTTTCTAGGACTCGGTACAAGCTCGTCATCATTAGTGATGACTTTGGTACAAAAGGACAAGGAGTTTATCTGCCAGAAAAAGTGAAGCTGAACCTATTTTAACTTTTACTTTAGAATAAATTCAGAAAGTTGAGTAAAATGGTGAAAATAATGAGTTATTTTTTATGCGGGAAGATGGGGGTCAAGGGTGAATACCCACAACCCCCCCCCCCTCCCATAGAAGAAGTCTAAGCCAAAATCAAGATCCAAAGTTTTCAAGATGTCTGGACACTCTGCGTTTGAAAGACTGGAGGTCAAAGACTGGGGGAAACATGGATTGAGGAAGGTTGTTCCAGAGTTAACTGGTTGAGTAGATGAAAGACTGAGAATACCGATTAACTGTTGCATTACAGTTGGGCAAAAAAGTAACGAGATTTGTTTGCAATAAATACATTTTATTGAGTAGTACTGTTGCTATTAACTTTCACAGCAACACCCAGGTTCATGACACACAGGGGATCTACAGCTTCATGCGGGATCCAAATCACTATCTCGCCAAAGGAGAATCAGAGAAACACCTGGAGCGTCGAAATTTGAAGTCTTAGCCGAAACTGGAATCAAAGATTAACAGGCTAGCCTTTTATCACTTGATTAAATAGTTTTGACTGAGGTAAAAATAAAATTCTTTGTGATAAGTATAAATCTGTCCCACTTAATGCTGTAAATTACTATACCTTGTAACAGTCTTTTAGATATTCCACCTGAATATAATCAGAACGAAGAACAAAAAATCAACGTTTCGATATAGTCACTATAACTTTTTCAAGGCAAGTAATTATATAACGTGTTCCTTCAGTCCTTCATTTCCAAGCCCAAAAAGTATTTATGGGATATAAATGAAATGGCTGATTTTGCGTGCAAAGCCTGTTGTTGGGGTTTGAAAACAGAACGTGCTGCGCGTCAAAAGTTTGTACATCGTGCAGTGTAACGCGTACTCTCGCTGCTTATGGTAAATTGCTATTCATGCGTGGTCTGGTCATGTGACTAGACAGTCCGACTGTGGTCGAAGCAAGAAAGCTCAAAATGCTTGCCTTACAAATAGAACAGTATATTTTATCTCTGTCTTCGGGCAAATAATCCAAAAACTACAATCCTTGACCATCAGTGGTAATGGAAGTCCAATCCAACGTTGCCAATTACGATGATAAACAACGAAAAATAATTGTTATTTGCGAAAGATTGAGGAAAGCTGTCGATGTAGAGCGAAGATTAATATGGGCCAAGATGATACACAAGCTCTGTCGCGACATTTTGGAGGTCTGTTTTATTCCGAGACATTTCATTTTAATAATTTTAGCACTCTGGAGTACCAGCCGCCTGGCAGATACGATAGAGTTTTGACGCGAAACGCCTAAGTAGTAGTCCAGAGTGTTAAACTGAATGGATGCATATGGATGGGGAGAAAGGATGATCAAACGTACGAGGAATCTCGTTTGCAGACCCCAACTCGGTTCTGGTTTTGGTCGTTATAATGGTGTGGAGACCGATTTTGGGAAGTAGAAAAGCTGACCTAACACTTCCTAAGGAACGTCTTAATTCTACCAAATTTATTTTGACTCGTGACGATAATTTTTTTCACACTTACAAAAGGCGTTTTGCGGTTAATTATATACACACACACTGCAAGGAGACTTACGTGTCATGTCCAAGACCCCCACTCAGTGGAAGGGGAAAAAGGGGTTGAAAGTTCTTCCTCGAACATCTACACAGCTTGGCACGATTTTCATCGTGAAATAGGGTCATTCCACGGTGATGGTCACAACATTTGGACCACTTGTTTAGTAAACATTTAACTGAAAAAGTCTAACCCCGTGTTGCGACCGTCTCGCCAATTCGGGCACCTCTCTATAAAAAGTGAAGAAATATATTCTAGAACAAATGGCACCAAAATGTACCTGAAACCATACTTCACAAAGCCCGATACCAATTGTCCTATTGACCATACTTATACATTTTTGGTTGAATGTTTACTGAACAAATTGTTCCATATGTTGCGAACGTCATCACGGAATAACCCAATTCCCAATATAAACTACTTATGAATGTTTGACAATATTATCGTTAATCACAAATCATTAAAAAGTTGACAAAAATTAAGAGCTTTGAGTTTGGCACAAAAAACTACTTTTTAAAAGAAAAATTGGGTGCTTGTTAAGTATGCGGTCTACCATCTGAGTTCTGGTTAAGTGTGCGGTCTACCATCTGAGTTCTGGTTAAGTGTGCGGTCTACCATCTGAGTTCTTGTTAAGTATGCGGTCTACCATCTGAGTTTTGACAGAATATTTTCGTTAAAACTAACTAAAATATCACGACTTAACCTAACCAATTATCAAGAGCGTACAGTTGATCTATTAGTAAATAGTAAATACTATTCCAGAAACAAACAATGTTATAATTAATAATAGATCAACTGTACGCCCTTGATAATTGGTTAGGTTAAGTCGTGATATTTTGTTGAGACAAAAATTTCTAATACTAACCTTGAGATTTCATTTAAATACGCAACTGAGAATACATTAGAATGGACAAAACGTTCTCTTAAGCTTAAAGTAAGTCTTTAATCTGGCAACCATTTTTTCTATACCTTGAGTAAAAGTTAAGTCGCTTTCCAGAAAGGTTGGTTATGTTATATATGGAGTTTAACCTCCTTCATAACATCTCAGGTCATACAGCGTAGAGGACCTACAGCCTTATGTGGGATCCGAACCACGGGGTCACTACATAATTTGGACGCAGCGGACGGTCTCCCATCCAACTACTACCTGGACCGAATGTTCCTACTTAGAGAGAACCTACATTTTAGTTTAAATTAAACTAATTTAAATTGATTAATGCACAAATTTAGTCAATCCCTTTTAGTACTAATGGGACTTTAATGTCTCACCGGAAATAATAATACGTATCGTGCTAAAATCTAACCTTTTCACAAATGTTTTCAAATGTTTAATATAGGTTTAGTTCAATTGTAGATGTAGATGTATGAACAAATTGTTTCCTCTCTCACTAATGCTAGCCTCAACTTAAATACCTTTAGGAGAAAAAACTATACATGTAAACCTGGCTGAAATGATTGTGGCTGAACTTCATAATGCATCCAGAAATGCTTTTTTAATGTGGTATGAACAAGGGAAGCCGAGGCAAGGCCCTATATTACAACAAAAAAAGAGGGTTAATACTAGGTTCAAGTATGCATTAAAGTACGTATATAAAAAATCATGAGGATGAGTTAAACAGGAATACTCTGGCTAGAAAGCTTACCAGTAAGAATCCAAGAAACTTTTGGGGAGAATTAAAAACAATGAATAATAGTGCAATGTCTCTCCCTGCTAATATTGAAAATGTAACTGGAACTGAGAATATAGTCAAATTATGGAAGGAACATTACAGTACATAAGAGCTTATGTACACTCTGTACGTAAGAGCAACAATATTAATTGTGAAGCTACTTATAGTTCAGATATAAGAGTTAGTGTATTTGAGGCTAAACAGGCCATAAAATGTTTAGATTGTAACAAATCATGTGGTATTGTGGTATTTCTGCTGAGTACCTGAAATTTAGTAGTGTCTCTGTTAGCTTTGTGCTTTACAGATTTACTGATACATGCCGGATACAATGTTATCCGTTGCTTTAGTGCAGTACTAAAAGATAAAAAGGGTAAAATCAATAGTAAAGATAACTACGTATAGGCTAATAGCCTTGGCCAGTATTATGTCTAAGGAGTTTGAATATACTCATTAATAAACTTGAATGTTACCTGTATACTGGTGATAACCAATTTGGTTTTAAAAAAATGGTAGCTACTGGTATGCGTGTGTGTATGCCTTGGAAGAGATGGTCTGTAAATACCAAACTCTAGATGCTAATGTATTTTTTTGTTTCCTGGATGCCTCTAAGGCATTTGATCGTATTAATCATGACAAATTATTCATGAAACTTGTAAATCGTAATATACCTGATTACTTGGTCCGTATATTAATATTCTGTATAATCATCAGATAATGATTGTAAGATGGGATGGGGTTAATTCAGAGGCATTCTATGTGACCATGGTGTCAGGCAGGGAGGGATATTATCCCCCTACTTATTCAATATTTATATGGATAATCTATCTGTTGTACTAAACATTTGTAAAATAGGCTGCTATCTTGGTTCAATGATTGTTAATCATCTGATATATGTAGGGTTGCCAGATTTTTCAAATGCCCATGCGGGCCAAAAATTTTTCTGAGGTTTTTTTCTAAAGACCAAATTTTTTTTCAAATTGAAACTAGATTTCTTCAACGGTTACAACAAACAAAATTAGAAAAATTTTATTACAATAATATTTAACAATTAAACATCGTGAATAAATTGAAATTATTATACATAATATTGAAATTCTAAATCAATTCATCCCTAAAAAATTTGCTTAAAAAATATTTTTTTGCAGGACATTTTGTACGCGGGATTTTTGGATCAAATGCGGGACTGTTCCTTAAAATACGGGACGTCTGGCAACCCTAGATGTATGCAGATGGTCTAGTTCTTATTTTTCCATCTGTAAAAGGGCTCAGCACACTTTTGAAGGTTTGTGAAAGGTATGGGAAGGATAACGACATAAAATATAATCCTGCTGAAAGTCATATTAAGATTATAATTATAATGGTGCCCCTTCTAGTGCCAGTGTGTTATTTGTAGTCAATAAGGTGCCTAACTGTGCCAGTGTCATTCGTAATTTTGTATTTAGATTTATCACTAGGCTTGGTGAGTCAGTCAATAAGATAATAGAAGCCATGGTTAGTGGACTGGTCTCCGATATATTTTATAAATCTCAAATCTGGAAGCATTGGCGTAGGCGTAGTATGTTCATTAATCATAGTAATTCACTGGCCTACTTAGTTAGTGCTCCAGACAACTATATCTTAACCTTCTATGGACCACTTATATAATGTTTGTACCTGTTGAGTGTGAAATAAAGTAGTAGTAGTTGTTGTTGTTGTTGTTGAAAAAGGAACCTAAAATGTGTGTAATATAATTGAATACTGTAGCTACTAAATTATTTGGTTTTGAATAATGGTAAATCTTTACTTTTTTGGTTTAAAGCTAAAATATTGTTGAACAAAAGGGTTAAGACTAATAAGAATGTTTGGGATTGTTTAATTTCCTTCGTAAAGTCTATGAGGTCATATGCCGGAGGGGACCTACAGCTTTACGTAGGATCCCATCGCGAACATCTAACAACTGAACAGACCAAACGCTGCTTAACCTGGACGTATTCCAGATTTTATTAAGATAGGTTAAATTTGCGAGTATCGCGTGTCTATGAAAATTTTCGGCCATCTTAGTGAATTTTATAATTAGGGAGAATAATCCCACACCAATGGCATTAGACGAAATATATTAGTGCATCCACAACAAGGTTTTTGAAAGACAAAATTAACTTTACACATTTATGAATTCTTTAAATGTTACTAATCCATGACTGCAGAGGGCTGTAAATGGTGACAATTATTGCTACTAATATAAAGCAGTTAAAATGAACCCTATACAGTTTCATTGTCATGCAGTACTAGTATAATATTTCGTTTTAGAACCACTCTACTTACAGTAGAAAAGGTACTTCATTTAGAAATAATAATCTAATCCTAAAGAAACAGGCATTTAGCACTTACTATGCGTATTTAATATCAGCTCAGCTCTGAAATAGTGATCTTTGGATGTGCTACCTTTAAAGTCATCATACTTCATGGTTGCGAGAAATTAATTTAACCATTTAAGGCTGGAATTTTTTGTAGGTTTAAGTTATGAATGCGCGTATTTGAAACGCTACCAATTTGTATCGGTCGTCCTAAAAGGGTTAACTTCAATTCAATGTATTATCACTAAAATAAATAGTTAACTGCGAGCTATTTCACCAAAGAATTGATTGATTGACTGATTGATTTAGCATGTGCGAACATTCGCGGTCACTAACATTCCACCGAATAAGACTGACTGCGCAGCGAGAGGACTGGTCGATCCGCACTTCTAAATTTGATTCGGAGAGATTATTTCTAACCCGGGCAGGCTGCGTCACACAGTCCCGAAATTATGAGCCGTGCGACATTTTGCGAGAAGACCAAAACCTGCCTATATCTATAGGCCACGCTTGTACAAAGTTTCATACTCTTGTTAATCAAACCCTAAGTGGATCGTGAACTTAAAGTAAATATTAGGTCTCACTGGGTTAAAATTTCCTGCTCAAAATCGTTTGTATGAAATTGTTTACCTTATGATACGAGCGTGGATCGACTAAATATAGGGAAGCTTTGAGAAGACATTCTGTCGATCGAAAAGTGTCCAGGTAAGCTAAGTTACGTTAGGTTAGGTTAAAGAGAATGCCCAGTCGACGAAAATTGTGTATATCCGGAATCGTAAGTCACAAAGTCTAGATAGATCGAGAATCAAGATGGATACTCTTACACTTTGAAATACTTGGTTGATCGTTTTGCTTTACGTCCTTCAACTACGAAGGGTCAATGAAACAAAACCCCCAAAATTCGGAAGCCATGGTTGAGCCCAATAGTTTATAAACACTAAGACCACTAATTTTACTCTCCTTCATTTCTCAAGCTGGCTTGGAATATTTGGCATAATCAGGAAAGGGTAAAGGAGATAAATGCAATGACCAATCATAAAAATACATTAATAAATTCATGTGTTGAACAGAGCGTAGCCATGTACTCAATGAATTTCTAAAAATAGATTACTTACGACTTTGTAGAATGCTGTCCTGAGGTCAAATTTTTGGTTCTTATTTTTTTTACTATATTAAATTAAACACTACTTCTCTAATCCCACTTCTGCAGTCAGCGCAAATTCAAGAAACCCATCATTCTCTGAGAATTATCTAATAGATTTACACATATGTACAGTGTAAGAGAAATACGAGTCACAGCCACTCTACCATCAAAATCTTGGCAGTTATAGGAAATAAGGCGAAGAAGAATTAAAAGTGTGGTGATGGTGGTTGAAGATGCAAATTACACAAACCCTACATACACTCATTATTTAAAACCCATTTTTCATTTTTCATGGGAAGGGCACGACGTTTGAACTACTTGGGATTGGATACATTCAAACCAATCGCGCACAAAAGAATAACCGAGAATAAGTACCACCCCGACTTCAGCAATCCAGTGTTAGTTTTAATGAAAAAGTTGGGGATCCTCTACTGGTACGTCAGATGAGACCAACGGGAAAACTTACATATATCACAAACCGCTTCCATTCCTGTTTCTTGTTACCATTGTGCCACATTTATATGAATTCCACGTTTATACATGTGCTTTCATCTACTTTTCACACTTTACGCATTCACTAATAAACACTTTTTCCACGTAGCAAACTATCCTCTTTTCTCATCTCCATTGACTTTTACGAACATCCTCATTTCTCATATCGCCAATCTGTTTTACACCAATCATACTACCGCTTAACTTTTTCATCTCGACCACGCTCAATTTTGACAATGAATTATCATTCTAAACAAGAAGAGTCTCGCATCCATACATCAGTGATGGGACTGATGTATGTGGTGTAACCTTCAACCTTCATCGTCGTGTTAAGTGGCTCACATAATTTTTTCCTACTGGTTATAAAATTAGTTTGCAATGCATCCTTATAATACAAATATTTTTGTAAGGATGAAAAACTTAGACAAACCGTATGTATAGAGTATAGGGTACAGGGTATTCAATATATTATCTTCGAAACTCGTTTTCTCTCAAGACAAATTAGTATTGAAACTTAGAACAGTCACTCGCAACCAAATTACAACTAAACTACTCTTACCTTCAATGGTGTTCCGGAAAAAGTGAACTCGAAAAGGAACAATTCGTATCTGGTATCAGTGGTGAAATTTTCAGTGTGGGCGCAACATGACCCCAATAATTAAAACTCTTTATAACAATAACTGTATTGGCTAAAAACTCGAGTGGCTTCAGTGTTCATGAAGACGAAAGTAAGTTGCGTCTTTTAAGGGGCTGCATATTATACAAACATGCCCAATTTCCTTGGAAACCGAGTAACTGGTTTAAATGATCCCTGCTCTAACCATATAGCCAATGTCGATTCCTGCGCATAACCGCACTGGTGCTGATAAAGTTTCACCTCCGAAAAGGTGATCCCCTCAAATTATTAACAGGTCACTTTCATCAATACTCTTAACTTCACCTAACTTAACCCGCAGTGACCTATCCATAATCTCTAGAAAATGGCTTCAGTCAAATACTAACAACACAGAATTTAAATTCTAATTTGGTTTGATCGTTCAGTAGACACACTGTAAATGGAAATGAGGTTGGAATACACACTATAGGAACATAATTTCCCTTATCCTTCACATGAAAACAGGCCAACCAAAATTTTAGAAATCAGAATTTACACAATATTCCTTCAACTACTACTAATTAATAATTCAGAAATCTGGTAGGCTATTCATAAGTTAGATGATAACAAAAGTTGTGGCCAAGATGGCATACAAGCAGAACATTTAAAATGTTGTAGCACTCGTATAATACCTATGCTTGCCAATGTGTTTCACAAACTGTATGATACATGGGTACTTGCCACAGTCCATTTTGTCAGTTGTATTGCTGCCAGTTGTTAAAAATAAGGGTGCTAGTATCTGTGATAAGAATAATTATAGGGCAATAGCACTTGCCAGTATACTTTCTAGTGTTAGAATATGTTATTTATAATAGGATACTTACTTGCAGACTTATGACAATCAGTTTGGCTTTAGAGTGAAACATGGTACCGACATGTGTATTTTATATGCTAAAGAAAGCCGTTCTAAAGTACAAGATGTCAAGTAGCAATGTATATTCCTGTTTTTTGGATGCATCAAAAGCATTTGATAGAGTTAACCATCACAAACTTCTCAAGAAACTCTTGTGTCGAGGGGTACCTAAATATATACTTAGGATACATACATTCCGGTATACAGAGCAGACCATGTTTGTAAGATGGAAAAGCATTGTATCACCAGGTTTTAAGGTAACTAATGGTGTTAAGCAAGGAGGTATATTATCACCCTATCTTTTCTGTTTATACATGGATGACCTTACCAATGAACTAAACACTGCACGTACTGGCTGTTTTCAATGGAAAGGAAAAAATTAATCATTTAATGTATGCTGATGACTTTGTTCTTCTGTCACCCTCTCCCCATGAGCTGAGAGTACTATTAGAGATATGTGAACAATATGGTATAGAAAAGGACATCATCTATAATGAGGCAAAGAGTTGTATTTTGATTTTTAGGTGTAATCTACTGAAACATGTATCATGTGGGTTTTTTGAAATGAATGGTCAGACTATACCTGTCAAAAACACATGTAAATACTTAAGTCATGTAATTACCTACAAGCTGCGAGATGAACTCGCTATTGAGAGGTAACGTAAAAAGCTGTATGTACAGGGTAACATGCTAGTAAGGAGATTTGGTGTGTGTTCAGAATCAGTTAAAACTTATCTTTTTAGAACTTACTGTACTGCATTGTATACATCCCATCTGTGGTGGAACTACACAAAAACTGCTATGAATAAACTCTGTTGCTTATAATAATATTTTTCGTATGCTATGTAGGGAACCAAAATGGCGCAGTGCCAGTTTTATGTGTACTACGCGTAACCTACTTACCTACCAGCCAAATGTTAATCCGGAAGAATATATATAATTTCATTAATAGGGTCCAAAACAGCTCTAATGTGTTATTGTACAATGTCCAGTCTTCAGATACTGTGTACCTCTCACCTATATGGCAGTCTTGGTTCAGACAACTGCTGGTTTACAATACCTTAATTTTGTAATGTAGCAAAGATTACATATGCATATTAAGCTGTGTTATAATAAGTGTTATAAGTGTTATAAAATGTCTCATGTAAAAACAATATACATAAAATAGTCAGATAAATAATCAGACAGTATGCTAGGTTAAGTGGCTGTTTACAGCGGAGTAAGCAGCAACAGTATAGTCAGGGGCGGAGCTAGCTCGGGGCAGGCGTGGCAGTGCCCCGGGGCCCGGGCCTTTGGGGGGGGCCCCCCGGGTCATTTCAACAAGTGATGAGAAGTTATTTGAGAGAGCAACAAAGCTAGTAAATAAATATAAAAATTATATTTCCTCTGGATTTCCAAGTCAATTACTCTCTTTTCGAATGTGCTTAAAAACAGACATTGAAAAAAAATGACGACAATCCATGAGCTATATTCATTTTTAATTAAAGACAACAGTACTTTGTGCTCAAGTTTTCCCGAAGTTGTGACTGCCATAACATTGTTCCTCACAATTCCTGTGACATTTTCAAGTGCAGAGATTTTTTTCAAAACTTAAACTAATAAAGAACTATCTCCGAAATTCTATGAATGAAAAAAGATAAAGTGGACTCTCAATTATATTAATTGAAAACAAGAAAGCTAGAAATATTAACTTGGAGGATTTAATTAATGAATTTGCTGAAAGGCAAGAAAAGTCAAGTTCTGATGTTGTCGTAAGTAAACTTTTATTTCACGGTATCCTTTTTAAAGCTCAATATTTTCCATAATGTTTTGCCTTCTATGCCTCCATGCGTACAAGTAGTATCATAATTCTTAAGTATATGCTAATTAAATAAAGCAAAGAAAAGCAATATAAATGTATAATACAAATTTTGTTAGGGGGCCCGTGACACTCTTGCTCCGCTCCTGAGTATAGTAACATCCTTTGCAGACGATACAAAGATCAACGGAAAAATCAGCGATGTAAATGAAGTGGAGGCCTTGCAGAGGGACAAGACCAACATATACAAATGGTCAGAAGACAACATGACATTTAACACCGAGAAATTTCAGATCTTGAGATATGGAAGAAAAGAGGAACTTAAACAGACTGCATATTATGCTCCAGAAGTCCAGACAGACAGGAAATTCAGAGAAACACGAAAGCGATCGATCGGGGAGTAATATTGACCGATGATGCGAAATTCGAAACACAAACATAAATAAAGCAGAGAGAGTCGCAGAACAAGTACTAAGAACGTTCAAAAGAAGGGACAGGACTAATGATTCCCCTGCAAAAAACACTGATTATACCAAAACTTGAATACTGCTCAGTTTTGACGTCCTCATATAAAAAGGAAGAAACTAATAAACTAGAAGAAACGCACACACACTTCACAGCCACGATTGATGGCTGCAAAGAACTCAACTACTGAGAAAGACTACGTAAACTAAATCTGTACTCCCTGGAAAGAAGAGAGCGGTACACCATAATCTACATATGGAAAATTATCGAAAAACTGGTACCAAACCTCAAACTAAACCCAATTACCATTCAAACAACACTGGAAAATAGGAAAGGCAGGACGTGTAGTGTTTCCAAATTAAAGGCCCGAGAAGGGACATCCTCAACACTGAAGGAAAATAGCTTGGTTGTCAGGGGGGGCAAGACTTTTTAATCAGCTTCCAAAGGACCTCAGAAACGTTACAGGGGTCAAAGTTGAAGTCTTCAAGAGAAGACTAGATGCCTGTCTCAGGACGGTGCCAAATGAGCCGGGTGTATCTGGCTATGTACAGTGGAGCGCGCAAGAAAGCAACTCGCTCCTCCACCAAACCAGACCTAAAGGCGGGGCCACCAGTTGACCGTGTGAAGAGCAACGCACGGACCAGCAACGAGGTTATGTTGACCTTATTTTTTTATTAAGTTCAGTGTATACGTAAGATTGTACTTTTATGTTAGGTTAAGTGGCTATGGATTGTGAATGATCCGCAATAAAGCTGTTTTGTTTGTTTGTATTCCTTATTAAAATGCTAATTAAATACTTATAAAATAGGGGTACGTCGTGGCCGATATTGTAACACCGCTTCCCGTCGATCAGCAAAGTTAAGCGACATTACGTCTGGGTAATAGTTGGATGGGGGATGATGTATCGACCCGTAGTTCGGATATCGCGTAAAGCTGTAGGTCCCCTCCGTTATGAAGAGAGATTAAACAACGTAATCAAAAAAAATATTCACGAAATGGCCTCACAATTGGAGTTTTAAAATGCCAAAAGTTAGATCTTCGCTGGACACCATTAAAAATAAGAAATGGCTACCTTTCACCAGATTCGATGCGCACATACTACAACGAACACATAGTTAGAAAAACAGACATACAAACAGATAAAAATTAAACCAAAACAACACGACGAAGCGTAAGTAAAATAAAACCCACAGAGATTGTATTTTTTTTTTTATATAAATGTCTGACATCCATAAAAAGAAAACGAGATGGTTTTTTAAAAGTTTTTACAGTTGGTACACTTGGCCATAAAACAGCCGCTGTCCCTAATAAAATTGTATATAAAAAACAATCAATGAAAATGAGAAAAAAAAATACAAAATGAATTCATTTATGCTTAAATAATAAATTCCAAGTGAATGGATAACTACAGTTTGAACGGGTGTTACGCAATAATGTAATAATTGAATGTACTCAAAGGGACTTTATATTAATAACAATTACGAGGGAATTTTACCGGTGAATATATTCAGCTAAGGTTCAGATTTTCCTCAAATTTGTATTTTTGTTTACATCTAAATCATCACAGTCAAAAAAGAAAAAAAAAAAAATAAAAACCAAATAGAATTTGAGCAGTAAATAACAAAGTTAATAATTATAATGATGATGATGATAGTTTAACATATTAAAATTGGGCAGTGAGAAGTTAATAATAATAAAAAAAAGAGATAAAATGAACCGTAAATTACGGGTTTGGGGATATGAGGGAAGAGGGAGGAAGAAGGGGGGGGGGGGGAGGGGGGGTGCCCATTCCTTCACTACCTCTCGCCCTCTCTCTCTTCTTTCTCTTCATCAGCGCCTATGGGCGTGCTTTTGTTGAGTTTGTGGGCGTAATTGAAATCCGGGTGGGCATCGTAGGGGAGTTTACACCTAGCGATCAAAGATTGAATGAACCACTCGGAGGATACGATGGGCACATTCGCTTCTTTTGCCCTTTTCAGCTCTTCGTCAGGAATCGACGCGTCAGCGATGACGACCGAAGTTCGGCGGTCGATCAACCTCTGAATGTTACCTACAACCAAAAGGGGTACACAACCTCCGTAACTGCTAAATAATTCTTCACTAATCTAACCCAAGATGACCCCTGACCTAATCAGAGAGGAACTAAAGCTCACTGCGGTCGATTGTCACCCAATTCACGTTTAAGTGAGAACATTCGAAATGAGGTCCGGTGCTTGTACGAGAAACTGAAAATGGATCGAGAATCCTACGTTTAACATGATTTAACTTTGTTAAAACTCAACCTAACCAGCGACATTTGGTTCGGGACTCCACGTAAAGCTGTACGTAACCTCCGTCACATAATGACCTTCGCTTTGCCGGAGGAAGTGGTGGTTAATTGAAGAACCTCAAACATTATTATTAAAAAATCCCCGACAAGAACATAAAAAAAGTAATTAACGAGAAGGGACTTTCTCCCTCTTGAAGACCATCTTTCATTCGTAGAAAACAGACCAAATGCCACTTAACTCCAAAAATCACCTGGCACCGGGCACTTACCCCCTTTTGGAGGCATCTTAAAGACCACGGCATCCGCGGCATTGAGAAGGTGGAGCCACAGATCTCCAAAGGCGGGGTTTGAAGATGTGGCGAGAAACACTTTCTCTCCTTTTAACACTTCCACCACCCTCCCTACGGAAGAGGAAGCATCCTTCAAGTTGTCGCTGAACGTCTGCTCCATGAGGTTCCCCGTTAGGAGAGACATTCCCGCCGGTAAGAGGAAATGAAGCCAGTTGGAACACGTATTCTGGAGATATTGGGGAGAAAGTGATACTTCCCACAAACTACGATATTTTTTAATTATAAACTCTATTGCATATACAAAATGATGATACTCATTCCTACCCACTCACCCTTTCCAACGAATAAATGACCCACGCCGAACTGACAAGCGGGATGCCCACAGTGAGGCACTGAATGAATTTGGCAGTTCTACAGAAGGAGTTGCTGATGCAGAGGACCTTCGAAGGTGATTGTGAAGAAGGAAGAACTTTTAAGGAATGAAAGCGGCCACTGGAGGAGGAGGACTTCTTGGACTGAAGAGTCTGAATGTGGAGGAGATACGCTTCGTCGAAAGAGTCGATCACGTGACCTTCGGCTCCTGAGATTTGCTCTCTTAAATGTTCTCTGTCCAGGGGGATACACTCTACGAAGGGCAAAGAACGCGTTTTAAGTCATCAATTAAATCATCGCTTGATATGCTATGACCGTACCCAAATACCCAAATGTCCGATAACCTCTATAAATGCAACACAATCTGAATCAATATAAAAGTCCATCGACGCTCGAAACTAATACATGTTAATTCTAGGAATGGGGGAAGCTCTACTCAAACTTGGTCTCTAGGGGCTCGCACTTTAAACTATGGGTTCGTCAATGCATCAGTACTGAGGTGTGGGGGGGGGGGAACCTCCAGAATTTTCTTTGATTTGGGTACTTCATGCCCACTTCTCTCCCATTAAAATACACATGACCAAAATGACATAAAACACTTTTTTTTTTAAATAAAATATTTAATGCATAAATAGTAGAAAATGTTTTCTCCCCCCCCCCCTCCCCTCATCCAAAAAAAGGGGACCATGCAATGGTAACAAATAACGCAAGACTCTCCCATTCTAAAATTTCTGATAAATTGTGACAAAGTTGACTTTCTGAGAGGAACCTAAGTAACCTCAAACACTATTTTGTCAGATTTATTACATAATCTATCTATGGACCCACAACAGCCGTACGTACTCTACTTTTATTCGTAGAGACACGAATTCAAATTGTAGTTCATTGCCGTATTTACATTTAAGGTAAAAACTTGCCTTCGGTTATTCCTTCTTCATTTTCTTGCGGATGTTGGAGTACGTTCCCCGCGTGAGTGATGAGTATTGAATAACCTGGCAGGAAGGAAAAAGAGTTATTAGAAGTGACTGTGTCGGTACGAACAAAGATAAAAGTTTAGTCAGAAAATAAATTATTATTATTATTATTATTTCATCCAGATGTGGATAGAGGAAAGTATGGTCTGTCGGTAACGGTATGTTTAGGGAACACAATAAATAATGATTAACTTCTATGAATATTTTTTTTTAAGGAAAGAAGGGCCAAACATTGTGCAAAAATAATACAGCCTCTTCAACCTTTAATAATGATCATGTTAGTAAATCGGGGTATATAAACCCAAATAAATTCTTGTTCATTCAGAAGTCAATTCAGAGGCTGAGCACTACCTGTACATTTTAGCAGTAAATTACAGTAAAAGATAGTCTTTATCTTCTCCTTCGAGCCTTGCTCTCTTCAGAAGAACTTAGTCATTAAACTTCCCTGATAAGTTACAAGAAGCATCCGAGAATCTTCAGAGAATTTAGTAAGCATCCCTGAATCCTCCGAGCCACTATAGAAGAACTCAGAGAGTAATATAAAAAAATACTACTGCAAGTAACAAATCCGTTGCTGCCACCTAACCAGAACCCCCGGTAACTTCGAACCAACCAAGACCATAGACGGAGGGGGTTAACATATATATATATATATTTTTTTTGTTTCAAAGTATGACCGCTCATGGCCACCAAAAGAAAGGTGGATAGCAGAGCGAACACATGACGAAGACTATGGAACAGCTAACGGAAATGAACAATAGACGGGGAGGAGGGAAAAAAAAAAAAAAAAAAAATCATAGCGGAATCACAGCCGGTAAAGAAGTCGGGAGCGAAAGAGGAAGGAGAACAACCCGGTTACCGAAAAGTAGGGATCTTCAGATAGAATAGCGCGAAGCCTATCACAAGGCCCGACGCTCTCCAAAAAGGGAAAATACTTTGCGCTGCGCGCAGAGTAAAGCGGACACTCCACCAGGAGGTGGGCAACTGTAAGTGAAACGTTACAATTGGGACATCGGGGCACCCGATCCCCGGCCATCAAATAGCCATGGGTCAGGTGGGTGTGGCCAATACGGAGGCGGGCCAGAGCCACCTCCTTATGGAACGACCGATGGAAGGAAGAGGCCCAACATCCCAATTTTGGTTTAATCTTGTAGAGTTTGTTATTTGTAGCGCCATCCCAGCGACTCTGCCACCGGGAGCACAAAAACCTACGGAAGCCAGGGATATAATCGGAAAAGGGGAGGGACACGGGTGAAACCTGTAGTCGGCACGCGAAACGGGCAGCTCGATCGTCAGCCTCATTTCCAGCCACGTTAACATGTGCAGGGACCCAGCAAAATACCACCTCCTTGCCACCAAAAGCGACAAGGATATGATATGGCACAGTAGCTGGATTCATCGGACCAGTGGGCGGACAGGGTCAAAACACTCCAGGACATCCAGGGCACTGCGGGAATCCGAATAGATGACAAACGACCCATCCGGATGCTCCCGCACCACCTCCAGAGCGCTCAGAATGGCATAGAGCTCCGCCGGGAAAACGGAAGCCTCATCAGAGAGACGGGTACATCGGGGAACAAGGGCAGACGACTGGGGAACAGCCGCGGCCCCAACGCCCCCCGACGACCTCGAGCCATCTGTGAAGACCGCAATACATGCAGAGTGACACGCTGCATGCTGAAGGAACAGAGACCGAAGTAAGGCAGAGTCAGAATCAGCCCTGCGAACGGGGCGCAACGCCCTACAGCACGCAACAGGGGTGCTCTCCCAAGGTGCAACACTCCTGAAAGAGACCGGTATAACGGATGGAGGAGTGCCCATACCATCGAGGAGGGAGGTCACCGTGTCGGTGAAATACCAGCCCCCATCCCGGCAGAACGCCCTCTCAACCACCTGGGAAGACGGAGAATCCGGAGATAGTGCTTGGCAATGAGGAACGACCGCCGATCCTCCAAGGGAGGGATGTTGCACTCAACCTGCAAACTATCAACCGGAGTGGAGCGGAAGGCGCCAGATGACATGTGCAGTCCTCTAGAGAGGACCGGATCCAGTATCCGAAGGGCCGTACGGGAGGCGGAGCCATACACCACACTCCCATAATCTAATTTTGACTGTACCAGGGACACGTACAAACGGAGGTGTGTCCGTCTATCCGCGCCCCATGTAGTATGCGACAGATGTTCCAGCAAATCCAGGGTACGTCTTGTAGACTCGCGCAGCCGGCGAAGGTGGGGAACCCAACTCAAACGGCTGTCGAAAACCATACCCAGGAAACACAGTGATTGAACGAGGGCCAGAGGCTGACCCCCGAGTGTAAGATTAAAGGCCGGGACGGCGCCGGATCCCCGTCTCCTCGACGGAAGGAAGGCCACACACGAAGTCTTCGGGGAAGACAGCGTAAGGCCCACCGACGACGCCCAGCGTTCAACCCGATTGACCGCGAGTTGGACTTGCCTCTCCACGAGGGGGGGACTCGTCCCAGCGGCATAGACAGCCAGATCGTCGGCGTAGATGGAACAGCGCACCGAGGGCGGAAGGGCTCCCGGTAGCGCAGACATGACCAGATTGAAGCAGGAGACGCTCAAGACACACCCCTGGGGCACCCCCTCCTCCTGAACATACAGGTCAGATAGGGCCGCCCCATTACGGACGCGGAAAGTGCGACGGCAGAGGAAGCTACGAAGAAATGTGGGCCCACAAAACCAAGAGACTTCAAACGGTCCATAACAACTCCCCGACGGGTCGTGTCATAGGCCTTTTGGACATCGAAAAAGACGGCCAGAACAAGATTCCGGCGGGAAAAGGCCTCCCGTACATCATGACCAAGGAGGAGAAGGGGGTCCAGAGTACCCCGAAATCGACGAAAGCCATACTGGGTCGGGGGGTATAACCCAAGCGACTCCAGTGTAAAGGAAAGTCGGACGGCCACCATCTTTTCAAGGAGCTTGCATAAGCAGCTCGTCAAGGCAATAGGCCGATAGCCCGCCACCTCCGCCGGATCCTTCCCCGGCTTAGGTATCGGGACCACAATCGCCTCCCTCCAACGGGAAGGGAACGACCCCTCAACCCACACCCGGTTGAAAAGATCCAGCAAGAAGTGTAGGGCCATCGGGTGCAGATTCCAAATAAAGTCATACGGAATGTCATCAGGGCCAGGGGCGGAAGAACGACGGGTTGCCAAGGCAGCCCGAAGTTCCCGCATCGTAAAGAGACGGTTATAGGGCTCGTTCCCAGGCGGCGGGAACGTAACATCCGACAAAGGACGATCCGCAGCTGAAGGCGAACGGGAAACCGCAGCAAAAGCACCGGCCAGCCGATCGGCCACAGCAGCAGGATCCGAAAGGAAGCCGTCCCCGTCCCGAAGGACAGGGCGACTAGCAGGGACCGGCTTCCCCTCGATACTACGTACCTTCCGCCACACAGCAGCAGAAGGGGTAGACGAGGAAATGCCGGACACAAAAGCACGCCAAGAGGCCCGACGGGCCAACTTGAGAGTCCAGCGGGCGAAAGCCTTCGCCCGCCGCATCTCAATCAAGTGGTCCGCGCGCCGGGTGCGGTGGAAGCGACGCGTTGCCCTCTTCCTCTCACACACCGCCTGGTGACATGCTGAAGTCCACCACGGGACGCTACGTGTCCGCGGGTTACCGGAAGATCGAGGAATACAGTCCTCCGCGACGCCCATCACCACCCGCTCGAAGAACTCCAAGCTCTCATCCACAGAGCCAAAGCTCAACACCGAACGGGCAATGACGGAACGAGCTCTGAAGGATGGCCAGTCAGCCCGCGCAAGGCACCACCTCGGTCGAGACGAGACATCCGGCTGCGGTCCGACCGGCTCAAGACAGACTGGGTAATGATCACTGCCATAAGAGTCCCCCAACACCTTCCACGAAAAATCGAGTAAGGCATCGAGGGACACAAAGAGAGATCAATACAGGTAGATGAACCCGTGGGTTCGTGGAAGTAGGTAGGTTCACCGGAATTGAGGCACGCGAAGGAAAGTTCCTCCATTAAGGAGAGCAACATACCAGCAACATTAGTCGACCGGACATCTCCCCAAGCTGGGTCGCGACTGTTAAAGTCCCCGAGGAGGAGAAACGGTCGAGGCAGTTGCAACACGAACTCGCGAACCGCGTCGCGAGAAGGAGGGTCATGAGGAGGAATATAAATCGAGCAGGCAGTGTACTGGCGATCTAAAAAGAGCCGCACAGCCACAGCCTGCAAGGAAGTACGAAGAGGCACACCTCGCGAGGGTAATGAATGATGTACATAAATCGCCGCACCCCGCCGGCGTGAGTGCTCATCCGGGGTGCAAGGGAAACCAACATAGCCAGAGAGACGAGGGAGCCCCCGCGCAGCCAGGATAGTCTCCTGGAGACAAACACAGGAAGGCCGCTCGCTCTCCAGCAGGGAGGCAAGGTTCTCCCAGTTAGCTAAAAGCCCCCTACAGTTCCAATGCAAAATGGAATTGTAAGGGGAAGTGGCATTATAAGAAGCAGAGAAAGCAGAGAAATAGCCACGAACCAAGCTGAGCAGCAAATTCAACGGTCCGTAACCAGGGACGGAATCGGCTTCCCCGACTCACCCCGAACAGGGGGGGTAGGGGCCACCGACCCCGCAGCTGCTTCACCCGTAGTAGAACGAGAGGTGGAAAGTGGAACAGGGAGTTCAGAGGGGGGCTCCCCTGAGGGGGGGGGGAGAGACGACGAGACGGGCCCAGCCGAAACCCCTGACTCCCCACCAGAGGGGGGTCGGGGAGAACCAGATGTTCGAGGGCTCGTCACACCAGACAAGTGCTGACGGGGGGGGGAGGGGGGGAGGAAAGGTCTACCACAGGTGGGAGAGGTAGATCCAGGAGAGAGACCCGACCACTCTCAGCAGGAGCCAAAGGGAGAGAGACTCCATGAAGAAGGGCCAGGCTCCTCTCGACCGGGTCCACCATGGGAACCGAGTCAGTAATCAAGGGTGTCATGGGGCGGTGTACCTCAACCGACACCCGGACACTAGTTGGGGCACCGGGAGGTGCCGCCTCACCAGCCCTCCGTATAAGGGGGGGGGGGGGGGAGTCCCGAGCGGACCAGGAGCGGCGCGCCGCTTCCCCTCCGGTGAAGAAGGGGAAGCAGGGCGAGCAGTGGTCATGATCGGGTCTGGAGGACTCCGACCACGGCGACGCTTCCTCCTCCCCTTCGGGGCATCACCTTCCCCACCCGAGAGACGAGTAGGCAAGGATCCAGACCCCAAGGCCGGAGAGGGAGAAGGGGCACCTGTAGGCAGGGAATCAGATGGGATGTCTGAAAGTGAGGCAGAGGGACAAGAAGGTCCCGCGGCGCCAGGAGGGCCACCAACCCCCGGAAAGTTCCGGGGGGGGGGCGCACCACTCCGGTAGGCGCCGGGGTAGCACGGGAGGGGCCCGAGGACCCGCCAGGGCCAAGAGCCGCAGCATAGGACAACCCCCGCCGCGGCTCTCGGTCACGGACCCTATCGCGCACTATGGAATTCGGTAGTCCTTAAGGACCGCACCTCGAATTCAAACTTGAAAACGGGGCAGTCCCGAGAGGAGGAAGGGTGGGCCCCCGAGCAGTTCGAGCACCGCGGGGGCTTTGTGCACGGGGTAGGGTGCGCAGGCCCACCGCAGCGGACACATAGCTTACCCTCACGGCGGAACGTAGAGCTAACATGGCCGAACCGGTTGCAGCCAAAGCAGCGAACCGGGTCAGGCACATACGGTCGCACCGAAAACTCTCACGACCGGCGATCACCCACGCCCCAGAACACCTGGGCCGGAGGCACAAGGGAGTCAAAGGTCAGGAGCAGACGAGCGGACAGGGTAAGAGCACCATCCCGGCATGACGAAAAGCGGAAGACCTTCGTTACCCCCTGGGGGGCAAGATCCTCCTGCAACTCGCCAACCGGGATTGACAGCAGACGGGAAGCGAAAATGGTGCCCTGACAGCTATTCAGTTGCGGATGGGGAGTCACAGAAACTCTGCAACCCAAAACATCCTGCAACTGTAGAAGGGACTCAGTCACACCCGAAGAACGGGACTTCAAAAGAAGAGACCCATCCCTCAGAGGGCGGATATCATAACGACAGGGAACCCCCACCGTCTTAAGACGCTGAAACACCCGTTCCGAGTTGCCCGGAAGGGAGCCAGCGGAAGGCCGGAGAACAAGGAACCTGTCCATCGGACAGAAATTGACAGCAGGGACAGGTCCATGTGTAACGGTAACCGAGAGTGGGCGAGAGAACGAGGGCCGCGAAGACCCCTCCCTACGGCCACCACGAATCCGGCCACGATAGCCAGACGCCGCAGAGGACGAGAGGGGGCCATACGGCTTTAAGGTCAATCCAGCGGAGGCAGAGGCCGCTGAACGACCAAAGTAGAAGTCTTATCCAAATCCAAGGGCGGGCCAGAGTCGTCAACAGGAGGGGATTGAAGTTTAGAAATTGAACCCATAAACAATAGCTTTACAAAAAAGACAGCCTCGGACCCAAGGCAATGCACCATCCACCGCTGCATCCTTCAAGGCGCAGGCCCAACGAACCGGGTAGCCCGCCCCCCAACCTGACTGTCGTTTTAAAAACAGCAGATTGGCTCTACGGAGATTTGTCCGTTAAGGGCCTAGCAAAGACCCAATCCAGACGCAGCAGCGGTCCGGGCGCCCGTACCGTCCCCAGAGCACGGCTCAGCCACGGAGCGATGACCCCAAGACTGCAAAATACAAACAGAGGGGGGGGGATACTACAATTGACAGAGGCACAAGACCGAGTCAAGACAAAAGAAATTCCGGGAGAGACGGGGAGGAAAAAAAAAAAAAACGCAACTAGGTAACTCTTCGCCCACACCCCGCAAGGCGTTGAGGAAACCCCAACAACCCACGAGGTGTACGAGCGCCCTCGGCCCGGCAAGCCGGAGTACCTAATCGAGGGGTATATATATATATATATATTTAACTGCAATGACCACGCAGTATATTAATGTATAGAAACGACGTAAGTATAGAGGAGCGTTCTGCACACGAGGAAAAGAAATAACGAACAAATGAATTTTTTTTTCATTTGTTCGTTATTTCTCTTCCTCGTGTGCAGAACGCTCCTCTATACTTACGTCGTTTCTATACATACATATATATATATACTGTATAGTCTAGATTTGCAAGAAACACTGCCTCTAACCTTTGAATATCTGACATCCAGGCAGAGGTAAAGGTCCCAGCCTGGGGTCAATCTCCTGGAGGGAGTCCTCTTTCGACGGGCTTTTCGCTTCCACCTTCATCAATTTCTTCGGATTTTTGGTGCCGCTTCCTGACGAGAAAAAATGAGATGGTTACTCGTTTTACTTCATAAGAAGTACATCTATAGATTTGTTGGTTTTCCTACCTCTACCCACGCAAAGTTGGGTATGGACATTTAATATGAGAGGTTATCTTACCAGGTCTCCTTCCTCTCTTCTTGGGTATGCTCTTAGGAGACACGGACACCTCATCCAACTGAATCAACTCTACGAATGGGTTCATCAGTGACTCTTTGATTATCTCTCCTTCCGAGGTCCTCGCTTCATTTGACGAGACTGTTTTTTTCGAAGATTTGGTGGTGGGAGAGTCTGGCTGCTGCTGCTGCTGCTGCTGCTGCTTCCCTCTCGGAGTTCTTGTCGATTTACCACTCCTCGGAGTTCTTGGAGTTTTGTGAGACGGCGAAGGTTTGAATAACTTCTTTTTGGTCGACTTTGGGGTCGTATTTGATGATGTAGCGGCCGATGCCTCCAACTCATCACTACTTTCCGAGTAGGTCGTGGGCACTTTTTGCCCTCTACTCACAGAGTCTTTGGTCTTGGTGCTTTTCTGCTTGGATTCACCGCCTTTCTTGTCCATGTTTGTTCCACTTGTGTCCAGATTGGCATCCGGTTTGCGCGGAGGAGTGGAAAGAGCGGACTGGAGCCTTTTCTGAGGGGAAGAAGTGGTTTCACTCCGTCTCTTCCCCGCCACGATGTTATCCAGGGACACATCTCCCCCGGGTGAGGCGATCATGGAATGGAAGGCGAGTCGGGATTCCAACAAATCGTTGGCCACCTCCGGACTCAAAATGATATGCGAATGGGTCGCCTTTACCACTATTCCTTTGTGGACTTCTATCAAGTGGATCAATGTGTCGTTCTGGTAGATGTGGCCTTTCACTAACCCAGGATCAGAGAATTTCTGGTTGGGATGTCGAACGTGGCAACTGATGCCCTTAGGAAGGATTTCAGTGGGCAGAATATAGAGTTCTCTGACGCAGTTGACGCATCCGTCAAGATTGTACTGCACTTCCCATTTATCATCTTTCACCCACTTGCTCACGATGGCTGAATAATAGTTCTTGTCTAAATACCTGGCGAAGACCAAGGTGTTGCTCTCAATTTCAGCGATTCTCACTTTACTCAAAACTTCTTCGTACTGCCTCTTCTGGGCATCTGGATCAGTCTGGTTTTTCTGAAGAATAAATATCTCTTCTTCGTCTTCCGTTAAAGGTATCTGAGCAGTTCTCAATTTTTCCCGAAGAAAATCTGGAAGAAGGGAATAGAAGTCATCATCTTTCTTCTCCTCAGTCGGAGAGGTACTCTCAGAGCCCTCTAGAAGGGGTGCATCTACGTCTTCTTTGCTTTCATCTTCTTTAATTGGTGTTGGCACGTTCAAAGGTCTTCTCTCTATGGCCCTCCCTCGGCCCTTTCCCCTGCCCCTTGGTCTTCCTCTGCCTCTTGATCGCTTAGGTTTCACTTCCTCGTAAGAATCGTCAGTGGTTGAGGTGTTCACGTTGAAGAAAGGGTCAGGTGGAAAATCTGTCTGAGTTTCTACAGTAACTCTAGTTAGTTTTGGCACGTGGGAGGTCTTCGGTGGGGGAAGGTCAGAATCAGTCTTCGATGATGTTTCTGAATCTGAGAGTTTGTTGTAGTGGATGGAATGTGGTGGAGAAATGACAGAAACACTCATCGTTGATAACCGGGTCGATTCCATTCGCACAAGTTCGACACTCGATGAACTCTTATCCGCAGCGTACCCTGACGATGAGGTCGCTCTCGAGATTGAGCTGATGTCGGAGATACGCCTTTCTTCACTGCTGCTACTACTTCTACTCGTGCTCGTGAATGATATGACCCTTCCGATGGGTGTGCTCTCTTTGATTATATCATTTTCTCCGATGATGGAGAACACGATTTCCTTCGTCGTGGGGCTCATCCAACATTCTACAGGCGGAAACGTTATCTTTCGGATGCCCATTTTCGTCCATCCTTCTTCTATCATATCTTTAACGGAATGGACCGCATCACTCTCAATCTCCATTTCTTGAGTATCTCCCTTCGTCGAGTCCAAAGCAGTTTGATTATTGAGGCTTCTGCTCTGAGAAGAATTAAGGGTAGAATTGGCGTGACTCTCCTTCTTGATGTAACTCCCGCCCTCTTTAGAAAGGTTCGGGCTCATACTGTTACTACTATCATTCGGAGTTGAAGTTTTTTTCCCAATCTCTTGCTTACTCTGAGACCCGAGTGCAAACGGTAATAACTTGCCATTCTTGTGCTGACTCTTGGCACTTACGTCTTCGTCTGAATCTTCCGCGTAGATCTGAGACTTCTGAGAAAGTTCTCTGTCACTACTACTATTATGTTCCTGACTAATTTTAGGAAACAATCTGTGAGTGGATGTTTCCATTACTATTTGACTAGAAATTGGCGTTGACTGCGATGATCTAGAAGGATTTATGGAGCATAAAGGCGTAGAGTGATTGGAATCTGTATCCCCCTCCCCATCTGACCGCTGGGATTTCCTCTTTGACACTTCAACAATAACTGGAGATGCGTCAAAACTATCTTTCCGCGCTTTGTTATCCGAACACTCTACAACTTCCTTCGCCTGGTATTGCTGTTCGAGTTCTCTATCTTCTTTCCTCTTTTTGTCAGCTGCTTTTGAAGCCTTGACAAACAACGACTCGGTCTCATTTTCCGTGTCTTGCGTGACCTGGGAAGGAGTGTCAAAATGCGGATAAGACACCGAAGTATCCTTCCCTTGACTCTGTGATTGCGTATCTTTTTCTTCTTCTTCTTCACGAGGACTTTCTTCTACTGACTCCTGAGTGTCTAAATGAGGTATTGGAGAAGTGACAGAACGAGTATTTTCATCTACTTCTATTTTATTACTGCTACCGTTATGGTTATTTGTACTTTGGTTGCTTTTATTACTGGTTGAGGAATTTTCTTTGATGGGCAGGTTTACCAGCGATTCAATGTTCGGTTGTGAAAGAGGAGAACCCGGTTTGCAAAGCAACTCCACTTGAGTCGCTCGAATGGTGCTTTCTACGGGGGTATGTCCTTCCATGGAAGAAAATGAATCCCTACACGTTAAGCGATCAGACTCTGGCATCGAGAGCAAACTCTGAGACTGACCAGAATCTTTTTCCTCCTCACTTCTTTCACCGGAACAATTTTTGCTTTTCAAATAATCCGCCTGACTGTCTTCTGTCAGAATCAAGTTAAGATCCTGAGACTCTGCAGGTTCGGTATCGTATGGTTTTTTCCTATCATATACGACTTCAATGCTCCGATTAACGGAATGACTTTCTTCCAGAATCTCAATATCGCTGTAGGTGTCTTCGAGAGCCTCCTCCTCCTCCTCCTCGTCTTTTTTTAAGACCTTCGAGTCCATTCCCTCCTTACTTTCATCTAAAGACTCCCTCTTCCTCTTCGCAGGGGAGGCAGCGCTGGGAAGAGACGGAGAAGACTTTTTAAGGAATTCTTCTCCAAATGGATGGATTGGGTCTTTGGAATACCTTGAAAGAAACAAGTTTATAAACTTACTGAAAAGGCTAAACAAAAGTATATAAAATACTTTATCACTATGTACCAATGTCTTAGAGAGGCATAACAACTATTCAATAAATGCATAATAACCTCAGAATAGTGTAAATAAGAGGCATCACAAACTGTGTAGAGAGTATGCAATATGTGTACTGCATAGTCTAGGGGGGGGGGGGGGGTGTCGAAACATATAAAAAATCGAGTTTCTCCAATTCCACAGTATGCACGTAGTTGGAAATGATCTCAACATCTTGTAAAAAAAAATGAGTATATGCGACCCCCCCTTACCCCTTCCATAGCATCCCCCCCATTTTACTCTCTCCACAGATATAAACCCCAAATGTGACAATCATGCATTATATTAAGTCTTATTAAGTAGATTAGATTAATTTGGATAGATTATTTAGATAGATTGAATAGATTACATAGATTAATTTAGATAGATTAGATGAATTATATAAATTATTGTCACGTTTTTTTGTTTAGTTTCAGATTGTTTATGATTGAATGAGTTATGATTTAATTCCGAATGAGTTATATTAAATTCAGATTGAATGAGTCAATTGTTAGAATTTAACAATTAGTTTCTTGTTATTAATGCTACTAGGCCTAAATAAGTGAAATCATGGCGACAAGAAGCAAAACGCACAATTCAACATTTGGTCACCCTGCAGAATTTTTACCTTCAATGACTCCTTCAAAGGCTGACGTATTTAGGCATTATTTATTGGTAAGAAAACGAGAAGAACTGATTTCGAAAGGTTAGCTAGAACAGCAAAAGAATGTTACAGAATTGTCACTAAAGATGTGGAAGCCATTTGGGAGAAGTTTTCCTTTCCACATATAGGATTTGAAGGAATAGCTATAAAAGTTGAACGATTGATAGAATCTGCAGCAAAGCTAAATAAAGTACTATTAAAACAAAGAAACAACAGTTTTTAGCAGAAGGTGGAGACATTCGATTAAATGTTTGATATTTGCACTTGTACTTGTACTTGTTACGATAAAAAAATCAGTCGAACGGATTGCAGATGTGATATTAGAGTTCCAATGATTGAGTGAGAGTCTTTTGTGGGGCAGAAACAAAGAAAAAACCAACTAGGACCAATCGACAGAGTAACGACTTCCGCAAGAAAAAGGACTCACGATAGAGTTAAAGGATTAGAAAGAAGAGCCAAGATAAGCCTAGATATGAATGTCGCCTCAACCAGCAAACTGGACCCTTTACATATTATGGAAGATGAGAGCATGGAAATTGATGCTGACAGCGACGATATTGACTTTGTTCCGGATTTTGAGCTGAGAGAAAACCATCAGAACAGAATTATTTATGATAACTTAACAATAACAGCAGATAGATACCGTGTAAGTTACAGAGCTACTGCAGCTATAGTAAATGCAGCTTTGAAGGATATGGGAATATTAGACGAAACCAATATGTTGGATAGGAAAAAAGTGGAAAGAGAAAGAATACGTGTGGGTAAAAAGAACATAATCAAAGTGAAATCAGAGAACACACAGATTGAAGGCATCGGATTTGATGGTAGAAAAGATCAAACTAAAACAAAGAAGGGAATGGAGTACGAAGAACATTATGTAATAGTCAAAGAACCTGGTGATGTTTACATGGATCATATAGCTCCAGATAACGGAACTGCTTGTTGTATTGCAGATGAAATAATAACTTTTATAGTTGATTCTAATAGCAAAGGATCCCTCAAAGCTTTGCTATGCGATGGCACCCCAGTGAACACTGGCAGGATTGGCGGAGTGCTAAAATTGATTGAATTATATCTGGACAGGCCGGTACAATGGCTGATTTGCCTTTTGCATGCAAATGAACTGCCTTTCAGGCACGTATTTGAAGCAATTGATGGAAAAACTTCGGGACCAAACACCTTCAAAGGCTCTCTTGGAAATAAACTCTGAGAGGATTTGACCAAACTGGATATAGTTGATTATACCCCTGTAGAGGGTAACATTAAAGAAGTTTCGGCCGATATTGTTAAAAGTTTCAGCAGTGACCAAAAATATGTGTGTGAAATGTGCATTAGCATACAATCTGGACGCATCTCACAAGCGTTAGCCACCAGATCCACAGGTGCCCTCCATCACGCAAAATGGCTAACACGAGCAAACAGGATCCTGCGCTTGTGTGTGTCTACACGGAATCCAGACAAAAACATCCAAGACCTAGTAAAAATTATAATGCTGGTTTATGCTCCAGGCTGGTTTTGGATAAAGTCTCACCCAAAGGCAAATGAGGGAGCATCTAATTTTTGGTATATCATGCACTTGCTTAAAGGCTTAGATAAAAAGAATCGGATGATTATGGAGTGTGTCCTTAGAAATAACGCCTACTTTGCCCACCCAGAGAATATCTTACTCTCAATGATAACAGACACAAGAAGAGAGGTCAGAGAGCTGGCTCTTCAGCACATCATTCGAGCAAGAACTACGAGCACCAATGCGAAAAATTTTGAGCTGCCAAAAACACTGAACTTTGAAGCAGACGATTATCCTAACATGATCGACTGGGACAACGAAACCATCACCCCTCCACCTATTTTACAGAATTTGACAAATGATCTTCTTTAAGTTCGAAATGAACCACTTCAGCTTATTCCTTTTCCCTGTCACAGCCAGGGAGTAGAACATGCTGTAAATGTGGTAAAAGAAGCATCACAAGATAGAATTGGTTACAAAAACAGACATAAATTTATTTTGAATGTACTGGAGTCGAGAAAAAAGCTACCTGTGTCCCAATGGAAAGGCCAGTGGTGTCAGTAATTTACGATTTTAAATTTCTTAAGGTGAATATTTTGGTTTTAATATGCTTCAATTAAATTTCTTAAGGTGAATATTTTGATTTTAGTATGCTTCAATTGATTCTTTAAGTAATAAACGGAGAAAGATTTCTTATTATACATATATATATATATATATATATATATATATACTGTATATATATACATATATACAGGGTGTCCGAGAATTATCTGTACAATTTTTGGCTGTTATTAAAAGTCAACCATGAAGTGTAGAAATTCCAGTGTTGTCCCATTTTACAGAGAATCTCTAAGTTTTTTCTGATACCAAGTTTTGACAAGTTTTTTAGAAATTCCAGTGTGTCCGAACATTATCTGTACAATTTCATCTTTTAATAAAATTCTTGATAACACACGTAAAATTCTTAAACAAGATTATTTAGAATCTGTATTTTCAAAAGTTTCTTTTATTAAAGTAACGTTGTTACAAACATTCGATATGTGCACCATTAGTGATTCGCAAAACATCCAATCGATACTCCAAATGTTGCCATGTACGCTGCAGCATATCCACATCAATTCGCTCAATAGCAGCTGTGATTCTTGCTTTTAAATCATCAATGTCTGTCACCCGCGTACATTTCTAAAAAACTTGTCAAAACGTGGTATCAGAAAAAACTTAATGAGATTCTCTGTAAAATGGGACAACACTGGAATTTCTACACTTCATGGTTGACTTTTAATAACAGCCGAAAATTGTACAGATAATTCTCGGACACCCGGTATATATATATATAAGCAAACAACCACAGGGAAAAGGAAAAAAGAAACACGAAATCCGAGCGCTTTCGTGATATATTCACATCTTCAGGAAAAACAAGTAATAGGATGTGTAAGATTGAATATATCACGAATGCGCTCGGATTTCGTGTTTCTTTTCCTTTTCCCTGTGGTTGTTTGCTTATTAATAAGATCACGTGTTTTCTGTATTTTACTGCATATATATATATATATATATATATATTATATATATATATATATATATATATATATATATATATATATACTGTATATATATTTTTTGTTTCAAAGTGTGACCGCTCATGGCCACCAAAAGAAATGTATATACTGTATATATAGATATATTATTATATATATATATATATAATATATATATATATATATTTATTTTTTTTTCTTTTCCAGATTTACCGCCGATTCGCACCTAAAGAGACGGTACATATCTCGCGAGGCAGTGAGTGGGTGATGTCACTGTGCTAGGGGCGGTAGACTAGGGGAATGAGTAAGGGTCAGTCGATGGATAATGGGTAGGAGGGTACGGTTTTCAGATACGATGGAGCAGATGGGAGTGAGTAAGGAAGAGGAGAACGGCTTCTGCTGAAAAGTGGGGCCGTCGGCGAGTATAGATCGTAGGCAGTTGGTATGGGGTTTTCGGCCGAGAGAGGGAACACCTGCGACGGAGAGCGGCCAACTTTGAGCATTCCACCAGAAGGTGTAAGACAGTGATAGGGGTATGGCAGGTAGAGCAAAGCGGGGCTGGCGATTTCGCCATAAGGTGTCCGTGGGTGATGCGGGTGTGACCTATGCGGAGACGGGCTAGGATTACTTCTTTATGGCGGGACCGGTGGAATGAAGAAGCCAGTGTCCTATGTGCGGTTTGATCGTGTGGAGTTTATTTTGTGGCCTGGTCCCATTCCCGCTGCCATATGGAGCGGAAGTGGGAGCGGAAAGCCGGGAAGAAGTCGGAGAAGGGGAGGGGTCGGGAGGGCCGGCAGCAAGCAGGCCGTCGTTTGCTGTGCGGTCCGCCGCCTCGTTACCCTGGATGCCGACATGAGCCGGGACCCAACAGAATGCGATTGTCTTATGTTGGAAGATCGTTAAAGAGTGGAAGGTCTGCTGGATGGTACAGACGAGCGGGTGAGGGGAGTTAAATCTTTCTAGGGAGAGAAGTGCACTTTGGGAATCCGAATAAATGACAAAGAGCTGGCAGAGTGGGTGCGCACAATATCGAGGGCCTCCGTTATGGCGAAAAGTTCCGCCGAAAAAACGGAGGCCTCGCGGGGCAGGCCGACGCTCCGGGAGAGCGGCTGGGACAGAATCACCGCTGAGGAGGCCACACCAGCTTCCGAGCGGAACCATCCGTGTAAATGGCGATTGCGTCCGGGTGTTGGGTTTGCGTGTTCGCGGAAAAGTGACCTGTATATCATGGCGCTCTCGTGTAGTCTTCGGTAGGGAACACAGATCTTTGCAGAACTTGATAGGGGTTAGGATCCAGGGGGGGTAGATGCTGAATGAAATGGGGATAACTGAGGGGGCGGGCATGTTGAAAAGATCAAGGAAAGAGCGGACCGCTTCAGTGAAGTGCCAGCTCCGTCCCTGAGGTGGTAGTTCTAAAACCGCCGTGCCCAGAAGCGAAGAAGGTAGCCTCTGTGCACGGAGGTATGTCCGCATGAGGAGTAGACCCCGTCGGAGGGCGAGAGGGAGATGATCACATTCCACATAGAGGCTGGAGGCTGGGGAGGAGCGGAAAGCACCGGTGGCGAGGCGGAGGCCTCTATTAAGTACCGGGTCCAGGATACGGAGGCGGGCGTTGGAGGCTGAACCATAAACTGCGCTACCATAGTCCAGCTTCGACTGTACTATGGAAGTATAAAGGCGAAGAAGAGAGCGTCGATCTGCACCCGATGTGGTGTGAGAGAGGTGATCCAGGAGAGCGAGGGGGCGTCGAAGGGATTGCTTTAAGTGCTTGAGATGGGGAACCCAATTGAGCCGTCTAGGGTCATGCCCAGAAAACGCGTGGAGGGTACCACCTCAAGAGGACTGCCGTATAATGTAACAGAGGGTAGAGGAAGGGTTGTGGGTCTTCTTCTACTGAAGACCATACACTTGGACTTAGGGATGGAGAGGCGGAAACCCACCGACGTCGCCCACCTCTCCACCCGGTAGATGGCGAGCTGCATTTGCCGCTGAACGACAGACGGTTCTCGCCCTGCGAAGTAGATTGCAAGGTCATCCGCGTAGATGGAAGAGCGGATTGTAGTGGAAGGCATTGCGAGACCGGTTCATCACGACAGAGAAGCAGAGAACACTGAGATGCTTCCCTGTGGGACCCCGTCCTCCTGCACAAAGGTGTCAGAGAGGACTGAGCCACCCGGACTTTAAAGGTCCGAGAAGTAAGGAAGCCCCTGATGAAGGTAGGCATGGCTCCGACAAGGCCCAGATGTCGGAGCTGACCGAGGATCATTGCTCGACGGGTGGTGTCATAGGCCTTCTGGATGTCGAAGAAAACTGACAGTACGAACTGTCTATTGTCGAAGGCATCCTGTATGTCTCGGCTGAGAAGCAGGAGGGGATCAGTGGTGGAGCGGAATTGTCTGAAGCCGGACTGGGTAGACGGGAAGGAATTGGCACGTTCAAGGACGAACGATAATCGCGTAGCGACCATTTTTCGAGGATCTTGCAGGCACAACATGTCAGGGCGATTGGTCTGTAGTTTGTGGGGTCCAGGGGATCTTTGCCGGGCTTGGGGATAGGGATGACGTGGGCCTCCTTCCACCTAAAGGGGAAGGCACCCTCTATCCATATGCGATTGTATAAGTCTAGCAGGAAAATTTGTAAGGTAGAGTGGAGGTGTTGGATCATGCCGTACGGAATACCGTCCGGCCGGGGCAAGGGATCGCCGAAAGGCCAGTGCCGTCTGTAGTTCACGCATGTAAACAATCGGTTGTAGGTGCTGTCTATGGACGGTGGGGAGGGGCTATCGTCAGGGGCGGGTACGGGATTGGCTGCAGAGGAAGAAACGGCGGCGAAGGTAGAAGCAAGGTGGTCTGCCACCGACTTGGGCTCACATAGGAGTCCGTCGTTTGTCCGGAGGGACGGGGTCGGGAGGGGACATGTCGCCTCTCGACGCCCCGCACCTTCTTCCAGATGGTAGCCGAAGGTGTGTTGACGGTAATGCCGGACACAAAGGCACGCCAAGAGGCTCGGCGCGCTGTCTTCATTGTGCGGCGGGCGATGGCCCTGACCCGCTGCATTTCCGTGCGATGGATGGGGAGTCGCGTCCGGTAAAAGCGCCGAGTTGCCTTCTTCTTGGCGCGCACGGCCTCCGCGCACTCCGGGGTCCACCAAGGAACCCGTCGGGCGCGGGGGTAGGCGGAGGATTGTGGTACGCTTGTGCTTGCGGCCGTTAGAACGACGGACTCGAAGTATGCGACGCACCCGTCGATGGATGGGAAGTGGGCAGTTGTAAGGGTGGTATATTGTTGTCGCGGAAGCGGGCCCAATTCGCGTTGGTGGTAACCCACCTTACCGGTACCCGTACGGTCTGGTCGGGTCGATTGAGGGTGAGTAGAATGGGGAGATGGTCACTGCCATAGTCCTCTTGGAGGACTTGCCACGTGAAGTCTAGGAGGGCATCAGTTGATACGAGGGACAGGTCTATACAGGATGGAGTGCAGGTGGTGGCATGGTAGAATGTTGGAGAGCCATCGTTGAGGCACTCGAAGGAGAGCTCGGTCATGACGGATATCAGGGTTGGGGCCATATAGGTGGAGTGTGTGTCGCCCCACAAGGGGTGACGACTATTGAAATCGCCCAGTAGTAGGAAGGGCCTGGGGAGTTGTTCCACGACTTCCACCAGGTCGTCGCGGGAGACTTGAGCGTGGGGGGAAGGTAGATTGAACAAATGGTGTACTGTCTATCCAGGGAGAGCCGGACGGCAGTCACCTGTAGCGGGACCGGATGGAGAGATTGTAGAAGGGGACTGCGTGGTGGACGAGGATGGCAGCTCCCCTTCGAGTGCAGGTAGGAGGCGGGGTGGCGACGCAGAAATAACCAGTGGGGCAGGGCATGGACCTGGTCCCCAGGATTAGCTCCTGGAGACAGACACACACCGGACGGGAAGTGGCAATCAAGGAGTTAAGGCCTTCATTGTTTGCAAAGATTCCTCGACAGTTCCAGTGGACTATCGTGGTTTTCGGGGGATCCATTAGTTGATGAAGGGGGATGGGTAAAGGTATAGGCGCTAGGGGGTTGGAGTGTGAAGGGGGATCTGGAGTTCGCGAAACTGAAGGCTGGGTCGGGAGCATGACTGGCTATCTACCGTTCACCAGGGAAGGAATCGGTCGGCCTGTCGAACCCTGCGGAGGTTGCTGGGTCGAGTCGGCCGAGCGAGACCGGAGGCGTGGATCACGGCAGGCAGAGGAACATCGTGGGCTGAGCGGGTCGGAAGTGCCTTGTCAGGCTTCTATGGTCGGGCCAGGGGGGGGCAGGTTAACCCTAAAAGGGCGCTACCCCGCCTGTCCGGGTCTCACGGCGGACCCTAGGTGGTGACAGGGGGTACCAAAAAGACCGGGCGGGTGGGAGGGAGGGCGTACTCAGGGTAGCTGATAAGGGGGGGGGGGTCGGGGATGTTGGGGGGGGTAGGTACGATGGGGGTGGAAGGAGGTGAACCAGAGTGGTCTCGTGAGGGGTGGAGAAAATGGCACCAGGAGGCAAGGGCAGATCCAGGAGACTTATGGGCGTGGGCGCAGCCGAGCTTCCCTCGGTCACACCGTGCAGCTGCGCCAGAGCCGCATCCACTGGATCCACTGGGCTGGGTCTCGTCGTACAGGGCGGGTCGTGGATTTCGGCCACTATTGTCAGAGTCTGTGGGGGTAGAACGGTGGGACTTCTACGATGGGAGAGATGGACATAGTGGGCGTGGTGGGCGGTGTAAGGGTCCGAGCCGTCTTCTTGGTCTTAGGGGAAGAGGAGAGAGACGTTGGGAGGCCGGAGGGTCTGGTGACACGCTCCGGCGTCTCCGCCTCGACGGCTTGCTCCGGCGGCAGGTTCGGGCGTGTACAGGGAGTACTGGAGGGCAGGTTTGAGGTGGCTGGGACCTGGAAACCCTGGTCCCAGACTCCTGGGGGATTCGTGGCAGGTGAGGTGAGGGAAGAAGAGGAACGGTGGGGGGACAGGAGACCGTCGGGTCCTGCGAGGATTTGCTATGTGGGGAACAGGAAGCAGTGGCTGGGGGGGGTTTCGGCGGCAGGCCAGGGCGGCGTGCCGAGATGATAGAGCCGAGAGCAGCGGCATAGGACACCCCCGGCCTCACCTCCCGACTCCGCACCCTGTCGCGTGCCTCACGGGGGCTAAGGAAGTCCGTCACCTGTAGGCATCGGACCTCCTTCTCGAACCTGAAGAAAAGGCATTCTCGGGATGAAGAGGGATGTGCGCCTTCACAGTTCGAGCATTTGGGTGTGTTGGGGCACCTGTCAGGGTGGGCGAGTCGTCCACAGTGAACACATAATGGATGCGGCTGTCGACAAGCGGAGCTGACGTGTCCGAATTTATTGCATTTGAAGCAACGGGTCGGGTCTGGGACGTATGGGCGGATAGAAAACTCGCATGAGGCGCGGTCTCCCATACCCCATACAATACGGCCAGGGGGGATTAGTGAGTTAAAAGTAAGGAGCAGACGTGGGGTGGGGGAGGGGTGCCTCCCTGTCGGGATGTGAAACGATAGATCTTAGTAACTCCTTGGGTGCGAGATCCTCCAGGAGCTCGTTCACTGCGACCGACAGTAGGCGGGTGGCGTAAATAGTGCCCTGACTCTGGTTCAGGCGAGGGTGTGGGGAAACGGACACCGAGCATCCAAGGACCTCAGTGATGGAGAGTAGGGCTTTCGTCTCTGCGGCTGAGCGTGATTTTACGAGGAGGGAGCCATCCCTCTGTGGGCGTACGTCATAGCGGCTGGAGTTGCTGTGGGTTCGGATCGCCTGGAACGTCCGTTCAGAGTTGTTCGGGAGGGACCCAGATGTAGGCCGAATCACCAGGAATTTGTGGATACTTGGAAGGGAGAGGGAGGCTGTAGAGTCGAAATGTACTGGAATATTCAACGGTCGGTTGGACGGCCGTGAATGCGGCTCCCCGTCCGCCGCGAGGCTCTCTCCGCGGGGAGGTGGGCTGGCGGCGGGTGAGGGGGCATATGGGGAGAGCAAGAAGCCGGGTTGTGGGGGCAAGTCCTCGGTGGAACTTGACTTGCCCGAAGGTGGCTGAGTGGGCTGGGGCGAGGCCCCTGCTCTAGAGAGTGTAGGTCCAAGGGCGTAATCGAGGGACGGACTGGGGTCGGCAACGGAAAAAGGAGAGTGCAAGCGTTCCGCTTCCACAGGGGGGTCAACCCCATGAGGTTGCGGTCTTCCAGTGGTAAAGGACTCGAGGGCCTGGTTGCCCACCACCCGAGTGTTGAGAGAAAGAGTAGTCCGGGAATGAGAAGCAGTAGTCGTAAGCCGGGGGGAGAAGTGTCCATAGCTAAACAAAAAAGAACTTCATCCCCCGCGCATCCAGCCACCACCGACTCCAACAAGGGAAAGGCGAAGTGTGGGCACACTTGGTCCCACCGCCGATGGATGTCACGCAGGGGGAGATACACCCGCACCCAGTCCCTGTACCTGAAAGGCGGCCACTCTCATCCAACGCGCGGTGAAAAGTGGCAGGGACAGGGTTTGGGTTTGGTTGGAAAGCGACAAGGGTGCAGGGCAACCACCTCCCACACCCAAGGAAAGGGTCAAAATCAAGGTCCAAAGAACAACAAAAAAAAAAAAAAAAAAAAAACAGGGAGAAGCCAGAAAGAATGGGTTGAAGGAAAGAAAGAAAAAGCAGGAGATCAGCCGGGTCCCCAAACGGGCCCAGTGGTCCACGAGGGCAGAGAAAGCCCTTACACCGAAGAAAGGTGTATTCCCACATTCGCCACAGAGGGACGCGCCCTATAGCTCCGGACAAAGCAAAGGGATATATATATATATATATATATTATATATATATATATAATATATATATATATATCCCCCCCCCCCCCCCCCCCCCCCCCCCCCCCCCCCCCCCCCCCCCCCCCCCCATTTGCAGCTTACATGTTTACTTATATCGAAATAGTTTTTAGTGATTATAAAAATATATAAAATTCTTTATTTATTGCAGGTATTAAAATTACTCTAGCTGATAAAGTGATAATATAATGGCTTCTCAATTAATTGGTGATTCGGAGAGGCAACGTTTGATAGATCGCATACGAGCAATAACATTTGGGGAAGCTCGTGATGCTGGAGCCACCTTTATAACACGTTTATGGGTTGCCAAAAAGTTGCGAAGAAGTGAGGACTTCGTCAAAAGAAATTGGAATAAAACTTTGGATGAATGTGAAATGGATACAACCAAATCTGGGCGCCCAAATTTGCCACTGTCTCAGGAAACAAAGGACATTATTGAAAGCGGTACGCGTAAGCGGAAAAACAGCTGTGCTAAACTTTCTAGAGAGATCGAAGTGTTGAGAAGAAAGATCGTTAGTGGCGAGATCATTCGACTGTACCGTCATAGACAAGGTTTAAAGCCTTGGCATGAACTTCCAAAGCCAAGAAAAACTCAACTTAACATCGATGACAGAATGTGGTTTGCCCATTATCTTGAAGATTGGGATGTGGATGATTTCATGCATTTAGCTGTCTCCGATGAATTTTTTGTTTACGTAACACGTCGGCCTAACTACCAAAATGATCCAGTGTGGGCCACAACACCAGATGAAATCGATGACAATGAGCATTATCGCGAATTATTAAGAAGTCCAGACTGTGTTGGTGCGTTTGTTTTGTTCACTGCAAAGAAGCTCATGTGGGTGCTGAAGCCAAATGGTCAGAGTTGGGATGGACAGTATTTTCGTGATATTATTCTATCCCAGCACGTCATTCCTTTTCTAAGAAACCCAAACAATGTTATGGATGTCGATCAGGTCACACTTCCGCACGATAAGGCCCCCTGATTTAAGGCATTAGCCACTCAACAGTTGTTGCGGAACCATGAGATCGATTTCTTTGGAAATGAAGAATGGCCAGGAAATTCTCCTGACCCGAACGTCTGTGAACGCATTGGATCAGTTATAAAGGACAAGGTTGAATGTCTCTCGTTTCAAGAACCTGCAGCAAATCGACTTTCGAAGGATACAATGACGCAATACATTGAAACTGTTTTAGCAAATTTACGTAACGATCAAGATCTATTCACGTCACTTTTGGCAAGCTACCCAAAGCGAATTCAGGCTGTCTTGGAAGCCAATGGCGGGAACACCAAGTTTTAATTGTTTCTTATTAAATGCAGGATTAAATTCTCTTTTGTAAGGTATGTTTAGTTTTACTGTACCTCTAATGGTTTAGGCCATGGCGGGGGGGCTAAGGTTTATTGGAGCCCCGTATTATATATTTATATATATATTATATATATATTTTTTTTTTTAGTTCAGGAAGAACCGATTCGCCTCTATTTAAAGGGCATATCTCAGCGGAAAAACAAAGAAAAAGTGAGAGGAAAGACAGAGGAAAAAGAAAGGGTGGAGGGGACAGTCGAAGTGGAAAAAGACCAAGGATGACAAGGACTGCAGGGTCGAGCCCCATCATCCTTGGGTGCTAGGGCCGGGAGGGCGCACGTGAAACCTCCAGGAACAAGCACGTACAAACGAGCACAAAGAGCACTCAAGAGCACGAGCTTAGAACCCCCTTGCGGGGATATATATATATATATTTATATATATATTATATATATATATATAACTTACTTTAACTTTACTTATATACTTATATCATTATTTACTTTAATCTTTGTCATTTATCAGGTTTTTTATTAAAAAAATTGGTTTCAATTTCATTTCAATTTAAAAAAAGTGGGGTTATATGCAACGGGTAGGGGGGGGGGGGCGCATAGCGGTGTAATTACAGTATGTTGTTTAGGGACCCAAAGGAAACTCCGAGCAGTGTGTAGAATAAGAATATAAAATTTTGACCCCCCCCCCCCCCCCCCCTTACTGCATACGTAACATTTAAGTGTAAAGAGAGTAACGCGTAATTTCTCAAAGGACTTTTTTAAAAGTTTCCATTATCTTCAAGAATGAATTATTTCAGTTACTTTAATACAAGGAAGAAATACCGGACATCCTGAAGAGCGCGAACAAAGTCCCAATATATAAAGGAGGAGACCGATCCGAGGCCAAAAACTATAGGCCAGTGTCGCTTACATCTCATCTTACTAAAATATTTAAAAGAATAGTTAGACAGAAAATCTATGCCTTTTTGGAAACACATAAAAAATTAAATGATAACCAACATGCGTTTCGGTCAGGCAGATCATGCCTATCACGACTAATGGAACACCACAACAACATTATTGATGCACTGGAAAGTAATGAAAACTATGATGTAATTTACACAGACTTTGCCAAAGTGTTCGACAAGTGTGACCATGGAATCATAATACATAAACCGAAATATATGGGAATAACGGGAAAAGTAGGGAAATGGATATATAATTTCCTTAGTGAGCGGCGGCGAGTCGTTACAGTTCAAGGAACCTCTTCATCAGAATCAGAGGTCCTCAGCTCAGTACCACAAGGAACAGTATTAGCTCCACTACTCTTCATAATCATGCTAACTGACATAGATGAGGACGTTACCAGAGACAGCACAGTAACATCCTTTGCCGATGACGCAGAGATCGGTAGAAAAATAAGAAACCCAGAAGATATAGGATCTCTACAAACCGACATGAACGGAATCTACGAGTGGACGGAAGACGACAATATGAAGTTTAACACCGAGAAATTTCTGCTGTTACGGTACGGAAAAAGAGAAGACCTAAAATCCATGGAATATCATACCCCAAATGGACAGGAAATTCGGAGAAATTCCAGAGCAAAAGATTTTGGGGTTGTAATGACGGATGATGCGAAATTTGAAACACAAAATAAGATAGCAGTAAACAGAGAAAAGAGAATAACGGGACAGATATTGAGAACCTTTAAACGAAGGGATGGGAATGTAATGATTCCTCTACTGAAAACCTTGATCATACCCAAATTGGAATACTGCTCGGTCCTAACATCCCCATATAAAAAAGAAGACATTAGGCAGCTGGAAGGGATCCAGAGAAGCTTCACAGCCAAGATCAACGGGTGCAAAGAACTAAATTACTGGGAAAGGTTACGCGAACTAGACCAATATTCACTGGAAAGGAGGAGAGAGAGACACACCATTATTTACACTTGGAAACTAATGGAGAAACTAGTCCCTAATCTTACTCTGAACCCTGTAACTCCCCAAACAACAGTGGAAAGTAGAAACGGTAGATTGTGTCGTATTCCCAAATTGAAGGCGAGACAGGGAACATCCTTAACCCTGAAAGAAAATAGTTTTGTGGTGAGAGGACCAAAACTGTTTAATCAGCCGCTCAAAGACCTAAGAAACGCGAAGGGAGTTGCAGTGGACATCTTCAAAAGAAGACTAGACGCCTGGCTCAGAACAATCCCCGATGAGCCGGGCGTACCTGGCTATGTGAGGTGGAGAGCGCAAGAAACCAACTCACTACTTCACCAGGCCAACTCGAGAGGAGGGGCGACAAGCTTGACCTTCGCGAAATGAGGAATCATCACGCGGAACCTTTGTAAGGTTGTAAGGTAATAAATCTTAACTAGTTACTAATACCGTGCCGATAAATCCGTTTTCAAACCTAGAACAAAATGACTAAATTATCAGTCATGTCGCCAATTTGTCTTTACACGATTAATTCTCTTTTCCCAAACACGAGATCCAAATTTTATCTTATCTTTCAACAAAAGGAAGAAGATACTTTTCGTAACGTTTTCATTTCAAGATAAAGCTTAAATGTCGCTAAATTGTAATTTTCCTTAACGTACATGACTTAACCACTATAACTTAACAATTCTATGTTAACAAATTTAACCCATAATTAACGACTGGGTTAGGCAATGTAGCAAGGTCAGTAATAATAATAATAATAAATAATACTGTAATAGTTTCAAGTTATTCATCCACCTTCGTAACGGCAAAGGTCATGTGACAAAGAGGACCTGCAGCTCTACTCTCTTAGTCGTTATATCATGCCAACACGGAAGGGGGGGGGGGGGGGGGTACTCAGCCAACTACTAAACAGGGGGTACTCATCCAACTACTAAACAGGGGGTACTCATCCAACTACTAAACAGGGGCTACTCATCCAACTACTAAACAGGGGCTACTCATCCAACTACTAAACAGGGGCTACTCATCCAACTACTAAACAGGGGCTACTCATCCAACTACTAAACAGGGGCTACTCATCCAACTACTAAACAGGGGCTACTCATCCAACTACTAAACAGGGGCTACTCATCCAACTACTAAACAGGGGATACTCATCCAACTACTAAACAGGGGGTACTCATCCAACTACTAAACAGACATAATGTCGCTTATCCTTACTGATCTAACGGGAACAGAGATTCGACGTGGTCACGATGTAGCTCTCTTTCACTCACCTTTCAGGAAGAAACCTCGTAATAAAAGTTTCGTCATTACCTGTGAATATCTGACGAAGGAATGATGTCTTCTTCTAACATCAACTCTTCCTCCTCTTCCTCCATATTACAAAAACTTTTACTCTTCTGTGACGCCTCTTCCTGGACTTTAAAAGGCCGACTCACCTCGCTAGTTTCTGACGCTGGAAAAACAGGGAGCGATTAAAAACTGAGCCTCAAGGCAAATGTGTCGTTACATTTGGTGGTAACTTCGATACAAAACTGATGAACCAACTTTCAAATTGGGTACTGGTGAAGGAACGACATTTACCACCTTTGAGTAACGAGCTAAACCTTTGTGGACTCTTCAAAATTAACTTCGCATTCCCTCAATCTCGAAGTTATAACTAACGCACACGGGTTCTAACCTTTTTAGATCGACGTACCATATTTTGCCACCGTACTTTTCTAAGTATCACCATAAGGAAGAAAGGTGGTACCACCTAACCAAAACCCGTAGGGGGGAGGGGGGGAACTGTAGTGTGCAATCTTGAATTTTCAGCTTAAGTAAATAGTTATATTTATAATAATACTAATATTCATCGACATTTATACTGAATCAAATTCCTTAATTTTGGTTTTGTACGTTATAGATAGATAATGTGAAATGTACCTGGATGGCAAATTGGATAGCGTGCAAACCCGCAGTCGGAAAAGTTTCGGGTTATTCCTATAACTAATATTACTTTTGAAAATGAGGGGTCGCGCGTCTTAACGTACCTAAGCGCCACCACAGGCGAAAACGTGTTTTTGATGGATATCACTATTTTCACCCTTCCTCTATCGCGTGGTTTGGGTTATAATGACCTTACGACACGAAGTATGGTTGAAAACCTTATGAAGCGAACTACTTTTTTCACCTCTATCGCCAGCCAAAAGTTCACCCAAAATTCGGCATAATAAGAAAAAAAAAAAATATATATATATATATATATATAATATATAAAATATGAAAATCTACTCCAAAAACTCATTAGCATACGTACTTAGAACTCTAATTTAGCCAAAAATGAACGTTCTAGCTCAATTAATAACAGAGATACTATTGCCAGAATATTGCTAAACTTCGGAGGCGATTTCTGACGAATTTTAATTTTGGCGCTTAGGTACCTTAAGACGCGGGACCCCTCAAATATTATCGTAAAAGTAATTATCAGTTCGGTAGGTGCGTATTTATAACACTGGCGTACCACAGGTTGGGAATCGCGGCACAAATTAAAATAATTCCATTCTTTTCTGAGAGACAACTGAACTACCACGAACGAGCGGGTAAAGAGGTAGGGTTTCTCGTTTTCAGGGGTTTTTACTATCCCAGTTTTCCGGGACAAAATCGGCCATCGTCCCGTGATCCCGGGATTTCCAGGTTTATAAAAAATACTGATAATAAAGTCTTAAAATGTTTAAGTATTAGATAAATCTAGATTAGTTAGTTAATATTGAATATAATTATATAAATATTTTAACACAATAATCATAAATATAATAAAGGATAGAGCCTAGGCCGAATTTCAAACACTGCAGAAACATAAATATGGTATATAGCCTAGGCGTCTATGCCTACAATACTAATTTGCAGCTTTGCACTTCAACAAAAATAAATTATATTATAGCGTAATTTATACGAACACGACACCTTTTATATACTTTTAATTTTTAGTAAAACAAATATCAACAGCAAAAGGTGTGCCACTCAAATGAAAATAATAACCGAAATTAAAATCCACTAAAACGCAAAATGTTCGATTCAGGGAAATCAAATGACTGCCTTTCAGTCCGAGTCAAACGTCAAAAATACCACTCATATTACGCAAGCGCATCATCATACAGAGCATATTACAGGCACTATTCGAATTGTACAACGCAACGTGATTCGTGCTATTATAAATTTGTCATCATAGTCTTTATGTTTGTATAAGGTTGTAACATATATTCTGCTCGAATTTTTAGTTTATTCACAACAAAAATTAAATGACATAATGACAAATTAATCATCAATATAATTCTCTTCTTTTTCTATAACCTACTCCCACTTGTAGGAAAGTTTTTTTATGCCACATTCGAAGAAATCCCTTGGTTTCGAGTTAAAAAAAGCGATCACTTCGTTTTCGATAGCTTCCCTGGATTGCAACTTTTGTCCATCTAGGTGGTGTTGCAGACTTCTGAATAAATGGTAGTCTGAAGGTGTGATGTCCCGAGAATAAAGTGGATGAGGCATTTTTTCCCAACCAAATGCCTCCAATTGGGCAGTGGTGATTCGCGCAGTGTGAGGGCGCGCATTATCCTGGTGGAATAGAACACCTCTGCGATTAATTAATGCAGGACGTTTTTCTCGTAATGCCATCTTCAATCGATGGAGTTGTTGGCAGTGATTGTTTGGTTATCTGGCAGAAGCTCAAAATGAATAATTCCTCGCATATCCCACCAAACGCATAGCAAAATTTTCTTTGGATGGGGTCCATTCCTTGGCTGAGGTTCAGGCTTTGTTTCACGGCTAAGCCACTGATGTCGACGCTTAATATTGTTATAGAGGACCCATTTTTCATCCAGTAACGATCCGATTCATAAAGGTGCCTGCAGTTGCCGAGAATGCAGTGATACGCAAATATCGATTCGATTATCTATCGTCCGTTTTCTAATCAAGCAGAATTTATGTTACAACCTGATATTTTCTAGTTATAGTAAATTAACATAAAACTATTTGAAGTAACGTTTTTAAAATATTTTGTAAAACAGAAAATCCCGGGATTTGCTGCGCTTGTCCCGAGATTTAAGGTTATCATTTTCCGCCCGAAATTCCGGGATCCCGGAACCTCTAGTAAGAGGGGAACTGGGCGTTCACCAGCGGTGAGAAAAAATCCTTCAGGGTGCTGCGAAAGGAAAACGGGTAGCATTGGGGGTACCTTGAGCCAGAAAAAATTGGGAAACTGACCTAGGACATTCGGTCGAAAAAGACAATCTAGTTTTAAGAATTTTGTCCGGAAACTCATGCCGCCCGCGGGATTCGATCCCGCGAATGATGGCTCTCTCTCTCTCTCTCTCTATCACTGAAAAAATCCATTGGTAAATTTAATATTCAAATTGTATGTATAATGTATATAGTTCTTACGCGAAAGATTCTTTGAGTGACCTAAAGGAAGTCGTGCAACAAAGTTGTCGCAGTTATAGGGAAAGGTTCAAACCAATGAAACACTCCTTTGATCAATCCAGTCTTAATTTATGTAAAGAATTAGCCCAATTTTCGATAAATTATAAGCTAAAATATTCATTGACACACTCCAAAATCATCTTGCTGAAATTACCTGGAAAGACGGGTGGGCTTTTTTCTCTATCTTCACCAGTTTGGCTTTCAAACATATCTTGTTGAGAAAGTGCCACTGCCCCTACGAAATGGAACATTTTATTAAATAATGATCAGTAAGGAAGAATAAGTTTATCTTTTTGGTAATACTATAAAAAAAACATTGCTGAAAACTTGTCGTAATGGCACGCCTCTAACGTACGAGGAAACAACAATTACAACTCAGCACTTCAAATCGATTTTCAGGTAACCAATAACTATAATAAAATACGAGTTAAACACTGATGTTTATGGAATACCCTCCTCTCGTACGCTAGTCAATAAGCAGAGGGTAATATCATGTCTTAAAAACAGTAACTAGGCCTATGCGGTTGAAGGCCCAGTGAAATACTCCTTCACAGGGAAGTTCTCTTACAAAAGCTATAAAACTAACGAGTTACTAACGCATATTTAATTTGTTAGGTGTGTTGTATAGGGCAGGGCCAAACTAGGCCTGACGCACGACACAGAGTCGGGATATGGATGAGAAGTTGTTCGTAAAATAAACTCCATATTTTCGGTGAATTGTAACATCCAAGAAACTCTTTCCTATTACGTATGTAAGGGTGAGTGTACCCCAAAGATCACCCGAGCCAGAGCAGAAACGCGAACCAGCAACACGCGGCTCCGAGTCCGCCACCGTAACCACTGAGCTACCGAGCGCCCTTTGAGCAAATTAAAAATGAAAGAATAAATAAATTAATGAGTGTAAATAATTTTCGTACTGTTGGAATATATTTTCATTCTTTCTCCTAAATCAATAATCCCACCACTGACGTTAGTACAGACTACACGAAATAAAAAGACTCAGGGTTTTCGTACCGAAGCTGAAACGTCTTTGAACTAAAGGCACTCAACTGACAGTTGTTGACCGCAAAACCAGCTCTTTCTAGGGCCAGCCGGCCGCGGGATCATCTCGCGACTGACGACTGGGATCGTGACGACTCGAGTCGCTGCAGTGTGCGGGGCTCTCATCCCGTCAACGTAAAATCACACGCGACTCGAGTCGTGAGTCGCGAGACGATCCCGCGTGCGGCCGGTCTAAAAGTTCTACGTAAAAATTAGACAAACTAAATTCTAAAACTGCGTATACATTTCCGCACTTTCATTGGGGTGATTTTCATCAATTTTAAAAGTAGCCTAAAAGTCCAATTAATAATTCGAAAAAGTAATTATTTTCTCATTCTTTATTCAATGAAATTTATTAAAATTCTGAGCGTCTCGTGGCTCGATCGGTTAGTCAGTGCTCAGACTCCGCTGAGTCGCGCGTTCAAGCTCCAGTTCTACCTAGAGCTGAGCGATTGTCTTTTCTGTACCTTAAGTCACGACGAAACGGAGGCGGCGGCGGGATGACCATCCCCTTTTAACTGACTCGGAGCCCCTACCCCTCACTTTTTGGGGGGGATAGGGGACATGGATGTTACCTTTACCCACGTTAAATTCTTCAGTCTAAAAAATTTCATTTCGATGTTTTGAGAAATCTTTTCTTCAAACCATCATCTTTTTCTTTTTGATGATAATTATAGTTTTAATAATTTAACTACGGATACTGTGCGCTTTTCAAGCATCAACTTCTGACACAGATTAAATTTCATGAGGAAAAACGTTTTAATCTTTTTTCTGATCATCGTTTATTTACAATCTTGGAACTCAATAAACACTGATTCATACGAGTGTGATGACGAATCCTCGTATCTAATCAATGTCTCAAACTGCACAAAACTAGGCACGAACTCGGACATCGAATGTCACATTAGGGTGTGTCAATTTTAGTAAAGTCAACAATTCAAAAACTACTAATGCTCAAATGATGTCATATTATCTAGAAAACTTAGAAATATCTTTAGTGTTGTTTAAAAAAGCCATTTATTTACCAACTTATATTTGACCATAAAGGTTTAAAATATAACCGTAGCATCGTATATCAATGTGCCATTGATATGTGTGGTCAACTTTGGTTATTTTTGGTGTGCAGTATGGTTTCTAAGTTTCACATAGTCACAAATGCTGGAGTTTTGATTGTGAATGCGTGTGTTTTCCCTCCTTTTTGACAATTTTGATTACTTCATAATGTGAATATTGTGTAATTCAAATTATTCGAAATGTTGTGTGTGACCCAAACTTTCTGTATATTTTGATATAATAGATATATGAAATTGTCATTACTTTGAATAATTAAGTCTTGTACCTATAACAACACAACCTTTTATCTGAGCTTATAGGAAGATATTAAGAATTTCAATAACTGAATTTTATGTAATCATAATCAGTAGGCCTATCCAAATTTCAATGACATTTCTTTTGTTCACAGGTCCACAGGATAAGTCAGAAAGAAATCAGAACCCGAAGCAAATCAAGTTGTCACCTAAGTCTTTGGTGGGGACTGGGAGGAAACTTCCCCCTGCTGAGCTGCCCACAGCCAGAGATCTGCTGAGGTATGGTTTGTTGAGGAGAGAGATGAGTGAGGAAGACAGGAGGAATTACCCAGTTAATGACCTGATTAACAATGGCACTGTTCCAGTAAGGTAGGTTGATTTTCCGCATTTTTTTAGATACCGACTTTCGACTAGTCAAGATAGTCAGGGCTTAATATGATGATAACTGACAAAAAATTTCAGATCCCTAGCTTTAACCGTTTTTTGAGGAAACCGTTTCAAAAATCGTCAAAAAATCGTACCGAAAAATACCGCATTTTCACAATTTTCGGCCGAAAAAAACATGCTATTTTCATAAAAAAATCCTGAAAAAAGTTACAATTTTATTGAAAAAAAAGTAAAAAAAACATGTACAGAGTCAAATAGACACATTTAGATCCCAAGATCATCATAATTTTCACTGTAAGAGCCCTTAGAAGCAAAGGAAGGCCTCATCTGGTGGCTTAGGGCTTTGGCCAGAATGTGTTTGTGCCTTGATTCGAGTCCATAAACAGTATGGGAAGCTTCAGATGTCAGCTTCACGGCCCTTTCAACACTGAGAATGTGAAGGCAGATCAGGCAGCTCCAGCTTGGTGCCATTCAGCAATGCTTCTTGAAGCTCCTGGTCAGAAAAGTCTTCTGTGAGAGCAGGTTCACAGATGCCACTTTGAGAAAGGTTGATTAGTTCTGACCAGTGGGTAGCTTCAATGTTGATGGCTGTGATCTTCTTCAGCCTCTTCTTGGCTGGCTTCCCACTTCTGAAAGAATAATAATTAATTTATTTTTTATTCTAGTTTAAGATTTAATCCCTATTAGTCTCAGAATCGCTGATTTAAAAAAAAAAAAAAAAACTCCCCAAAAAACAATCCCCATAATCGATTTTTTTTCCAGAAAAAAGGTAAAATTGTTTCCACCATTATCGGGTGGGGGTGGAGGTGGGTGGGGGGGGGATGTGGAAAAAAAATTCGATTATGGGGATTTATAGAACTCGGGCCTTTTTTTTATCAAATAAATCCCCTTAATCAAATTTTTTTTTCAATTTTTTTAAATTAATAAATGCTTACCTGATGGACAGAATTTTCTTGAGAGCAGCTTCTCTCACTTCCAAGTCATCAGACTTCATCATGGAGTACAGCACATTCTCGGGCAGCAAGGCAAAAGCATTGTACTTCAGGTTCTTGAAAGCAACACCCTGGATTTCTTCAGACTGCTGCTTGATCCTCTGGATCATGTTGAAGATGTACAGCTGCTAATTGTGGAACTTGCTGTCCCTTTTGATCTCAAACCAACTGACTGCATACACTTCCACAATGAACTTGATGGCCTGGTAAAGCTTATCCTGTAGTTCTGGAGGGTAAGCACCTCTGGTCCACAGACACATCAATCTAATTGCCAAAGTCAACCATCTTGCATGGTTTAATGGTCCAATTTTCTAGGCAGCAAATCTTGGGTTGACTTTGCCCCTGGAAATTCCAAGCACATACTCCAGAAGCAGCCTCTGGTCGCTACTGAGATCATTCAGTGTCTCCTCAGCAAATTCCATGTCATCCAGGGGGCCACTGAGTTTGGTGAATTCCACTTGTGGCAGATCTTGGTAGTCAATTTCACAGAGTTTTCCCAGCGGACCAGTGAAAGCAGTGGGACTTTTGGTACTGCCATCAAGATGCTTGAAAACAGCTCTGAAAGGAAGCTCATTCTGATGGAGTGAACAGCCACTGGTGTGCAATTTCAGCTCAATTTTATTTTCCAGAGCTGTTACAAGGCCTCCCTCCCAGCCAGTGTTTGTATTTGTGTTGTCAAGGAGGACAGCTTTCAGGGTATGAACACTGTTAAACTCCTCCAAGACACTAGCAACTTCTTCATCAAGAAGAACTCCAGTCGCACCTTTAATTGGGATGACTCTGTGAGTAAGATATGTTCCACTTTCAGTTCCCGGCTCCTTTGTGAAAGTCAAATGGCGGATATTTTTCAATTACAAGCATTGAATTTCCTTCCATTTAAAAGGCACCTAATCGCACTAAGTTAGGCCAGTTAAAAGTTAAAAAAATAATAGCATTACCTTCTTACTGGGAGGACAAGTGCAGATTATGTGCTGTGTTTGACAATTTTCTTTCTTGCACTTCACAGCATTGTCATCACAGGGACGAACAGGTAGCTTACAGGTGCAAGCAAAAATGTCAAAAAGTTTATCCAGCTTTTCCTCCAGATTCTGCTCCTGGACTGTAGAAAGAGATTTCCTGTTTATCTCTTTTGCTTTCTTGAAGCACACTTTATCCACCAATTTCACTACATAATATTCCTCATACAGGGGCAGCCGCGGGTTCACTGCCTGACAGATCTCAATCGCATCCTTTTCTATCATTTTAGCAATATCATAGTCTTTCAAGTCCGGGTGGCTGTTTTGGAGGAAATAACTGTACTGAATAACTTGGCGGACGGTAGGAGGCTCTGTTTTATCCAAAGGGGAAGGCTGGCCACTGAATTTTTTGGCACTATCACTTCGAGTTAACACTGCAGACTTCCGTTTTTTACCCATTTTTATGAAATATCTGAAAATAAACAATTAAATGAACGCCGCATCATAAAATAACTTAATTTAATGCACATTTTATAGGTAAATATCATTAAAAAATACAAAATAATACACTAATAAACATCTATAATGCATTTACAATAAGTTTCAAGCATCGTTTTGTTAAAAAAGCCGAATTTTAATTGATTATTTTGATGAAATAAGGTCCGATATTTTGTTTGTTTACATTGCGCGAATGCCGCGCGCGCGATTTTACGCATAAAATTCGGCAATTTTACAACTTAAAAATAATTAACAATCCTCAAAAAATACAATCATTTTCACAAATATGAGTTGGTGCAACGTTTTTTATACATTAATACCTTTCTATCTAGACTAGTCCAAGATCACAGTTCCAAAATCAACCTACCCTACTGTTCCAGGGCTACTGGCTCAGTGGAGAAAGGCCAACGCTCTATTCACAGGACCTGTAATCAACACTGAGGTCAGGATCAGGGCTAAAGTGAAGGCACTGTGGGATGAGGCAGTGAAGGTGTCCATTGGCAATGTGAAGCTAGAGGTCAAAGATAGGTTCATGATGAAACTGGACAAATTGGTGTACATCCTGACCTGTCACCGTGTGATCAGGAGCTGCAGCGAGCTTGGGTGCAGCCCTGTCTGCAACAGTGAGGGTCACATTGACTGCAGCTGCAGGAGCGAGCAGAAGCTTGCCTTCATTAAAGGTCAGAGAGAAAAGGTGGGCAGTGTGGGGGCACACCAGATGGGTCTAGCTGATCACCCTGAGACCAGGAGACAGGAAGCAGTGCTGCAGAGACAGGAGCAGAGAAGGAAGGCCGAGGAGAAGGAGGAGGAAGAAGGCAGAGGAGTCAGCCAAGAAAGAAGAGGAGTTGAGGGAGGAGTCACTGTTGGAGATGGAGTTGGAGGAGACTGGATATATACTGGAGGAGGCAGAAGACTTCAGACCAGAGGCTGCGACAACTTCTTCCTTGCCTGTGGCTAAGAAGAAGAAATACAACACTGAAGTTATAAACCAACATCGCTCTGGCTAGCTTGAGACATCACACTGGGCTGAGAGAGACTGCAGAGATTGCCACTGCTGCCTGGATTGATGCTGGTCTTATCACAGAGTTTGACACGGCACTGGTAATTGACCACAACAAGGTGAGGAGGGCTCAGGAGAGACTGACTAAGGACTGGTCAAGAAGTTTGATGAAGAGATTAGGGAAAATGGCATCACCTGTATCATCTTTGATGGGAAAAGAGATGACACCAAAGTGATGATGGAAGCTGAGGGCAGTGACAGAGTTTCCTACCCTCATTAAGGAAGAACACTACACAGTGTGCAATGAACCAGGTGGGAAATATTTGTGGCATTTTGTACCAGAGGAAACTGCAGAGGAGAGAAGTCATGCTGAGGTCATTGCTGATCATCTGGTGAACTGGCTAAGAGAGAGAGGAGCAGACCAGACCCTTTTGGCTATAGGAGGTGACAGTACTAATGTGAATACTGGCTGGGAGGGAGGAGTAATGCATTATGTGGAGGCCAAGCTTAGCAGGAAGTTGGTGTGGATTGTCTATGACTTGCACACTGGGGAGCTGAGTCTCAGACACCTGGTAACTGCACTGGATGGCAAGACATTGAGTAACAACAAGTGGTCTGGGCCCCTAGGGAAGATGTTAGACACTGCCATTGAGCTGGAGATCAACCCAAACTTCACGAGGATCACTGTTGGTCCTCCTCTACCCCATCTCAGTCAGGAGGTAGTCAAGGACCTCAGCACAGACCAATCATATAGCTACAGAATCATCACTGCCATCAGATCGGGAGAGGTACCTCAGAGTCTAGCTCTCCTGGAGATTGGGCCAGTCTGTCACAGTAGGTGGGTCACCACGGGTCTAAGATTCTGCAGATTGTGGATTTCCAAATATGGGCTGAAGGGTAGGAACCTGAGGAATCTGAGGATAATTGTGGAATTCATAGTGGGAGTCTACATGCCAAACTGGTTCAACATCAAGTTAAATCACAGCTGGGTGGAGGGCCCCAGGCATGTATTGTACCAGCTGGAGCTGCTCAGAAGTCAGAAGAAGGAGGTGATAGGAATAGTGATGCCTACAGTGAAGAGATCAGCCTGGTATGCACACTCTGAGGCTGTGCTCCAGGCCATGCTGTGCAGTGAGGTGGAGGAGGAGAGGAAGGAGGGAGGCAGTGAAGAGGATACTGGAAATCAGAGGTGAAGGAGATGAGGACACATAGGTAGGAGACTGCAGTGTCAAACCCAGGAAGACTCCTGACATCAACCCAGATGCCACCAAACTCTCGGAGCTTATTGATTGGAACTGGCGTGACTGAGCCTCCTCTGATTCCTCCTGCTCCCTCACCACTGCTGCAATCAAGGAGTTTCTGGATAGACCAATGGAAGTTCCTGCATGGCCCTCACACACACACACACACACACAGTCAGTAGAGAGGTGTGTAAGGATGACAACTGAAGCAGCACAACATGTTTACTCACAAGAGAGGAGGGAGGCGTATATCAGTGCCCAGGTGGCCAGTCGGGAGCTCATGTCCAGGAACAAGAGCAAGGCAGACATGGCATCCTTGGCAAAGTTCAAGAAACCTATCTAGATTTCTAAGTTTTAATATTGAAATACAATCAAAATGTCTTTAATTGTATGTAATGTATGTAAAATGTAGTTATATACAATAAAAAAATACTTGCAAAAATTTTTGATTTTTCGTAAACTTCAACTTCAAATATAAGTAGCTAGGAGTGGTCAAATCTGGATTTTAAAGCCATATTTCGATTTAGCACATAAAAATGCATCATTTGGTCACTAGTAGTCTTTGAAAATCTAAAGATTTCACTTTGCTCCCTAAAATTGACACACCCTAATGTCACATTCCGTCACGCACATTTCTGAGCGCACCACCATTCAATATACGCTCCCTAGCAGCGGTGTGCAAAAAGTAATCGATTACAAATAAAAATTACTGATGTCTGAAAAGTAACGAAGTATAAAGTAGGAATTACTTCTCCGGATTAATTATTTCAATTATAATATAATTAATCCAGAGAAGTAATTTCTACTTTATACTTTTAGTTACTTTTCAGACATCAGTAATTTTTATTTGTAATCGATTACTTTTTGCCCACCACTGCTCTCTACTACCTCAATTCGTATATAGTAACTAAACTTCAAAGCCAATGTTGTGACACCGCTTCCCGTCCATCAACGAAGTTAAGTGACACTGGATTTAGGTAGTATTTGGATGGAGAACCGTCTTTTGCGTCCAGATGATGTAGCAACCCGTGATTCGGATACCACGTAGATCTGTAGGTTCCCTCCGTCATACGACACTAGCTGTGGATAAGGTGAAACAACAACAACGACGACAACAACAACCCTATCACACAAACTACAATTTCTTCTACGCGACTATGTACAAAACTAACTACTTCGATTTCAATCTATACTAAAAATGTCTCTTGTCAGTCCAAATACGATTTCACTTGAACGGTACAGGAGCCTAACAGTATGAAGCTTTTAACGATAAAAAGTATAGAGGAAAATACCACAAGAATAATTTTCAGCAGTTATCGTCCAGGAAGTAACTTTAGTCTGATCAAAATGGCTTGAATGGAGTGAATTAATGCTTTGACAGTCTTCAATTGGTTGGGTATCCATTTGAGAAAAGGTTGAAGGTGCGGGGGAAAAAGTCTGGCCTAAAATCAAAATTTGATCAGTAAAAGGCTAAAACAAAAATAAAAGTGAAGGACGTACAAAATAACATCTTCATGCGACTCAATGACTGGTAAGGAAGCTTTATCTAAGTCTTCACACGCGCGACTAACAGCACCACAAACTCCAGAAATATCGCTCATAAGCATTCACGAACCAAATGCGAAATTTCGAGTGAAGCCCAATTAGTACGCGAGTCTTACCTTTTTTGCTTGGCGAGGACTGTTCCTCTTCCCAATCTACGCCCTTCCGTTTCCTAAAAAGGGATATAAAAAAATTACACGAAATGCGAAGGACGACAAAAGTTACGTAATTCTTTTTTGGGTACAAAAAAATTCAGTTAAGGGCCAAACTACAAAAGGTAAACATAAATAATTATTATAATATTTAATTTTGACATTAAAGATTTTATTATTATTATTATAATAATAATCTCAAGGTTTTCACGAGTAAATTTTGGGCTCACTGGTGTTTGGCCACAACCAATACAAATCACAAAAGTGGACTTCAGCGGCATCACGAACGAATGGCGAGCCATCATTTATTCACTTTGGCCCGTTTTAATAATATCTGATTTCAGTTCATCAGGAATTAACTTTCATTTCATTTTCTTCGAACGCTTCTATAAACTACGTTCGAGCCACCATGAATCGAATGAAATGTTTACCACTCTCGATACATTCATAGAAAAAGTGCGATAACCGACCGTTTTGGAGATCGTGATGCGAACACGCATCAGACCAGTTCATTACAATATAGGCTAAAACGTTTTTGCGTAAGCTTAAATATTCAGGAATACAACTTTCGTGTGTCGTAATACATACGTTACTTAAAAGACAACCTCCTTGGGGTTGTACTCCCAGCCTCAGTGGCCCAGTGTTATTTTTCATAACGAGGTTTCGGGTATACCTCTAGTGGTACGTACGTAGACCAACTTTTCCATTCAAACACCTCACAAACCACTTCCATTTCTCCGTTGCCAAATTTTTATAAACTCTTAAGTTTATTCACGACACTTACTAATTACATCCTTCCTTTACTTCTTACCCCTACACCTACACCTACGCACAGACCTTTTCACAATTATTTTTATTCATTCTCCCAAATTAGTTTCCATCACCGAAGACTTTTTCACTCCACATCTTTCTCAAACATCCTCATTTGTCCATACGGTCAATCCGCTTGACACCAATTGTACTTCTCAAATTATCTACGAGTATCTCAATTGCTCTCACTTTTGACAGTGAATTACCATGTAACAAATGTGTCTCATCCATACATCAGTCCTGGCACCATTTCAACTTCATGTAAACCTTTTGCTACATCTACACTCAAGCCCTTTCTTCCAGCGAAGGCTTTCAATACGCCCAAGAATCGTTTGTTCTACTACACTCTACTTTTAACTTCCAATGTACTCCTTTTGTACCCTGAACATCCCAGACATTTATCCTTTCACAACATCCAAATTTTTCCATTTTCTCTCAACGACAAGAACCTTACTTTTATTGGCATTCATTTTCCATAACCTCTCCTCATAAATGTCAACAAAACTCGTTACTGCTGTCCTTAATCCACTCTGTAAGCCATCTAGAAGCACCACGTCATCAGCATACATCAAATATGCCAACTGCTACTCATTCTTTTCCAAATTTAGATCTTCTTTTTCTCTGTACCATTCTTGATTTCATCTCGCTCATTACCGACCCCCCCCCATCCATATACATATAATATACACTGTTACATACGGCGCCAAGCCAACCAAATTTGCTTCACATCCATCTGCCTTACCTACAGCTTCTGATGCTATGTATTTTTTTTTTTTTTTTTAATAAAAAACATTGACCCTTTCCCCGGTTTTTGTTTTCACGTTTTCAAAATGTTGCTTAAAAGTAATTTTACTTAAAATATGAACCTAAAAGTGATTAAATAATGTAAAAACTTTTTGTTGAGATATCTTACGATCATATTCAGTTCTACTGCTGATATACGGGGGGTCCATGAAATAATGGTGCAAAAATAATTGGTAATTTTTCTTATTATTAATCAAAAGTCCAAGTTTAGAGTACTTTCACTAGATGACCACCTTTTGTCACTACAATGTATATTCGACGCTCGATTCCCATCAGAGCATTAGCAAGATGCTCTTGTGGAATCGATCCAATGACCTCCGTTTCTCTGACGAAGTCGTGCCAGACTACTTACTACTGGTTTTGTCACAATACACGAGTGTTTTAACGTATCCTTACGCATAAAAATCCAAAAAGGTTAAGTCAGATGATCGAGGTGGCTATGCTATCGGTTCACCACGGCCAATCCAGCACTGGGAAAAGGTTGCATTTAGAAAGTTGCAAACAGCAATGGCATAGTGGGACCACAGTCTTATTGAAAGATTACGCTTGTCGCGTCAACTCCAGTACCCATTAGCTGGAGAAGAAAAAATGTCCTCATTATATTAAGATAATTCGCTCCAGTCAAGGTACAATCGTGAACGAAAACTCAATTGATCATGCAATTACGTGACACAGTACACCAAACATTAACTTTTGTCACTCTCATTCAGGTTGATGCGTTTCGGCGTTGGATAGGCCACCTCGATCACCCAACTTAACCTCTTTGGACTTTTATCTATGGGGTTATGTTAAAACACTCGCGTATCGTGAAAAACCCAAGGCTCCGGCAGAACCCCGTCAAAGAATCAGGTTATTGAATCCATTCCACAGGAGCACCTTCCGAATGCTTCAATGAAGTTTGAGGGTCGAATACAATATATTTTATAGCGACGAATGGTCATCGCGAGGAAGTGTTCTAAATCTGAACAGCCTAGAAACGTAAACGACCATACACAGGGTGATTCCTAAGTCCTGTCCCAAAGGTATTTATTGTGTAATAATTATTTGTGGGAGAGGACTTTTGAATCACCCTGTATAGATAACAATTAAAAAAAATATGACTTTTGAAACACTTCTCGAACACCCTGTACTTTAATTATCTCGTACTACTAAAATAAATTGGTACTTTGGTAACAGCAAAAAGCTAAGTACTGTACAATAATTATTGTTGTATATTGCAACAGTACAGTACAATTAGTTTCCCTAAAGACAATTTTCAATTGCATATCAATAAGTAGGGCCTACTTTAATATAGCCTATTATGGTATGTTTGGCATTTTCAATATGGCGTACATACACTTTCCCGTCCCTGATTGTTACTAACTATTAAAAAGAAGAGTTGAAAATACTGTATTTGATATCCTCATGGGCAGTGTTTCTCAGCCTGGGGGTCGCAGGAAGTACTCAAGGGGGGGGTCCCGGTGCTTAGCAAGAAAATCAGCCTACATGGAAAATCGAAGCTTATTTTTCCAGCGAAAATTACAAAAAATGTAAAATCAATCAATTTTTTAAAATTGAAAACTTGTTTAATGTTACAGTTTTTCAGTTGAAATTATTTTCTGTTAGTCGCAATTTTCACAAATGTTAGTCTGTCTTTTATTGACGAGAATGACGACTGAACGATCTTGTCAGACGAACATTCAATCAATTTATCGTGTACCGTAGGTTTCCCGCGAGTTCCGCAGACTCTACCACCCTTTCAGTGAACGGATTAAGTATCCACTCGTCATGAAGCTGCTTTTGCGATTGAAGTATGTGCTGCATCATCAATTATGGAAAATGGGTCGCGAATTATTTGGTCAAAATGGGATTGGGTCGCTAGGACACAAAATGTGCCTTATACCTCGTAGCCTCGTATTACTTCCGTGCGTTGGTCTTTCTTCGCACGAAGGTACGAAGGTCAAGCTGGGTGGTCCCACCTCTAGGCCTGGCCCGGTGGAGTAGCGAGTTGTTCTCTTGCCTAACATTAATTAATATAAATTCTTTTATAAATTTTACACGCATGCTTCATATTTTCCAGTTTTTATAACATTTAGTAATTATTTTATTGGTTATATATTTATCTTTATTTCTTATTTAAAATATAAAAGAAGCTGAGAAAAGTTATTAGGCCTATGCTGTTGCCTGTAGGTCCAAGTTTATTTTGTATATCTGAAATGTTTTACGCATTTTTACAACGTATCAAAAACAATTTACCGAATTTCTTTATTAATTTTGATGTAAACAGGTTTTCTATTGGGGGGGAAATGGGGGTTGGGGGTTGTAACATAACCTAAAGCTCGCTAAAATACTCGTTTTAAATCTATCGCGTATCCGGTCATCTCGCACAAACTCACTGCCAATCTTTGACTTTCCTCGCTTCTTCCCAGATTACCTTTACGTTCTCCATACACTGTTCAACAGCTCCTCTTCCTTCTCAAGTTTTAATCAACTCTCTCTCTCTCTACTTCTTTTTATCTTATCACTAATTCAAATTTTTATTGTATTCTTTGTACCAGGGCTGTGGAGCTGGAGCTGGAGCTGGAGCTGGAGCCGGAGCCAGGAGCTGGAGCTGGAGCTGATAAAAAATGTGTCAGCTCCGGCTCCAGCCCAATACAAAGAGTTCATATTTAGATACAAACTTTTTTATGCTATTTTTTTTTTATTTTGAATGATTTCTAATTGGACTTAATTTTTTTCAGGAAATGTGTTAATTTTTAGAAACTTAAACTAGTAAGCTTAATTTTTAAAAATTGAAAATATTAAGTTTCATTCTTCTTTTTTTGAGCCCTTTCATAATGACAACTAGATCTCAAAGTCAAACAAAGTCCGCATTATTTGAATACTTCACAGTTTCTACAGATGGAAAATATTTCATTTGTCACTGTAAGAAAGAAAATAATGATGAACAATTATGTGAAACTAAAATTAGTTCTTGTACAAGCTATGATACAAAAGTACCAACCCAGACTGGCAAGACATCAAATTTAAAAAGACATCTACAACGATTTCATCCAAAAATTTTAGAAATTGTTAATAAGAAAGACAGTGAAGCAAGTCAAGCATACACCTCAACTAAAAGTAAAATTTGTCCTGGGGGACAATTGCAAATGTCACCATTAACAAGTTTCTTTCCTAGTAATAAAGTTACTGTAAATATGACCTCAGATAAATTCAAGAAGTACATCATAGAAATGGTGGTAAAAAATAGTATACCTTTATCTTTTTTCTCAACACCAGCTTTTTTAGGTCTTAATGGAGAAATGGCCAGTAAACTCCAAGTTTCTTTGGATAGAAATAGCATTAGAAAGATTGTGATTGAAGATGCCACATACAAAAAGGAGGAACTTCAAAGAACTCTTAAGGAGCGCTTTGTGTTCCTCAAAATGGATGGATGCACTCGCCATAGAGTTAATTATTTTGCCATTAATGTGAGATATATAGATGACAACAATAAAAAGGTGACTCGGACACTGGCAGTAAGGAATACACATGCACATCACACCAGTGAATATCTTTCTAAGTTAGTCGAAACTGTCTTACAAGATTTTAAAATAAAAAATGAACAAGTTCTATGTATTGTCACTGACAATGCTTCGAATATGCTAAGCACTATTGAAAAACTAAATAGAGAGACAGTTACTAAGGAAATAATGGAAAATGAAGATGACATTTCTGAAAATGATTCTGCAAATGAAATGATAGTGACAGAACAAGATGAAGAAGTTCTAGATGATATTGCTGAAGAAGCCACTATGCTATCTCATATTCAACACATGCGCTGTGTTGTGCATACATTGCAGTTAGCGATAAGGGATGGATTAAAAGAACGACATGTAGCAACTATGATCAGCAAGTTCAGACAGGTAGCCACTGCAGCCAGAACACCAAAAATAGACTCCATTGTGAAGAAACATTCAGGTATGGGAGCTATTTTAGATCAAGATACTCGGTGGGGCAGCACCTATTTGATGATTAAGCGTTTGCTTGATCTGAAACCACATCTTGAAGACCTGGCAAATCAAAATGTCTCATTAACTGAAAATGAATGGATGCAATTGACCCAATTAGAAGTTCTGCTTCGTTACCCTTTTGCTGTCACTAAAAAGTTTCAAACAGAAGAATTAACTTCTGGTGAATTCTTGTTGGCATGGAAAGAATTAATATTTCGTCTCAATCAAACAGGAGGACTACTTGCTGAGGGAATTGTTTCGTCGATGAAGAAAAGAGAGGTATTACTATTAGAAAATGCAATTGTATTAGCTGCTGTTTACATAGACCCAATGAACAGAGTTCTATTAAATGAAGATCAAAAAGCTAAAGGAAAAGAGGCCCTCTATGACATTGCATTGCGCATGGAAAAGCTGGTATCTGAAAAACCAGATGCCCAGAATGAAGAAGATAGCAGCATTACCAACCAATCATCCTCTTCAAATGATGAGGAAGATTTCACAAAATATTTGGACAGAATAGATAGATCAAATACAAAACGTCTCAAAGTAGAATTAAAGAATCCTCCACAGATGAAAATAACCAAATTCAAGCAAGAATTCTATGCTGAATTAAAGGAAATAGAAAAATACAACCGCTCCTCTAAACTGACAGTTGACGATGTCATGACTCCAGATTCCTGGGAGCATTGCTCCAGTAAATTTGACCATGAGAAAAAGTAAATTTGGGTTTGGGTTTTGTTCATCCGCTAGACGTTATGCAATTTTTTTTGTGTATACGTTCTTGTACAAACCAATTTTTTTAAATTACAAATTTAGTTATTTTAAGTTTAGTTGGTAATTCCATATTTAACAATTATTTTTATTTTTTGTTAAGCTTCAATGTTTTGATAATTAAAATTTTATTAAAACGTATATTTTTTTAATATAAAATTATCAGGATTGGACTATGTTCCATTGATCTCGGCCAGGTTTGATAAATTGGCCAGATAATTACTTGTGCGGTTTTAAGTAATCCACCATGACTCTAGAATTGAAAAGTTTAGTTAAGTTTAAACTTACTTTTACTTACTTTAACTTACCTACTTTTACTTACTCTTCCTTACTTTTACTAAGTTTAAAGCACTTACTTTTACTTACTTTCATTGTACTATATTTACTTACTTTTACTCACTTTTACCATACTATATTTACTAACTTTTACTTATTTTGTATTTTTTCAGGTAGTCAATAATCAATAATGGATCCTAATATTGATGAAGTTGGAGAGAAAAGTGAGGGTGTTAAAAGGGGTTACTTTTGTGGTCAATGCAAGAACAAATATTCAAAGAAGCAAAACTGGGAGGAACATTTTAATTCCAAAAAAAATATTTGTTACAATACAAGAGGTCCCAGAGTTTGGGCCCACAGCTTAGATATTGCAGTAAAGAAATACCAGGATGAAGTGCAGCAAAGAGATACGGCAAAGCAGTCATTTAGTTTGTTCACAAAATGTGCTAGTGCTAGACCTCAGAAAAATGAACCAACTTCATCAACTGCTAATCTAGAAAATGAAACTTTTTCACTAGATGTTTCACAGACTGAAGAAAGTGCTTCTCCTCCACCTAAGAAACAAAAGGTAAGTGAGGAATCTGCGCATCAGACTAACAAAACTGCTTTAGAGGAATTTGAAAATTCCCAAATCCAGACGACATTGAATGCAATTTTGCGCCTAACAAAAGAAACTCACCAAGCTGTTGTGGTTAATAAAGAGAAGAGTCAAAATATGCCTTCAAGTTCAAGTGTTGCATCCAAATCTAATAAAGCAAAAAGCAACAAATTTGACATTTCCATAGCCCATTTAAGCAAGTGTAAATCAATACAAGAAATCCTGAACAATGATTTGATCAAATCTACATTCAAATTGGTGGAAAAGAAGGATCTAGGGCATGCTGATGATTCATTTTCAGTACCAAGTGATATAATGGAAAACATTGCAAATAGTGACACTAATATGCCTGATGTAGATATAGCTGTTGAGGATGAAGATGATGATAATCAAGAAGATACTGATCATTATATTGCATAGCTTGCACAGACCCCAAAGCATGTGCTTCAGACAAACATTCTAACATAAAAGGTTACTTCAATGTTAAAGATTTAACCTATGTATGCAAACAAGGAGAAAATCAAGAGAGATGGTTTAGAAATCTGAAAACCCACCTGAAGAGACATTTAATTAAACTTCAGCATCATCAAAGAGCTGCTGTTTATGAAGTGATGAAAACATCTCGGAACACTACTAAACGCATAGAAGACTTATGTGGCAACATCTTATACGACATAATGAAAACAAACACTGCATGGGCTCTATATCCAGTACTTCTAGCTGTATTACATAGGTCAGGTTGTGAGGTTGGAAATTTGAATCATAGCACACATGCGTGCGAGACAATTTGTGAGCTATTAGATAATCAACTTAAAGAACAAACTGTAAAGTGGTTCTTAGAACAAACTTCAGTAACAATAACAGGTGACATTGGAACAATTTTGGGATTAAGCATGCTAGTTGTATTAGTTATGAGTGAAGAAGATAAGACTGTAAAACTTGCTGGGATAAATTTAGTACGCAGCAAATCAGGAGTTTATTTGGCCAATGAAATTTTTGATGTGTTGAAGTCTCCTAATCACTTGAAACTATCTGAAGAAGCAATTAAATCCAAGGTATCTGGAATGGTTGGAGATGGGGCTTTTTGTAAGGACAACGAGCCATTTAAAAACGAAATGAAAAAGTTGTTTGGAGAAAATTTCAAATTTCGATGGGACTTAATGCATCTTGTGAACAGAGCCCACGTTGATGCATTGAAGAAAATTTTTAAACTAAGTGAGCTTTTAGACTTTATTCAGAATCACTCTTCAAATCTGAGATCAGGCCTTGACTATACCAATATGGTTCTTGACAATATCATTGGTTTTAAGCAGGGCTGTGGAGTCGGAGTCGGAGTCGTGGAGTCGGAGTCGGTAAAAATGTACCGACTCCGACCTCAATATAAATTTTAATAAAATATGTTTTTGTGTGTGATATCACTGGCAGCTATGGTGGTTAAACCACTTAAATAATAAACACAATGTTTTCCATTTCAGACACTAATGCCATTAATTCATTTTTTCTTTTCAGATAATATTTTTAATTTTTAATGCTTATTTAATTTCGAGTTCTTTCTAAATTTCATAAGTTTTTAACTTTCAAGTCTAAAACCCATTTCACAATGGCAAAGACACTTCCAACAAAGTCTGCAGTTTTTTAATATTTTACAATAACCACAGATGGGAAACATTTCGTGTGTCAGTGTATGATAGAAGATGATGATGATGATGAAAAATTATGTGAAGCAAAAATCAGTGGTTTTACTGGCTCTGATAAAAATGCACCAACCAGAGCATCAAATTTGAAAAGACATTTGCAGTGTTTCCATCCCAAAATTTTAGAAGTTGTCATTGAGAAAGATAGTAATAAAAACCTTCCAACTACTTCAAAGTTAACAAAAGATCAGAAATCTACTGAACGACAAGCACCACTTACAAGATTCTTTACTACAGACAAAGTTACCGTAACAATGACCACAGATGATGATGCTTCACGTGGTGGTGATGAAATGCCTCTTGTGTAATTATCATCATAGCAGATTTAGAATTAATATACCTTCGGAGTCGGAGTCGGAGTCGGATAGACAAAAAATTGAGGAGTCGGAGTCGGTTTTTTATGTGCCGACTCCACAGCCCTGGTTTTAAGAGACCAAAACTCAAATCTGATACTCGCATGGTTAATTACGAATTTGATCAATTTGACAGATTTGTGGAAAATTGTGTTTTTTTAATCATCCACAAGAGAAAGAAATTAGTGCCAAGTTCTATGTATTGATTTCCTATGTAACAAAGATTATGTTGCAAGTAGCTCAAAAAACCACAGTTAGTGCAGAATTTGTAGAAAATATATTTTATAAAAGGAGGGAAAACTGTTATGTTAAGAGTGATGGAAACAATTTCCAAATTAGCTAATGGAGGAAATGCAAATGATGTAGTTTCTGAATTTAAGCACGATACCACAGAGCAGCAAAAGGAACTAACAGCTGAGGATTACATCCTAAATGAAGTTTACAAATACATCAAGAAACGTTCTGATTACTACCAGGTTGCTGAAGTTGCTAGACCATCCAGAACCAGATCTGAAAGTAGTTTTACAAAAGACTCAGTGATAAATTGGCTGACAGAATATATAGAACAGCTGTGGAAAGGAATCACAGAGAGATTAAAGCATTTTGATAAAGATGGATCAACTGCCTGGAGTGAAGCACCAGCTGAAGGGACATTCTCCATTCTTGGTTACATTGTTGAACACAAAGGATCCATTAAGCCATCTCATTTGACTAAGCTGTGCAGAATTGTGAAGGAGGGTCCAGCTCCAGGCACTAGATCTGCTGTAATGATCACACAGAAAGCCATTGATCAGTGGCCAAGCATACATGGCGGTAAATTCACAACAAATGCCTACATGCAAGGTCTAACATCGTCCACTGTTGCTGCTGCAATGAATAAATAAACTTAAGGTGAGTTATAAACTGTACATTATTGTATTATTATGTTTAGCTAAAACAATTTGTAATTGGTATGTCGTCAATTCAAGAGTTTACTATCATTAACCTATCTAGTGGTGTAAGGGGAAAAAAAGTAAATTCAGAGCTGTGCTCCAGTAAATTTTTTCAAATCTGGAGTCATGGACGATGTCATACCCTTATATCCAAAGATTATAAGGAATGTAGCTAGTATTGTATCAGCTCTACCACCCACACAAGTCAGTGTAGAACGCCTCTTTTCAGCATTGAGAATAGTGAAATCTGATTTAAGAGCATCAATGAAGGATGACTTAGCAGAAGCCATTTTATTTCTGAGGACAGGCATGTAATGAAGATGTATAAAAAGTAATAAAAATTATTTTAATTTTTTAAAAGGCTACATTTTCCAAATAAACATTCTATAATACAAACGAATAAGGTTTTTTTTTGTCTTTGTAAAACATTTTTTTTTGTCATGAAAGGTGTAGGTAATATTATTATTAATAAATGATAAAAAAAAGCCACAAAGGCATAGCTATAGTCATTAGAATTTAGATTAATAGCTGCAACAGGCTTTGGTTTAAATTTTAAAAAGTAGCCTGATGAATCATGTGATGGTGATGAAATGTTTTGTGTGGCTGCCTGCTATGGCCTATGAGTAGCAAGGTACAATTTCAAGAGATTTATCAATCATTAATATATGGTGAGAGGAGCTGGAGCCGGAGCTGGGCATAAAAAAATGCTGGAGCCGGAGTTGGAGCCAGAAATTTGAAAATGCTGTAGCCGGAGCCGGAGCCAGAGCTTAAGATTTTGGTGCCAGCTCCACAGCCCTGCTTTGTACGCATAGCAATTGTTCTCTCTTTTAATTACGGACAGACTGGGTGTAATTTTAAATTTTTTTTTAAGACTTCTTTCACTGCATTCTTCACTTTATGATTCCATTGTGCCGCTGCTACCTTTCTTCTCTATTTTGTACCCACCCAAGTACATCAGATGTACTCTTCACTAAACACTTCTACAAACAGCGCATCTTTACATCCATCCATTCGCGGATCTTCTATTCTCCATTGCCACTTCATTCGAATTCAACCTTTCAAACTTTTAGTTTGCGTCTGTCCAGTCCTTTCCTTTTATGCCAAACACTAACTTAACTTTACGTAACGCAATCATATGGTCTGACTCCCATACACTTATGATGATTATCCTTATAACACGCGCGTAATTCTTCTTTTATCCGATCGTTATTCTCCTCCTTCATTCCACGCTCAGGGCCAACTCCTTTCCCACTAGAGATCGCCCATTACAGCCACTATATACGCATTTTCTACGCTTCCAATCGCGTCACTTAGCATATTCCAGGACTTATCATTACGCGCTACTTTCACTCCCTTAAACTTACTTAGCATACAGACATCTCATGATCCGTCATTAACGCAAATTCTCTCATACTTTCATGGCACCTCATCTTTCATTAAGAAAGCAAAACCCTTCTTAGCTCCTCCTTTTGTATGGTACCAAACTTAACATCTTCCATTCCTTACCATCCTTTCAGTTTCATTTTGCACACACCAAGTCAGTCAAAATGTCCATCCCGAAAAATCTTCTTGTTGTTGTTTCACCTCGTTTGTAGTATTTAAGGACATATGATGGAAGGGACCTACAGTTTTGCGTGGGATCCTAACCGCTGGTCAATACATCATCACCTGAACGCAAAAGACAGTCACTCAACCAACTACTCACAACCTAATGTTGTTTAACCTCGCTGATTAAACGGGAAACGGTGTTACGACACCGTAGCCCAAATCTTGGTCATTTTCATCTTCATGAAAATGGCTATGTATCTCCAGGTGGATATATATTATTTTATAATTAAGAACAATAAATCAGTTCAGACACACACACACACACACAGACTAAACTTGATGAAAGCAAATCACTCACTGAATATCATGAGATGCTGTCAACATCTGATCTAAACTTCCTGCTTCAGTGTGATATATTTCTGGCAGAGGACCCGCTTCTGCTGCTGACTCGGATGAAGAAACTTTTGTTCCAATTAAAAACTCTTCAACGCCTTGAGAAATTTTCACTGGAGGGTCTTTGTCAATACAAAATTCTGGGTGGGGGTTAAAAAAATTATGCAGTAAGGAAACATCGAAGTTGTCAAGACCCAAACTACTTTCCCCTTCAGCCTTATCTTCTAGTTCTACCCACATCTATTATTATTATTTTCTCAAAATATATAAACTCCGTAACTTAGTGTTATAATAGCTTAATTCAGATATTTTGAAAGTTAAATACACTTTTGAATTAAAAACAACTGAACACTTACTTTACACCCATTACACAAATAACTACTACTCACCAACATTTACTCTTCTGTATGCTGGTCCATAGTTTTCATCCATTCAATACAACTTAGTTTTAGAAATTATTTCTTGAACAAACTAGTGTTAAATTTTAAAAAATTATTATACTCTCTTACTTTCTACCTAATTCTAACTTCTCTTTTAGAGACTGAAACTATGTTTCCATTTGAATGAGTAACATACCATTGTCATCCGAGTCATCTACTCTTTCTCCATAATGCTCCGGGGAATCAAGCTCCATGACGTGAGGTGGCAAGCTGTCTGACACAGAGACAGAGAAAGTGTGTGGATCCTTCTGCCTGGTGGGGAGAGGAGAATTGTGGATTGAATCCATTCTGAAGGGAGAAAGAGCCACAGACTCAATTGGAAGAGGTTCATCTACGAGGGAATCCACAGAGGCTTCTCCCAGTGAGCTTCCACTGTAACTTTTCTTGAATGGCGATCCTGAGAGGAGGAAAGATTACAAAGATTTGAAAGTGTAATTAATTTCTTTAAATGTACAATCTCTACACACTAACCACGTATAATTCATAAACTGCTTTGATGTACCTGGTGTTATATTTTCATTGTGGGTTCAATGAACTGAAAAACTTAGGGTTTAACATACTGAAATGTACTAATCCCTACTTACCTGCATGACTCCAGATTTGAAAAAATTTACTGGAGCACAGCTCTGAATTTACTTTTTTTCCCCTTACACCACTAGATAGGTTAATGATAGTAAACTCTTGAATTGACGACATACCAATTACAAATTGTTTTAGTTAAACATAATAATACAATAATGTACAGTTTATAACTCACCTTAAGATTATTTATTCATTGCAGCAGCAACAGTGGACGATGTTAGACCTTGCATGTAGGCATTTGTTGTGAATTTACCGCCATGTATGCTTGGCCACTGATCAATGGCTTTCTGTGTGATCATTACAGCAGATCTAGTGCCTGGAGCTGGACCCTCCTTCACAATTCTGCACAGCTTAGTCAAATGAGATGGCTTAATGGATCCTTTGTGTTCAACAATGTAACCAAGAATGGAGAATGTCCCTTCAGCTGGTGCTTCACTCCAGGCAGTTGATCCATCTTTATCAAAATGCTTTAATCTCTCTGTGATTCCTTTCCACAGCTGTTCTATATATTCTGTCAGCCAATTTATCACTGAGTCTTTTGTAAAACTACTTTCAGATCTGGTTCTGGATGGTCTAGCAACTTCAGCAACCTGGTAGTAATCAGAACGTTTCTTGATGTATTTGTAAACTTCATTTAGGATGTAATCCTCAGCTGTTAGTTCCTTTTGCTGCTCTGTGGTATCGTGCTTAAATTCAGAAACTACATCATTTGCATTTCCTCCATTAGCTAATTTGGAAATTGTTTCCATCACTCTTAACATAACAGTTTTCCCTCCTTCTTTATAAAATATATTTTCTACAAATTCTGCACTAACTGTGTTTTTTTGAGCTACTTGCAACATAATCTTTGTTACATAGGAAATCAATACATAGAACTTGGCACTAATTTCTTCCTCTTGTGGATGATCAAAAAACACAATTTTCCACAAATCTGTCAAATTGATCAAATTCGTAATTAACCATGCGAGTATCAGATTTGAGTTTTGGTCTCTTAAAACCAATGATATTGTCAAGAACCATATTGGTATAGTCAAGGCCTGATCTCAGATTTGAAGAGTGATTCTGAATAAAGTCTAAAAGCTCACTTAGTTTACAAATTTTCTTCAATGCATCAACGTGGGCTCTGTTCACAAGATGCATTAAGTCCCATCAAAATTTGAAATTTTCTCCAAACAACTTTTTCATTTCGTTTTTAAATGGCTCGTTGTCCTTACAAAAAGCCCCATCTCCAACCATTCCAGATACCTTGGATTTAATTGCTTCTTCAGATAGTTTCAAGTGATTAGGAGACTTCAACACATCAAAAATTTCATTGGCCAAATAAACTCCTGATTTGCTGCGTACTAAATTTATCCCAGCAAGTTTTACAGTCTTATCTTCTTCACTCATAACTAATACAACTAGCATGCTTAATCCCAAAATTGTTCCAATGTCAGCTGTTATTGTTACTGAAGTTTGTTCTAAGAACCACTTTACAGTTTGTTCTTTAAGTTGATTATCTAATAGCTCACAAATTGTCTCGCACGCATGTGTGCTATGATTCAAATTTCCAACCTCACAACCTGACCTATGTAATACAGCTAGTCTGAGCTAGAAGTACTGGATATAGAGCCCATGCAGTGTTTGTTTTCATTATGTAGTATAAGATGTTGCCACATAAGTCTTCTATGCGTTTAGTAGTGTTCCGAGAAGATGTTTTCATCACTTCATAAACAGCAGCTCTTTGATGATGCTGAAGTTTAATTAAATGTCTCTTCAGGTGGGTTTTCAGATTTCTAAACCATCTCTCTTGATTTTCTCCTTGTTTGCATACATAGGTTAAATCTTTAACATTGAAGTAACCTTTTATGTTAGAATGTTTGTCTGAAGCACATGCTTTGGGGTCTGTGCAAGCTATGCAATATAATGTAAACATTTTATCATCAGAAGCATCATCAATATCTTCTTGATTATCATCATCTTCATCCTCAACAGCTATATCTACATCAGGCATATTAGTGTCACTATTTGCAATGTTTTCCATTATATCACTTGGTACTGAAAATGAATCATCAGCATGCCCTAGATCCTTCTTTTCCACCAATTTGAATGTAGATTTGATCAAATCATTGTTCAGGATTTCTTGTATTGATTTACACTTGCTTAAATGGGCTATGGAAATGTCAAATTTGTTGCTTTTTGCTTCATTAGATTTGGATGCAACACTTGAACTTGAAGGCATATTTTGACTCTTCTCTTTATTAACCACAACAGCTTGGTGAGTTTCTTTTGTTAGGCGCAAAATTGCATTCAATGTCTTCTGGATTTGGGAATTTTCAAATTCCTCTAAAGCAGTTTTGTTAGTCTGATGCGCAGATTCCTCACTTACCTTTTGTTTCTTAGGTGGAGGAGAAGCACTTTCTTCAGTCTGTGAAACATCTAGTGAAAAAGCTTCATTTTCTAGATTAGCAGTTGATGAAGTTGGTTCATTTTTCTGAGGTCTAGCACTAGCACATTTTGTGAACAAACTAAATGACTGCTTTGCCGTATCTCTTTGCTGCACTTCATCCTGGTATTTCTTTACTGCAATATCTAAGCTGTGGGCCCAAACTCTGGGACCTCTTGTATTGTAACAAATATTTTTTTTGGAATTAAAATGTTCCTCCCAGTTTTGCTTCTTTGAATATTTGTTTTTGCATTGACCGCAAAAGTAACCCCTTTTAACACCCTGACTTTTCTCTCCAACTTCATCAATATTAGGATCCATTATTGATTATTGACTACCTGAAAAAATACAAAATAAGTAAAAGTTAGTAAATATAGTATGGTAAAAGTGAGTAAAAGTAAGTAAATATAGTACAATGAAAGTAAGTAAAAGTAAGTGCTTTAAACTTAGTAAAAGTAAGGAAGAGTAAGTAAAAGTAGGTAAGTTAAAGTAAGTAAAAGTAAGTTTAAACTTAACTAAACTTTTCAATTCTAGAGTCATGGTGGATTACTTAAAACCGCACAAGTAATTATCTGGCCAATTTATCAAACCTGGCCGAGATCAATGGAACATAGTCCAATCCTGATAATTTTATATTAAAAAAAAAAATGTTTTAATAAAATTTTAATTATCAAAACATTGAAGCTTAACAAAAAATAAAAATAATTGTTAAATATGGAATTACCAACTAAACTTAAAATAACTAAATTTGTAATTTAAAAAAATTGGTTTGTACAAGAACGTATACGCAAAAAAATTGCATAACGTCTAGCGGATGAACAAAACCCAAACCCAAATTTACTTTTTCTCATGGTCAAATTTACTGGAGCAATGCTCCCAAGATCCCAGGAATCTGGAGTCATGCTTACCTGTCTGCATAAACTGTACCTCTGCTAAAAATTGCATATAACTTACCAATAGAGTTGATTTCACTAAGAGACTGAGCTTTACTAAGTGCTGATTACTTTTAAAAATTGTGCTAGTTACCTGTTACGACCAATGAATCCCCATTGTAAGCTCCAATATCTTGAGCAGGATCTGTTTGGTCAACCTGCTCTGATGCTGGTGTAGAAGGTACTGTTTCTGCATTCTCCCCATCACTTTCTTCAGCTGTGTCAATTATGGGGTCATGAATATTTCTATCATTGTCTGACATCTGTAAGACAAGAGTTATTTAAGATCAGAGTGAAACACCTACCTGAAATTTATGCAACTTATAATGTACTTAACATTAGGGTAAATCCAGGTTAAATAGACAAATAAACAACACGGTCATGTCTTCAATTTGCCTAAAACTTGGTCCTGGGGGCGTTTTTTCGTGAAAAAAACAAATTCCCAAATTTTTTTGAAAATCGGTCAAATAGGTCAAAATTTAGGGTCGTCAAATTTTGGCTAAATTGTGACCTAAGAATTTTTTAAATCCCTATATCTCGGCTTCTAATTGTCGTAGCTTAATAAACTTTATATGGATGGAAGCAGAATGAGCTCTAGTTTCCAAAAGTGGTACTTTCATTTGGATAATTTAATAAAAAAAACACTTAATTTTGAAAAAACAAAAAACTTCAGGATTTGACATTGAAGGGATCAATTTTTTAAAAATTTTTATTTGAAGAAAAAATGTCGCCTGAGCAAAGATCTACCATAATCAGCAATAAAAAGAACTCGGTAGTAGGTTTGAAAAAGTAGTGACAGTGAAGGGCACACACAAGGTTTTCACAGAATTGTGCCAATGTCTCAGAGTCACATTAAAGACTCCAATGACTACAATGTTGTTAGGGCTATGACCTCTGAACAAGGTGACTCAGACACAGGGTTGGCAAAAACTCAGGTTTTTCACAAAAAACCCAACTGGGTTTTTGCTGGGTTGAAATTTTTTTTAGAAAGGTTCAATAATTATGTAGTGCCTAATATATCTATTATTTTATTAATTTATTTATCTAATCTACAATACCTATATATTAAAAAGCCATCTTTATTTCACAGAAAGTTCAGATATGAGAGATAATAATGACATATTAGAATTTTCTCCATTTTAATTTTAGATCTTTCCTTTATTTCTTAACAGCAGATTTCAGCTTTATTTAGACCTAACTCAAATTTAATTTTTTAAGATGCCATACTCAAAGAGTTATAGAGGTGGAAGATCTAAAGCTAGTGAATGGGACAAGGTGACTTTATTAAGTGATCAGCCTACTAGAGTAATATGCAATTATTGCAAAGAAAGTATCACTTGAAAAATTGAGGGAGTGAAACATCATCTAGAGAAATGCAGTAAAAGAAAAGTGGAATGTTTTGAAAATGAGGCAAGAGGTATGCCGAGACTCAAATTTGGAGCGTCAGTTGAAACTGATTCACTTTCTCCAATTTTGGCTTCTGGCAAAGATGATCCAAAGATTATAAGTGAAAATGTGCCTGAAATGAGTGACACCAGTGCAGGTTCTTCATCATCCACATTCTGTCATTCAACACCAATAAAGCATAAAAGGCAAAGATCAATTACACCATTTGTGATAAGAATGACTGTGGACCAAAAGGAAGAATTAGATTTACGAGTTGGAAGGTTCTTTTTTTCAGCTGACATACCCTTCAACATTTTAGAAAATAAAGAATTTATAAAATTAATCAAAGATCTAAGATCAGGATATGAACCACCAAACAGGAAAAGGTTGGCATCTGATCTGTTAATAAAAGTTAATGATGAAGCAGGGGTGTACCTAAAGTATTTGGCACCTGGGACGGATCCTTCCTTTGGCACCCCCCATAAATAATTTTAAAATTTAAACGCACACAAAAATATATTATATTTGCAAGTAGATTTTTAAACAGTACAGTACTGTCATAAGCAAATTGGAAATAAGAAAAATGCAGGACATTAAAAATTAAGTGAACAGGTAATACTGCATTTTATTTTATACAAAAAACACAGGAAATCCAGTCTCAATGCTCAGCCTATTCTTCAAAGGTAAATAGAGAGGATTCACAGTCTCTGCTTTTGACCCTTAATTTTTGCAAATTGATCAATGACCTCATCAAAATTCACCTTCTTTGCATATTCATGTTCAATTGAAAGTAAAGCCAGATTTGTCAATCTTGTCTGACTCATGGTTGAGCGAAAGAAATTTTTTTAGCAATTTCAATTTGGAAAAACTTCTTTCACATGAAGCAATAGACACACAGACAGTCAAAAAGAATCTCAAACACAGTGACAAGCTTGGCAAAGATTCACAAAAATCCCATTTCACAATAAACTCCAGAAACTGCAATGCTGTCCATTTCTTTGCCTCTTCAACGCTGATTTTGGCAGCCTCCAAATGCCCCCAAAGTCGTCCAATTTCCACACTGATATTTTCATCAGAGAATTCATCAAAAATCTGAGTCAAATTTGGAATATACTTCCAAAGTTCTTCTTCTGTTGCAACAACTAAAGTGTTTGGCTGAATAACAGTGAAGAGTGACAGAATTTGATCCATTGCCTTAGAACGAATCTCCAATTCTTGATGAAAGTGATCAAGAGTAATTGAGGTACAAAATGACGAAACAAAAATCTTGAATATCTGTATCATAGGGGGTGGGGCCCCCCCAAAAAAAAATTCAAACTAATATAACTTTTTAACTATTTGATTAAATGCATTTTATTACTTAGAGTCAATTATTCTTTAGGATTTGAGCTTTCAAATGGTTTTTAAATTTTTTTCCTAGCTCAATTAGGGACTGAGTTATAGACTTTTAAAAATTAAGGGGCAGCCCCTACCACCAAAATTTGGGGGCCCATAACTTTTGAACCATTACTCTGATTGCTCTAAAACTTGAAATTTCGTGGTTTTCAGCATAAACAACCCTGTATAGCAATTTTAAGCAAAATCTAAGTGGGTGTGGTTTCAGGCAATGCCTGATTTGTCCTGGAATGACCCAGTTGGAATAAAGTTACCATGCCATTGAGTTAGACATGGGGCTGAGGCCTGGCCTTGGCCTTGAGGCCAGCCTTGGACCTGAAAAGTGGAAAGGCCTCGTGACTTTTGTGAGGCCTTAGGGAATCCTGATTTGTTTTGTTCTGTAATTTTCAACCCCCAGAAGCATTGGGGTGGAGATTCTTTTGGTGGGTGTGCTCAAGGTGGATATTCTTCAGGTGAGGACCATGACCTGACAGGTGACTGTATGTGGTGACATACTTTGATAAATATTATTCAGACAGGTGACTAGTCAGGGGGCAGTCTTTGATTAATACTATTCAGTTATGTGACTAATGGATTAGTGACAGGTCACTGTGATGTTAGGTACATAAATATTATATATGTCACAGTATATAATATTATTCAGTCAGTTAGCAGTAGACTAATTAACTTAATGTAGCAAAACTAGTGTGGGGAAGCAATCTATCAATTGGTCATCAGTTGAACTGAGCTCATATAATGTGTTTGTGTTATTTGTGTGTACAAACTATTGTACTGTATCTATTTCTATAACAAAAAATAGTCCAAACTAGAGAATAATACCACCTGGTATACTGATAATTAGCTAGCATCGATAATTTTGTTTTTCACCTGTCATAAACTGTAACATATAAACTTCTAAATAATATGATTTGAAATGAATATACAGGGTGTCCATAAATTATTCACCCCATTATAAGCCTTAATAAATTCATTATTATAGGAGCTATCTTAAAACGGTTTGCGGCAATTAATAACACAACTCAAGAAATTTTTGTTTTAATTCAGTAAACCTCCACGTGAGCCCCATTGGTAGCACGCAGAACATCAAGGTGATAGATGATTTCATTCCAAACATTAAGAAGCATGTCTTGCGTGATGGAAGATAATGTCTCTTCAATCTGGTGTCTTAATTCTGTGATGTTATTAACCTTCTTTGCATACACTCTGTCCTTTGTGTAGCCCCATAAAAAGAAATCCAGAGGTGTGATATCCGGGGAATGAGGAGGCCATGGAATAAGGCCATCTCGCCCGATCCAACGAGAAGGGAACTTTTCATTGAGGAACCTCTGCACTTCTAATCCCCAGTGTGGTGGTGCCCCATCTTGCTGAAAGAACACACGGGGCTGCATATCCTCAAGCTGAGGTGCAGCATACCATTCAAGCATATCTAGGTAATTTGTAGCCTTCACAGTGTTATCATGGAAGAAAAATGGTCCAATCACACGGTTATGGGAGAGAGCACACCAAATGTTTATCTTGGTACTGTTGCGTTTGTGTTCAATAAATTCATGCAGATTTTCTGATCTCCATATACGGCAATTGTGTCTGTTGACTTTACCAGACAGATGGAATGTCGCTTCATCACTGAAAATGACACTGTTCAAAAAATGCTCATCTTCATCAATACGGTCAAGAATGTCAACAGCAAACTGTACCCATTTGGGTTTGTCATTTGGTAGAAGTTTCTGCAAGGTTTGCAATTTGTAGGCATACAGTTTCAACCTCTTGTGAACCACTTTATGCACTGTTGAACGCAGTATTTGCAGTTCTCAGCTTGCTCAGCGGATGGATTTTGTAGGACTTCGGATAAACACCTCCTGAATTCCTGCTATCTTATCTTCAGATACACTAGGCCTTCCAGCTCCTTTCTGATGTAGCTCACTGTCAGTTTCTTGAAATTGTTTCAGCCATCGCTTGAGTGATTGCTTTGTTGGTGGAGTTTTCTGATATTCCTCCCAAAAACGTCTCTGTACAGTAATTGGAGATTTGGTTTCCCACATCCACAGCACACACATTGCTTTCTCCTTCACTGTCGCCATTGTGCCCCTAGTGGATGTTCTGCAAAATAAAGAAAAAAATTTCTTGAGTTGTGTTATTAATTGCCGCAAACCGTTTTAAGATAGCTCCTATAATAACAAATTTATTAAGGCTTATAATGGGTGAACAATTTATGGACACCCTATACAATATTGGATGCAAACAATAATTTTGCTAATATTGGCATTATGACAGATGTAAATTGTTATATTGTTTGCAAATAATTTTTTTGGTCTTTTTCATTTACTTTAATACATATAACTTTAAAAATGTCTGATAATGGATAATATCAGGTGCAAATATATTCTTAACATTATCATTATTATATTATTATCATATATATAATTATATAATAATGGCATAATATAAACTTCATACCTATAGGAATACCGTACATCAGAAACAGCTTTCATATACAGTTCAAGCTACAATTAAATTAATGATCTTTGGTAGACTTTAAGACCACAATTTCTTATTGTCAGATACATAAAAATGCAAAACTTAAAAAAAAGAAGGCATCGTCAAATGTAGCTCTGTTTGCAATGCTCGCTAGTCACTAATAATTGTAGCCATTCAGAAATTATATGAGCAACACTCAGTGAGTTAGTACATACAATCTTGAAATACTTTGCTAGAACATCTTCACATCATAACTTTCCATATTATCATAAATACTTGAAATATTGCGGGTATATTAAAATGAGAAATAAGAACTGCATGAACTGTTCTGGCAACTGTGTCTGACTGTGTGACTTGGCAAGAGTAAACACACAGTGTGTCAGTGTTGTGGTGTGGCTGCATGTGAGAGATGAATGTGCTTAATGCTTAATAATTCCCTTTTATTAGGTAAGTTAAGTGAGCTATGTCTTTGTTTATTAATTTTGAGTAGAATCTTGCTTTTCCTTATGGATTTCAAAAAAAGAAGAGATACAGGCCAGTGTGAGGCTACGGTAGGTTCCCTTTGGAAGAGCTTTAGGCCTAGGCTAGGCTAGATTGTTGAGCCTTCCCAAAGCATGGAGGAGCTTATTTGTAAAAGATTTTGAAGTGAGTATCTGCACCCAGAGGTGCAAATACTGCATTTGTTATTTGCATCCAAATATCATACCTCTGGGTGCAAATACCTTCAGCCTAATAATCTTAAGGCCTTGTGAGGCCTCAGCCTCGAGGCCTTTGAAAATGTATGTCCTCAGCCTCAGCCTCGAGGCCTGAGTTCAGGCCTCATCCCCATGCCTGCATGGAATACAATTACAAGTACAGGTTAGAATTATAGGGTCATTCTCTGTCAGATCAACCAAAAAAAATTGAAATTAACACCCTCATCTCTCATATTTTGCTGAAATTTGGTTTATAGGGAGTTTGTGAGCCCTGAATCCATTTCTGAAATTATAAGGTCAATCCGACCAACAGTTCAAGAGATATGACCTCGGGCAATTTGAGGTCACTCGCGAGGTTACTAACATTTGGCGAGCCATAACTTGGGTAATAATTGTCATAATTATATAAAAGTATATATATTTAGAATCAGAAAACGACAAGGAATCCAAATATGTAAGTTTTAGAACTCTAGGTTGAAAAATAAAAAAGTTACACTGTAACCAAAATTTGAGGTCACGATTTGACCTCTGGGGTATCAAATGAGAATTTTTTTTTAAATGTAAAAAATGAAGGCATAGGCATTGGCTATTAGAATCAGCAAACAAAGTTTGTTTATGTTAGTATTTTTCATGTAACTAACATATAAGTGAACACCATATTCATAAGTTGTGCGTCAATTCTACCTATTTTTTCACACTTAAGCTCATAATTTGACCTATAGAAATTAAAATTACATTTTTTATAGATATAAAAAACAAAGTCAGAGTTCTTGACTAATAGAAACAATCATAAAAAGTTTGTTTATGTTGGTACTTTTCATGTAACTAACTTATAAGTGAACACCATTTTATAAATTGCTTGTCATTTCAAGGAATTTTTATATCTTAGCTATCAATTTGACCTCAAGCTCCAAGAATTTAATAAAAATTGTATTTCACTGCTAATCTACACTGGCAATAATAGTTATAATAGTGAAAGGGGAAGACTAAGCTCACATGTAGCCTAAACAAACCTGTTGAAACATGTTGCTACTTGTCTAAGTGCAGAATCAACACAGATAGTTGCAAAATTCCTTGTCTACAGGTTAGTACAGTTCCAGCCAGCACTGTGGGGGCTGGTGGGTATGTGTTTTAATGAGCCTCAGAGACTATCAAGGCCTAAAATATTAAGTGTGTATAGCTATATATTTTCTAAAAAATATATATTACCTAATTGTAAATCCTATATCTTTACAGATCAAAATACAATGGTTCGGCACTTGAAATACTGCCAGGACCCTATTCAAAAACACAAGAAACGCATAACAATCAATCTTAGAAAAGTGACTGATGTACTTGTTGAAAAATGTGCTGGAAGAGTGAAAAAGACTCATTGTTGTGTGTGAACTGCTGGACACTGATAATGAAAAACCCCACTATACTTAGTACCACTGAAAACAACGAGTCTGAGCAGGATTCAAATGAATCATCTACTATCAGTGGCTTGAGTAACATCTCTTCAATTCAAGATCTGGACAATGACAGTGATTGCTTGATAAAGGAAAATCCTTCAACTTCAGTTGAACCAGTTCTAGCATTTCTGGACCAAACACCAGTTAAAAAAAGTAAGTAATAAATTAATATAATAACTTATACTTTACTACAAGGTCTGTTTGATCTACTATATAGCCAATTATATAGCATTTAAGGTACTATAATTAATATTTAATTACTAATATTCAGGTGTGTGAAACCTTTTTTTCTGTTCTTTTCAGAAGGGCTGTCATTAAGCCAGAAAAAGCGCAAGGCTCGTCGTAAGCTATCATCTGCTCAGAAACACCTGAAGGAGAGGCTAGAACTCAGTTATGGTGTTCAAATTACCGAGGAGGTAAGTGATACTTCAAAACCTGAAACTAAATCTGAAAAACATCTAGACAAATTAATGAATGAATTGAAACAGTCATTCCTGGAGAGCAAATGTCACCATCACAGACTACAAATATTGACACTCTCACCATACACAATTGAAAAAACAGCTAGTTTCTTTCAAACTACAACATACATGGTGAAAAGAAGCCGTTCACTTAAATCAGAACATGGAATCCTTCCGAAGATTCCACTAATGAGCAAAGGAAAAGTGATATCTGAAGAACACAAAGATATAGTTAGAAGATTCTATGAGTCAGAAGAGGTTAGTCGTATGTGTCCTGGCCAAAAGGATTGCGTGAAAGTATCAGTCTATCAGGTGCTGAAGGTGCAATGAAGGTGCAAAAACGATTGGTCCTCGGAATTTAAGAGAGATGTTTGAACTATATAAAAATGATGAAAAGAATCCAAAATAGGATTTTCCACATTTGCAAAATTACGGCCATCATATTGTGTGCTTGCCGGTAGTGGTGGGACTCATTCTGTCTGTGTCTGCACATACCATCAAAATCCAAAATTGCAGCTGGCTGCATGGGAGAAAGAGGTCTTTCATACAAGGATCTTATGGATTACAGTGTCTGCAGTACAGAAAGAGAGACTTGCATGATGCAACTTTGCAATGATTGCCCAAGAGAAGAGGGTGTCCTGGATTTTCTTGAGTTACTTGACAGTGTGAAATCAGCTCCAAATGAAATATCTTACAAGCAATGGGTGACTGTTGACCGTTGTACAATGGTTGATAAGGTGGAGCCACTTCATGAATACTTATCATCCCTAAGCATGAAAATATCCCGCATGGTTCGTCATCACTTTGTTGCTCAGCAACAATCACAGTACTTCAAGCAGTTGAAAGAAACACTACCACCTCAGAGCGAGGTAGTTATAGTAGGTGATTTCTCTGAGAATTATTCTTTCATTGTCCAGGATGCTGCCCAAGGGTTTCACTGGGACAATTCACAGTGTACAGTTCACCCTTTTGTCATCTATTATAGATCATCTGCAGACCAGGAACTTAGCCATTTTAGTGTCTGTTTCTTATCTGCATCACTAAAACACAACACTATAATGGGTTTACTCATTCATATTGAAGCTTATGACATATGTTAAATTCAGATGCCCACATTTGAAGAAGGTGCACTATTTCTCAGATGGATGTGCTGGCCAATATAAGAACAGATACAACTTCACAAATCTCTGTTACCATGAAGAGGATTTTGGTCTGTCTTGTGAATGGCACTTCTTTGCTACATCCCATGGCAAAAATGCATGTGATAGGATTGGAGGAACAGTGAAAAGAGCTACTGCTCGTGCCAGTTTGCAGAGAACTACAGAGAGGCAAATTCTTACACCAGAACACATGTTTCAGTTTTGTGAAGAAAACTTGAGCAAGAAGATAAATTTTTTCTTTGTAACTACAGCTGATTTGAAAGATGCAGAAGAACGGTTGGAACATCGATTCAAGGATAGTAGGGCTATTCCTGGAACTCAGAAATATCATAGATTTGTTCCCCTAAACAAGGAAGAACTGATGGTGTATCCCATTTCAAGTGGCATTGGAGAAAAAGAAAAGAATAAGGAAAAGTCATTTTACTAATGAACCTGCAATGCTTGGTAACCTAAAATGTGTCAAACCAGGAGAGTATGTTGGCTGCATTTATGACATGCAAGTTTGGTATGGAATTGTGGAGGAATATTGTGAAGAGTTTGATGATTTCACTGTGAACTTTCTACATCCCTCTGGGTCATCAGGATCAAGTGCATATTATTATCCATCAAACAAGGATTCATGTGCAGTGCCAGGACATCATATATTAACTGTAATGAGTTGTCCTACCCTAAGAGGAGGCAGCAGAATTCAATACATTTTTCCACAAAAAGAAATTGATGAGAGCATCGAGCATGCAAAAATTGTATTAGGCTAGCACATGAATCCTCTAAGTAGGTCTTCCCCTTTCACTATTATAACTATTATTGCCAGTGTAGATTAGCAATGAAATACAATTTTACATTTTTTGCCTTTGTTTTTATCTAGAAAAAAATGTAATTTTAATTTCTATAGGTCAAATTATGAGCTTAAGTGTGAAAAAATAGGTAGAATTGACGCACAACTTATGAATATGGTGTTTCACTTATATGTTAGTTACATGAAAAATACTAACATAACAAACTTTTTTTTGCTGATTCTAATAGCCAATGCCTATGCCTTCATTTTTTACATTTAAAAACAAAATTCTCATTTGATACCCCAGAGGTCAAATCGTGACCTCAAATTTTGGTTACAGTGTAACTTTTTTATTTTTCAACCTAGAGTTCTAAAACTTGCATATTTGGATTCCTTGTCGTTTTCTGATTCTAGATATATATACCTTTATATAATTGTGACCATTATTACCCAAGTTATGGGTCGCCAAATGTTAGTGACCTCGCAAGTGACCTCAAATTTCCCGAGGTCATATCTCTTGAACCGTTGGTCGGATTGACCTTATAATTTCAGAAATGGATTCAGGGCCCACAAACTCCCTATAAACCAAATTTCAGCAAAATCTGAGAGATGAGGGTGTTAGGCACTGGTTGATCTGACAGAGAATGACCCTATAACTAAACACCTGCTAATTCGTGACCCTTACGGCTCTGGCCTAATTGAATTACTGAAAATCATGATGGCACAAAAAACCACGAAATAGGCCAACATAATGGATTATGAATCACAAAATAGTGGGGGTTTAAGTGCACTTATAATTCTAACTTGTACTTGTACTCCATGGTATGGTAACTTTATTCCAACTGTCTTAGAATGCAATAGGGTAGACTTGGGCAAAGATTACCCTTTAAGGTTTAGATCAGGGGTCCCCAACCCTGTGCCCGCGAGCACCATGGTGCCCGCCGACCCTTTTGCGTGTGCCCACCACTGACTGACTACGATTGATAAGTTTTTATTTAAATTTTTAATAAAATGTTAAGTATGTTACATATTTTAAATATTTAGTTACTAAATATTTAAAATATGTCACATACTTAACATTTTATTAAATTTTAGTAGTTGATTACAGAAACAGATGCTCATTTATTTGAAAATAATTATTTCTTTATAAATAAATTAAGTTATCGTCTTGATAATTTTTCTAAGATTCTTAGTTAGCCATCCTTGCTTTTTTTTTGTGTATTATGTTCATTATTTTACATAGGAATTAAATGTTTTTTTGTGTACAGTGGACCCCCGATTTGAGTACGCTCGTCCATAGGCTCCTATTGACTCGACTTGAGTAGAAAACTCGATTTGAGTACGCCAGCCAGCGACGCCGAACATGTTTCAGTTTGTCTAGAGCGTTCGTTGCGGGAACATTCGGGGTCTAATGTTTTGAATAGTACAGGTGTTCTTAGGGATTTCTGTTAGAATTTCGTACATTTTGTTTTCTGACTTTGTACTTAGTGTTTATTTATGTTAGTTTCTGTTGATTACAGCATAAAATAGTGAAAATATAGCATAAATTTGGTGATTCGTACATGCAGTGACTTTGATACTGTATTTTATATTGTGGCATAGTGACATAGTGTACTGTTATAGTGATGGCTTCTAAACGTACATCTACATCAAAAGACTCACAAAAGAAGAAACGCCTTTTTACAATAGAGATGAAATTGGAGATTATTAGAAAAAGTGAAGAGGGCAAAAGTCTCAAAGACTTAGCTGAGGAATATGACATTCCTAAGACCAGTATTTCGAGCATTTTGCGTCGTAAAGATTCTGTGAAGGGTACGAGGGCTGTTAAGGGCTCTACCAGGCTTTATAAGGGCAGGGAGGCTATTATAGAAATGGAAAAGCTGCTGCTTATTTGGATTCAGGAGAAGGAGAGGAAAGGGGAATCAACTACTCAATCATTCATTTGCGACAAGGCCACCAACATTTTTAATGAGATTAAAGGGATAGTGGATACATCTAGTGAGGCTTTTGAGAATTTTCATGCCAGTAAAGGGTGATTCGAACGGTTTAAGAAGCGGTGTGAACTGAAAAATGTGAGAAGGCATGGTGAAGCTAGCAGTGCTGATAATGAAGGTGCAGAAGCTTATAAGACCGAATTGGCTGAACTTATAGAAAATGAAAATTATCTGCCACAGCAAGTGTTCAATGCGGATGAGACTGGCCTCTTCTGGAAAAGGCTACCGAACATGACTTATATCACCCAGCAGGAAAAGAAAATGCCTGGCCACAAACCCATGAAAGACCGATTTACACTTCTTGTTGCTGCCAATGCCTCAGGAGACCTTGAAATCAAACCTTTAGTGGTGTACCATTCTGAAAATCCAAGAATTTTTAAGCAGAAGAAAGTGATCTACAGATCTACAGAAGCTAAGGCTAACAAAGACCCTAAGATCCACTCTAAGGCTAGCCCGAGAGAAAGGAGAGAGTAGGGGGTTAAGAGAAGAGAGGAGAATAAGGGGTTAAGTAAGGAGCAACACCTATCATTCGTGGGTTAACATTCATTCAGAAAAAGAGGGAAAAAGTCTCACCATCATCATCCGCCGGCCACTGCTGACAAGTCAGAAAAATAGTCGGAGAATATAGGAGAGGGGTGAAAGATGAAAAGAAGTAAAATAAGAACGCTTACAAACCATGCAAACACAGTCTTAACTCACTGTCATACCATGCAAACTACAAACATGCAAGAAAAGAGTTAGAGACATGCAAAGTAAGGAGGATAAGAAAAAAAAAAAAAAAGTAGGTAAAGTTAAACAAAAAGTGGGTTAGTTTACGCTATGAGCTACATCTACATTCGTGTTAGTCTAATTTTTTTTTTTTTTTTTTTTTTTTTTTTATTGCTGGCATCACGCTGGCATGTCACAAGCTGGCATTCATCGTCAACAGACTCATCCTCGAGCACCACCACCAGAGCTCCTGTTGTTAACTTTCTTTTTTAATTTTAAACAACGTTAATATTTTTAAAATGTCTGTCAAGACGGTTCTTAAACACATTAACGCTGGTAGAATGAACGACTGACGCGGGAAGATTATTCCATTTATCAATTACTTTAAACGTAAAGAAGTTTTTAGCGATATTAGTAATGAAACGTCTGCCACGCAACTTGAATCCGTTATTGCGAGTATTACTATTATCGAAAGTAATAAGAAAGCCTGGGTGACTAGGGTTAACTTTCATGCTTGGCTGATGGAAGTTTTTTGCCCTACTGTTAAAGCATACCTTGAGACTAACAAGCTGCCCTTAAAAGCTCTGTTACTGCTGGACAATGCAAAAGCCCATGATCCGGACCTCAATGCCATTGTTAAAGTTAGATTTCCCTTCATGAATATACAGTTTCTGCCCCCTAACACTATCCCCTTAATTCAGCCAATGGACCAGCAGGTGATTTCTAATCTTAAGAAAATGTATACAAAACATATGTTTGCCCAGTGTCACGAAGCAACAGAAAGAATGTCCCTGACCAAATTCTGGAAGACAGAGTACAACATCTATGAGGCCATCAGGCATGTTGTGAGAGCATGGAGAGATGTCTCCAATGTCTGTCTTAATGCCGCCTGGAAAAAGTTGTGGCCATCAGTGGTTCATAACTTTGAAGGCTTCCAAGATGAACCTAATATTGCAGCCGAAATTGTCCAGCTAGGCAACCAGATGGGGCTTAACGTCAGTGACAATGATGTTGCTGAGCTGATCCAGGAGCATACACAGGAACTCACGACTGAAGAACTCCAAGCGTTGGCCAGGGAGTCTGGTTCTGGATCAGATGATGGGGAGGAAATTGAGGATGAATCGGAGAGTCTCACTGTTGCTAAGGCTAAGGAAGCCATTGAATACTGGTCTAAGCTTAAACCTATTGTCAACTTGCACCCCGATGTGGAAATCAGTGAACCTGTTTTATGCTTGTTTGAGGACAAGGTCATGAGCTACTTTAAGTCATTCATAGCAAACAGGCAGAAGCAACAGAAAATTGATGCTTATTTCAAGCCCTCAAGTCCCCAACCCTCTACCTCTTCCATGTCATTGGCTGTGGGCCTAAGAATGCCTAGCCCTGATGAGTTACCAGACATCATCATGGAAGGAGACTCTCCCTCCAAGCAATAATTCCTCCCCTCCATTCCTCATCTGGAACTTCCAGCACATCAAGCAAGACTCCTACAGGATTATTCTATTTTGTCTATATTGTACGGTATGTATTTTGTATTATTCTATTTTTAATACAATTACTAAATTTTGTAGGCCAATTTCTATAGAAAAAGTAGGGGTGGGGTGAAATTTTTGGGTTTTGGAACGAATTAATTAATTCCCATAGGTTATTAAGTTCGATTTGAGTACATTTCGAATTGAGTACGCCATGCTGGAATGGATTACGTACTCAAATCGGGGGTCCACTGTATTATGTTCATTATTTTACATAGGAATTAAATGTTTTTTTTTTGTTTATTATGTTCATTATTTTACATAGGAATTAAATGGTTTTTTTTGTGTATTATGTTCATTATTTTACATACGAATTAAATGTTTTTTTGTGTATTATGTTCATTATTTTACATACGAATTAAATGTTTTTTTGTGTATTATGTTCATTATTAAGTCCAACTATAAATTTGCCTTGAAAAAGTAAATGGTGCCCGCCGCACTACCGGTAGTCTTGAATGTGCTCTTCGGCACAAAAAGGTTGGGGACCCCTGGTTTAGATAATAATGCAGTGTCTGACTGCAATGATGTCATACAGTATTTGACAATTAAAGTTATCTTGAACAATTGTCTTGATTATACATTGTTTCAAAATTGCATTGGTCTTTATATGCAAAAATTAAGATCATACCTGGCCTGAAATTGTATGTGACTGGTGGTTTGTATGGGAACCAGGTTCCTGTGTTCCTGGGTAAATGGGCACCCTGGGTGAGGCTTTAAGTGGTGCTGTGGAAAGTGTGGGGTTCTTTTCATCAAAAACTTAATAAAAAGAGCAAAGAAAGGTACAGGCAGTCCCTGAGATACTAATGTCTGACTTACAAACATCCACACTTACAAATGAACTACTGTAAAATAGTACAGTGATCCCCCAACCTGCATAAGGGTTTAACAATGTATAAATAGTAAAAATTAGAAAAAAAAAAAAAAAAAAATCATTATAAAAATAATGTAATAATCCTGAGGAGCATCAGAAAGATGATGCGATATAAATTAGTCAGTCATACAAAGGATCTGCTATTGGGCATGTTGCTGCCAGCTGCAAATGCTACAGTATCATACATATCATACGCGTATCATATGTGTAAGTATTGTAGGTACAGTAGACTCGCGATAATTTGCAATTTTATAATTAGATTTTTCTCATTTGTGACAACCTAATTAAGTCCCTTTTTTCGATAATGTGCGCCATAATTTCATAATTCGCGCTCAGAGAGCTCATTGTCACCATGAATGAGCGTCTTACTGCTGAAGAAGTGCTCCAGATGGCAGAAAATTCAAAGAGGCAAGAGGAGGAAGAAGAAGCAGGTGAGGCTGAGGACAAACAGGCAATGAGGAGGAAGAAGCAGCAGGCGAGGCCGAGGACAAACAGGCAATGAGGAAGAAGAAGAAGCAGGCGAGGCCGAGGACAAACAGGCAATGAGGAGGAAGAAGAAGCAGGCGAGGCCGAGGACAAACAGGCAATGAGGAGGAAGAAGAAGCAGGCAAGGCCGAGGACAAACAGGCAATGAGGAAGAAGAAGAAGCAGGCGAGGCCGAGGACAAACAGGCAATGAGGAAGAAGAGTGACTGGTCCGTAGCAGACCTGCGGATGTTCATGTCCTACATGAACAAAGCAAAGAACTCACCATGGAGAGGGCATTGGGAGTGATTAAGAGCATAAAACAAGCTAGCAAATGAAAGTTACCTCTTTTTTCAAGGCTAATTGGGTGTTTCTTTGGCCTCTGGAACCAAACTAATTTTTTCCATTTAAATACATTAAACTATAATGTGCAATTTGATAATTGACAACTTCTGTCAGTCCCTGACTCGCAAATTATCGCGAGTCTACTATATCATATTGCATACATGAAAAAGTGTTAAGTAATTTTTTAGTATTTACCACAATTTTAAAAAATTCATGCTGATCTATCTTTGAATCTTAGTTTGTGTAGATCAAAAAAGGGGTAGTGAAATATCCTTGTCCTATCTCTGAATTCATGCACATCAGGGGATCACTGTACACTGTACAGGAATTCCTCGTACAACTAGTGATGTGAGGCGAGAATATTCTGAGAATATTCTCCAAAATATTATTTGCTGAGAATATTCAAGAATTTTCTTTTTTCTTAGTTTTAAAACACTTTTAGATTGTCTTGCAGCTTTTTAGAGAATTCTAGAATATTTCAGAACCTTATGGACCTTTCTAGAATGTGAGAGAATATTCTAGATGGCTCCAGAACATTCTAGAATACTCCAGAATTGGGAGAAAATAGTATATAAAGGATGGTAAACTGCTTCCTTGGTTAGTTGTGGTTGTGTATAGCAAGATTAAGTATCTACATGTGATTTCCTTGTGAATTGTGATTGTGATAATTGTCTTGTGAGTTTTTTATGGTAGGTAGTTCTTTTTGAAGTATTTCTTTTTTTGCCATTTTGGATAATATGCATTTTATTATGTGCACACACTCTCGAGAAATTCACTATCACCAACATTTACATAATATTTAGTTATAACACCATAAAAAATTTCATACCAGGGTGTTACTATGATTGATTGAACCACCTCACACTATGTACCTAAGAAATAAAAAATTTTGACCTGGCCTAATATATAAGGGGTATTTTTTAGACTTTGGAAAAAATAAATCTCTCTTAATTTTCCCATAAAATGGATACCAAATTTGAACAGAACACATCAAAAACTACCAAAAAAGTGCATTTATGTATCAAAAATGTAGTGCACATAATAAAATGCATTTTTACCACCATTTTTGCCCTTACTCATCAAATTGAAAATGTTATTAAACTGGTTTTCTTAAGCTTAACATTATTTATAACTGCTTGATCAGCTTTAATCATTCAAAATTATTTCAAATTTGTTTTTAAATTTATACAGTTAAGATTGAATATTAGTATTTTTTTAATATTATTTGGTTATTTACAACAAAAATATAGTACCCTATTTTATAACATTATAGCAAATAGAGCAAGTATCTGCATGTGATTTCCTTGTGAATTGTGATTGTGATAATTGTCTTGAGTTTTTTCCCATAATTATCAGTAATTTTCTTTTCATATTTGTGTCTTTTTAAATGCGAGTTTTTTCTCTATCAGTGATTTTATGCGATTATTGTGTTTCTTAAATGTGTTTTTTTACTTCTAGTGATTTCTGACTAATATGAAGAAGAAAATGAAGCCCAAGAGTGAAGTTTGGGATTACTTCATGCCAAAAATGGTGAAAGGTAAAGAGTTGTACGAATGCAAATACTGCAAGGCTGAATATACGAAAAATGCTACAAGAATAAAAAAACATATAGTGAATTGTGCAAAAAGCCCTCCGTACATTAAGGAAACTGTTGCAAAATCCACTGAGCAGCAGTATAGAAGCAGAAGCAGATCACCACTATCATCAACATCCATGCAGGATATCAAGTGCCTTGACAATAGTCGTAGTACGTTGAAAACATTTAGTATGAGTAATGTAACACCTCCAAGTCCAAATCAAGTTCAGGGAAGTTTCCTCACTCCATTAGTAGATATTTTGATTCAATGAATAAAATTGAAACTCAGGAATTAAATGAACTCCTGGCACAAGCAATATTTTCTTTGGGATCGCCTCTCTCACTGGTTGAGAATTCAGACTGGGTTAATTTCATGAAAAAAATAAGACCATCCTACAAGATACCATCTCGATTCACACTTTCCACCAAACTTTTGGATGTCAAATACAAACGTGTGGAAGCTGAAGTGAAAACCAGAATTGCAGAAGCTCCTGTGCTCTCTCCAGACTGATGCATGGAGTAACCGAAGGAATGAATCGATCATTAATTTCGTGTTAACTACACCCCAGCCAGTCTTTTATAAAACTATGACGAAAAAAGCTAAGCATCATACTGCTGAGTACATGGCATCGAAAATTGAAGAAATAATGAGTGAAGTAGATATCGAAAAGTTTGGAGCCATTGTAACTGATAATGCAGCATCAATGGTGAAAGCCTTATCAATCATTCAAGAAAAATACAATCACATTGCTGTGCACACTTGTGCCACTCTCACACTACATTTAATAGTTGGTGACATCACTAAATTGAAAACTGTTGATGAAACTGTGGCTACTTGCAAACCTATCGTGAAAGAAGTTAACAATTCTCAAGTGTTACAGGCACATTTCACCACACTTCAAAAAGAAAAAAAAGTAACTTATGCTCTTAAACTGCCAGTGATAACCAGATGGGGTTCCATTTTGTGCTGTTTTGAAAGCTTGTTGAAATCAAAAAGTTTCCTAAAGTGCCTTGTGTACAAGAGGAACTCGAGAACAAAATGAGCAAACGTACTAGAAATGCAGTCCTGGATGAAGATGTATATTGGTTGCGGGTTCAGAAATTGCAGGAATTAATCAGCCCTGTTGTTAAATGGATAACAATACTTGAATCTGACAAGCCAAAAATAAGCAAAGTAGCTGAATGTTTCAAAGAGCTAAGCGATCATTTTGCAAAACAACTACCTGACAGCCCACTTAGTAAAAAGGAAGAACAGGATGTTATGGAAAGTTTGGCAAAGAGGAAATATATGGCTCTAAAAGATATTCACTATGCTGCAAATATTCTCAACCCAAAATTCAATGGCAAGTGTCTGAGTAGGGATGAGCAAATCAAAGGGACAGAATTTATAGATAACCTAGCAAACAGAATGTATGGTACTGAACATTCAGTTGAAGTTGTTTCAGAGCTTGCGGAATACTGAGCAAATGAAGGGTTTTATAGCAAACCATATTCAATTAAATCAGCCCAAACAGTAGATGCACTGACATGGTGGAAGGGTATCTGCTACGGATCGAAGCCAGGCAAAGTAGCGATCAACATCTTAAGTATGCCACCAACCACTGCCGCAACTGAAAGAAGTTTCAGTACTTATCGTACTGTTCACTTGGCAAAAAAGAACAAATTAACCATAGAAAGAGCGGGCAAGTTAACCTACATTTCTCACAATCTAAAACTTTTAACACATGGGGATAGCCCAGAAAAGTCTCATGTTCCAGAGAAGTATACGGAAGAATGCAAAGATCAAGAAAAAGAAGAAGAACAGCAGGAGGAAGAGGAAGAAGAAATAGACAAAGAAGCCAATGATGATGATGAGGCAATGATTAATGAGTCAGAATCAGAAATAATTTTGTCAGAATTAGAGTAAATACCAGGGTAACCAATAATTAATTTCTATATAGTTTTGAAAAAAATCAAATAAAAAAAAATAAAAAATGATTTTTTTTTCATAAAAAAGCTATTATACTGAAAAACTGAAATTGAACACTTAATTACAAGGGATATTTTTTATTTGTTTCTAAACTGTTTTGTATGATATATTTTATTAATTTCCATATAATTTTGAAAAAAATCAAAATAAAAAAAATGATTTTTTTTATTTATTAGCTATTATACTGAAAAACTGATATTGAATACTTCATTACAAGGGATATTTTTTCTTTCTAAACTGTTCTGTGATATATTTTATTAATTTCTATATATACCGGTATATATAATTTTTAAAAAAATCAATTAAAAAAAAATGATTTTTTCATAAAAAAGCTATGATACTGAAAAACTGAAATTGAACACATAATACAAGGGGTATTTTTTTATTTCCAAAGTGTCTTGTGAGATATATTTTATTAATTTCTATATAATTTTGAAAAAAAAAAAAAAAAAAAAAGAAAAATAAATTTAAAAAATCAATTGATTTAATCAGGTGATTAATTAACCCTTTAACCCTTTGAGGACCAAGGGACATATTTGTCCCGAGGAAATAATAATATAAATTGTACAATGATGCAATGTTTCTACAAATACATCTACATGTTTATACAGGTATCGTTTAGTTGTCAGAAAATTAACCCCAAAATGGGTCATTTAAGTGACTATAGTTACTAATATCTAATTGTAAATAACAATAAAACTTAAACTTTTAAGTTCAAAGAAATGTATACTGGTCGTTAAAGGGTTAAGGACTGATGGTACAAATTGCTAACGTTTCAAATACACACATTCATAACTTAACCCTACAAAAAATTCAGGACTTAAAGGGTTAAATCATTTTGATTTAATCACTGCCATCCCTGGTAAATACTGTACTTTGGATTGAAATACAGTCTTTATACAATGATTCAATACATTTTTTGCATTAGTTAATTTATTTATTTCTTCACTCATCCTATCATTCACTTTTGCCTTAGAATTTCTCTATTTTGACAGGAACTGAAGTTAAGTTGTATTGGAATAGTTGAAAAACCCCTCAGATGTTCTAAAAAATTCTTGGTTCAGAGAATATTCTCCAAAAGATTATTCCTGAGAATTTTACATTACATACAACATAAACTCATTTAACGTAAATTTAATTTATGACCAAATAATCACTGTGTAAGATGTCTCAAATTAGCATAAAGGCAAATGCAAGAAAAAATTAAAATGCCTCACACAAAGGCAAACTACTTCCAGATGTGAGGCAGCCAGCACCACTTGGCTGCACAATCTTCAAGCCCACCAGCATGCTGGCTTTCATCATCTTTCAAAGTTCAGCACTTTGAAAGGTGATGAAAATAGTGAACAAGTGGAGAAGACAGTGATGATGGCAGTATCCAGACAGTCTCAAGTGGAGAGGCAGATGATTCTGCCACTCTGCTTGAGTACAGTACATACACTCAGACCCTGCTAATTTGACATATTTGGGGCTCCACCCTTGTTGAAATACCTGGAAATTTTCAAACCACTATAACTCAGTCCCTAATTGACATAGATAGAACAGTGATTTAAAGTGTGCATGAAAGGTAATTGCACACATAACAAATTAGCATAAGCAGAAAAAATGGTTAAAATTAACAGAAAAAAAATTACGACACTTTATTCCATTTGAAGGGGTCCTGCCCCCCCCTAAATTACAGATTTTTAAAAATGTTCATATATATAAAAAATGAGTTTCAACCTTATTCTATCAATATAGGAAAAAAAATATATGTGTATTTGCTTATAAAATAGGTATTTACAGATTTGAAAATGACTACTTTCACTTAAGAGAGAATAATTTCCAACAAACTGTTCAACATTCTCATTGACTTCTGGTATATAGATTGGTGTACTTGTTAAAAATGTAAATACACATGTGTTAAACTAGTATTCTAAGAACTAAACATAAAACACTAGTACCTACCATAAAATATCTTTCCCCATTCGATTGTTGGGTAAATTGGTTGAACAAAAAATCCCATGTGGACATTAAAAAAGTGGCAATCCTACCCAGGATAACTATTGCCTAACTAGAGAGATCTTTATTTTGTTTTCTGTGATGCGCAAAGCATTCACTGGCTTCTCATTTAACATATATATTTTTTTCATTTTGAACAGATTTATGTACATATACGTATAGTGTTTTAAATAAGTAAAAGTGTTTGATGAAAATGTCTACATATAAAAGCTATAACAAGTGCTGTTGCAACTCTTTTGAACTGCACAAAAAGCCTATTCTGCGAAACTTGAGGCCACTTCCAAAGTTTGTTGTTGAAAATAGTGACCCTAAATATAATTTCAGTGATGAATCAGAAGTTTGTATAAACTGTCTGAAATTAATTAATAAACATGCAAAACCTGAAAAATTATCCAGACTGCCAGAAGCAATAACTAGTAGTACTGAAAGTACGACTACTTCACCTGTCATATTCCCAGAAAAAATTCCAAGAAAATGTACTGAAATGGATAAAGATATTCAATGAGAAGATCTTAATGCAACTTTGGAGCAACTTCATGTTGCCCCAGTGAAATTATGTAAGTAACTAGCTATTAATGTGTGTACAGATAATGTATTTTTATACTGTCAACTGAAATTTAACTCAGATATAGTTGTCTTATACCTAATACATACATATATATGAAATTATCTAAAAAATATACTTCAGTTCAGAAATTCAGATTGTTGCCACTAGATATGTCATACTTATATTTATTAATTAATTGTATTTCAAATATTTTTCAGATGCCCTGAGCAGTGGAAGCAGATCAAAGGCAGTTTCACAAAAATACAAAAAGCTTCAACCTCCCTCAAGAGGAAGTTGGAAACTGCATTTGCCACTGAAGTTCAAGATGTTCATGAACCACTGAGTAAACAGCATCTCAAAGAAGCAGATTTGGAGAGGTAAGAAACTAAAAATAATTAATGAGATGACTGAACTATTAATGTATGTATATAAATACCTGTATATAGGTACAGTATTATAGGTTGCCATGTTTGAATATATATGTAGACATTAGCTATATTTCCTAAAATGTGACATCATCTCATATACTAAATATACTGGTATATGTTCAAATTCATGAAGTACAGTATTTCCTTAATTAATGCAAAAAAAAACTTCTTTTTTCTATGTGAAGGTCAAAATATGAAAATAAAAACCCACTCTAATAGACAGAGTTTATTTCCACAACAGTTTCGATGCCCACTGGCATCCTCCTTGGGTGGATACAGAAAAATGAATGAACCAAAATAAGAGGGAAAAACAGTCCAGGGACCGACCATTAAGAAATTCACACCTAGGTTAGATCCCATTCTCCCAACACCGGAAGGGCATTTTCATTAAAGGGACCCACTTATAAGTACATTCGCACAAATTTAAAACTATCTTCCTGTTCTAAACATACAGATTCTATTATTTTTTTACATAATTATTACATTTAATATTGCATTATTATTTATTACAGAAATTATAAATTTATTATTACATTGGTTATTACATTGTTGTTTATTATACATAACTTATAAACTGAAAAATGAATGCAAAAGGCGAGAAGGAAACAATCCAGAGACCATTGAGAAATTCGCACCTAGGTTAGATACCGTTCTCCCGACACCGGAAGGGCATTTTATTGCAGGGTCCCGCTTATAAGTACATTCAGACAAATTAAAACTATCTACTTGTTCTATACATACAGATTCTAATATTTTGACATGATTACTGCATTTACTTTTTTTTTTAACATTTATTATTACCTTTACCCAGTGGTGGGCACTGTTAACCAAAAAGTTAACTTCGATAACGATAATCCGTTAACCCCAATTTTTAACTCTGATAACGATAATCCGATAATTTTACTACAAAGTTAACGGAAGTTAACGATAACTATTTCTTTACTAACATTTAAAAAAATCAAGGAAAAAAGCTTTAAAACCCATAGAAAATGTTTATTTATGCAAAATCCAACAATAAATAGGTATTTAACTATTTTTATCAAGTTTTGCAACTTTTTTGCTTAATACCTTTTTTTAATTTTTAATAAAAAATGTACTGATTACATGTTTTGAAACCCTTGTAACCACTAACCATTAACTAAATTTTAATTTACCAGAGAATTATTATGGCGGGAACTGAAAGGTAAAATTAAATTTTAGGCACATTTCTTAAAGACTATGAGACACTGTGCTGGTTGCCCTTCAGAAAGACCAACTTCTCAAAGTTAGGCCCAACTGCAAGTCTTGACCTCTTGGGCCTCAGGATGTCCTTGCCGAGAGAGACCATTCCACTGCGGCAGAGGACGGAATTGGCAGACTGAAGTTATGGCGGTTTGAATTCATTTGCGGAGCGGTGATCTTCCGTGAATGACTCCTCGCAGTTAACGTGTTAACGGACTTTAACAGACTAAATATCGAGTTATCGGAAGTTAACTGGTCCGATAATGATAAATGGAAATTAACTTCCGTTAATAGTCCGTTAAAAAAAGTTAACTTCGTTAATTAACTGTTATCGGATTAACGCTTTAGTGCCCAACACTGCCTTTACCCTAATTATTAAATTTATAATATTACCTTTATTATTACATCTGTTGCATTTATATTTATTTCCACATTTATTACTTCCATTATTACATTTACATTTTACACTCTAGGTCATATGGTTCCGGAGATATGGCCCTTCGAATTTTGTAAAAAAAAAGAAGAAGGTAAATTTCGAAGGTCATATCCTATTTCAGCATGAAATATCTCGGCTCCTATTGCACTTACAGAGACCATTTAAACACTATTTTAAAGCTTTTAAGCAGATCTACAACTTTGTTTCTATTCATATTTTATGGCAGTGATAAAAAAAAAGTTGATCTTATTTTTGACCTTTGACCTTGTGTAAGTCATTTGATGTCACAACTAGTGATGTTAAAAAACATTTTTTTTTATATCCGTTTTTTTTTTATTTTATTTTTTTTTTTTATAGATATTGCCAATTTAATTATAAGGTATACTTTTGCAATGATATATATTATAAAAATAAATAAATAAATAATAAAATAGGCCATATGGTACCAGTATAAAATGTCCTTTTCAGCCTATTTACAGAAAAAAACTGGCCTCCTTCTTGCACTGAAAGTCTCGTATCTTGAGATCCGTTAAACTTGCGAGAACACTAGCTGGGAGCTGACTGCCCATTGTCCAACCTTTCCAGGACTCTCCCATCCATGCCTCGGATTTTGAATCTCCCACTTAACTATCCTTTAGACCCGCGATGACATTTTCCCCCCGAGACCATCCATATATATACATACACATACACCCATATACATACAGTGTGTCCGTAAAGTCATGGTGGGATTTTAAATAGCTATATTATTGCAACGAAACATGATAATGAGATGAAACAATGCCAAATTTAAGAACAACTCTCAAAGTTGTATCTTGTAGTTAGTCTAGGCTAAGCTTAACCTTTATCTCGTAGTTAGTCTAGGCTGTCCACATGCCTATGTTGAACATGAGCGTAATAGCCCAAAAGTTAATGTGTGGTGTGCTCTAGCACGAGATCGAGTGATTGGCCCATTTTTCTTCGCGGAACCCACTGTGACGTCACACAACTACCTCGCTATGTTGGAACATTTTGCAGTACCCCAATTTATTGACAATAATGTCATCTTTCAGCAAGATGGTGCTCCTCCGCACTATGCCAACATTGTTCGAGAATTCCTTAATGAAAAATTTCTACAGAGATGGATAGGAAGAGGAGGATGGAAGCCATGGCCTCCACGCTCTCCGGACCTGACACCTTTGGACTTTTATTTGTGGGGTTACGTCAAGCAAAGCGTGTACAGTGTACCCATTAGGGATATTCATCACTTGCACGAGCGAATCACGGAAGCTATCGCATCCGTCACTCCTGATGTTCTTGGGCGTGTGTGGCTGGAATTGAATCACCACCTAGATGTCTGCAGGGCTACCAGAGGAGCCCATATCGAACTACGTTAAATAAAGTTATTCTTTTAGAGTTGTTCTTCAATTTGCCTTTTTTTCATCTCATTATCATGTTTCGTTGCAATAATACAGCTATTTAAAATCCCACCATGACTTTATGGACACACTGTATATACCAATATATACATAAATACTTATATACACATATTTATATCTATTATATACCCCATACACACGCATACATCCAGAATTCCAGATACATACGCAAGCATACTCACATATATACCTACACAAACTCATACACCTCTATTTCGCCCTTTCATTACCTCCAAGATCATTTAGCGCATACAGTAATATCCATACAGCCAAAAGAAACCGATTAAGCACAGACAGAGCAGCAAAGCTAGTATTTATATCCCAAAATGCAAAATTCCAAGAAAGTGAAGTAAAACATGGTGCTACATTGGCTTCGTCAACATCCAAATCTGCAATAAGTACCAGTACCTGTGATATTGAAACTATATGCTCTAATCAATCTAGTGATAATGATTCTTCAATGGAAATAGAATCAGATAATGAAAGTTAAACAGCATTAGGTTAACACAAAGGTTAAAGAAAGAGATGAATATTTTTTTTTTTTTATTTTTCTATTTGGAATATATATATATATATATATATACATATATATATATATATACTGGTATTCTTGCCAATCACAATTATATATATTGTTTTATACCAGTATTATGTATTTTTTATTATGTATATTATACCAGTACCTGTGATATTGAAACTAGCATATATGCTCTACCCAATCTAGTGATGATTCTTCCATGGAAATGAAGGTTAAACAACATTAGGTTAACAAAAAGGTGAATATTTTTTTTTCTATCTGGAATATATATACTGGTACTCTTGCCAATCACAATTATGTATATTGTTTGAAACGAGGAAGAATGTTATACATAGGAAAAACAAACCCTCACTTTTTATTTCTATTATATACTTTTTGTGTGATTCAGTTTTTCTAAATGATGACTATATATACTAGGTATAACCGTATAAGCCTGGTAGTATAGTAAATTATAGCTAATACTAATATACTTATTAGATTAAAGGAAGAAAAATATGGAATAAGTTTAAAACAATAAAAAACAAAAAAAAAACAGACTATCTTCGTTTTAAACAAAAGAACCAACAAAAAAAAAACAAAAAAACAACAATAAAAAACGACTCACATCACTAGTCACAACCAATTTTTTTCTCCTTTCGCCCAATTTTGGTACACATGTCTACCTTAACCTAAAACAAGATTTTTAGTGTTGATTAAGTTAGTATAGATGTTATGCCCTGTTTGTGCAATTGCCCAATTCATGAACTAGGCAATATGATTGCCCATTTCACGAAATGGGCAACTTACTGCCCATTACATGAAATGGGCATTTATATTGCCTAATTCGTGAAGTGGGCAATCACGTGTATGACCTTTAAAATCTTGTACAATTCTACAAAATGGGCAAGCAAAATTCCACCCATTTTACCAGAGGTGGGGAGTCGGAGTCGGGAGTCGGTAAAAATGACCGACTCCCGACTCTTTGATTCAATTTCTATATGCCAACAATTTACCAGAATACTACTCTGCCCTAAATAAATATCTTCCTGAACTAATTCTAGATTCACATTTCCACATTTGATTTATTGTTCTGGTAAATCTTAGCAAATGAATTTCATATTGGTTTCTATTTTCTATTTCAGGATACTAGGTACCATATAAAAATTAGCAATATATTAATTATTAATTTAATTAGCCCCTATTAGTAATGAGTCGTGGGCCTAGTAGAAAATCAGCAGTCTTTCAATATTTTAAGCTAAATGAGGATGAAAGTATTTTTATTTGTCAAGTAGAAAAGGATGGTAAAGAGTGTAATGCAAAAATTAGTGCTTACACTGGGAAACATGCTAATGCTCCAACTAGAGCCTCAAACTTGAAACGCCATCTACGAAACAAACATCCCAATATTTATAAGGTTGTAGATCAGCATGATAAGGAAAGAGTCGGGAGTCGGAGTTGGTTTTTAAAAATACTGACTCAGGAGTTGGGAGTCGGTTGTTTTTGGCTGACTCCCCATCCCTGCATTTTACGAGCTGGGCAATACAAATGCCCATTTCATGTAATGGTCAGTAAGTTGCCCATTTGCAATGCCTAAACATTGCCAGCACAAGACATTGTTGCTGAAACACCTGCACCACCACTGCTAGAGCCAGACCACTCACCTGCGCATGAAACAGCTGTGCAGCAAGTATCACAAGACGATGCTACTGTACACCCTCCTGTCCTCGCATGGCAAAAAGCTCATGAGGGCATAGTGCTACAAGCAGAAAAAATGCTGACACAAAGTAAAACACCATTGCCAGTGGTCGAGGTTGGTCATAATGTAACTAAATGATATTTATATTTGAAAAATAACCTTCGTTGCAACAGCGCCTGTCACAGTCACAAATCCTGTGAGAATGTAGACCAATCATTATGACTTGCCTTATCTCTTTTTAATGTTTTACTTTTTTAATAAATGATTTGGTCAAAATTTTAATTTTCCTTCATACAGATGCCCATTTCATGTAATGGGCAGTAAGTTCTCCATTTGAATTGGGCAATTACACAAATTGGGTGTAACATAGACGCTACAGCCATTTCAGTGGACCATACCCACCTCCATTTTGACCAAGTACCTTTTTCCACCAAACTTTGGAGCACCGTATCTTTGGAACTGTTTGAGCTAGTGTGTTGAGAAAAATACCATTAGATTTTTCTTACTGATATATATAATGTCTACTAATTTTAAAAAAAATCAGTAATTATCTAACCTAACCTAACCCAGTTATTTGGTTGAATAAGTATCCGGCCCTATTATAATTTTTTTTTTTTTTTTTTTGTATATTTCAGAAAATTATATAATATAGGTAATTTAAATTACATAATTAATTAATTTATATGGACATTCAAAAGTGTGAAGAACTTCGAACCTACTATCCTGTTTAAAGGTAAAGCTATGTACGTATATAAGTACCTTATACTACGCTATAGGTACTACCCTATAGAATAAGTTCAGTTTTAAGAGTTAGAGGAGTTTTAATAGAATTACTTAACTTTGTGTATTTATTCATTGTGTACAACAGTATGTACTAGGGTGCCACTTATTTGGGGTGTTTTTCATTTTTTGGGAATTTCTATCAGGACGGGCGCATTTCTGGTGTCATTCCGTCTAAAAACATTGTGTGTAAAATATTTTTGAAATAAAATAATAATTAGAACTGCCTCAATGAGGTCAAAGTTTATACTTTTTGTCGAAAAGTACTCATGGCGTTCTGTTATCATGTCAGTTTTCGTTTCGATAGCTGCTGTAGTTTCTGAGTTGAAAAATGATAACAGACAGACAGACGGACGGTCAGAGTCGTTGGTTTAGTCTTCCGCACTGGTGTACAGAAGACTAAAATGAGGTATTATACAGGGTGTAACACGAGTTTATCCAAATATTGATACAGGCGAAAGAACATGTTATTCTAAGTAGAAAATGGGTTGGGACGAGTTTTGCCAACACTAACAGTGTTTCATTCTCTTTTTCAGTGAGTTCTGAAACGACGTGATGGCTTCGGCAACAAGATCTAAAACAGCAGTCTATCTCCTGGGGACCGTGGACCACAGCATCACAGGAAGCATGCTGCCTACGGGAAAGCAGGCGCTTCAGTACTTTTTCCACCTTCACCTTGACGTCAAGAAGCCGATCAAGGAAACAGCCGCTGAGACAGTGACCGCAGTCAAGGAATTCTGGGAGCGGTCCCGTATTCCTACGCAGAAAGACCAACGCGCAAGGGACAAGGTTCTCCGAATGTACGAGAAGTGGCGGGCTCTGAACAAGAACTCGAAACGGCGCACTGTGACCCAAATCAGGAACGAGGCCGAGTTCCTCTCATCCCTTGACCGCCTCTTCGACATCGCACACGAACAGGCGATGTCGATGATCACAATCGAAGAGGACAGGGAGTTCCTGACGGGACAAAGGGCCGAGGTGCGGCGCGGCCGCATCTCCTCCACACGTGACATGACGCTGCACACTGAGGAGGAGCGTGCGAGGAGACAGGAAGCGGAAAGGAGCCGCCGGCAAGATGATGAAAGGGCGAACAGAGAGAGCCGAGAAGAACTCGTCGAACTGGCATCGAGCTCCAGCTCAGGTGCAAGCAGCCCGACTCGGTCACCGACACGGCGTCGTCGCCGAGAAGAAGAGGAAGAGCTCTCTCTCCCGGGCCCGTCCACGTCGAATGCAGAAGCATCTACGACCCCTTTACCACCCAAGCGATTCCGCGCGTCGAAAAAGATGATCACCCCTGATCTCTCCGCAGCGATGGATCGGACGAAACTTACCGACCGAGAAGGTGTTTTTTTGCTGTCGGCGGCTGCGAGGAGCTTGGGCCACGACCCTGAGGAGCTGGTCTTGAACCGCGAATCCTCCCGCCGCGACCGAGCAAAGTTCCGTGCTATGGCAGCAGCGGAAATGAAGGCAGCCTTCCATCCTACTGTGCCGCTGACCGTTCACTGGGACGGGAAAATCGTACCAGCGGCTGACGGAGGCCCTGCTGAAGATCGCCTTCCAGTTCTGGTGTCTGGGGAGAACGTCGACAAGCTTCTGGCTGTGCCCAGCCTCCCCGACGGCACCGGCCGCGCCATGGCGGAAGCCGTCCTCTCTGCCCTCGAGGATTGGGACATCAAGGGACGGATCTGTGCCCTCTCTTTTGACACCACCGCCTCAAACACAGGACTCTCAGGAGGAGCTTGCTATATCATTGAGCAGAAACTCGAGAAGACAGTGCTTCATTTGGCTTGCCGCCACCACATCCACGAACTGGTGTGCGAGAAGGCATTCACGGCGTGCCTCGGTCCCTCTACTGGTCCTGACATCCTCCTGTTCAAACGATTCGCCCCCCAGTGGGACTTCATCGATCAAACCAAAGCGAAGCCCTTCGAGGATGGAACCATGCCGCAGCACCTGAAGGACGCCCGCGACGACCTGCTGATCGAATTCAGCCGCCTCCTCGACGGTCAACATCCACGTGATGACTACAGGGAACTTCTGGAGCTCTCTGTAATTGTGCTGGGCGGTCCGAACAAGCGGGGTGCCCGGTTCGCTCGTCCCGGCGCCTTCCATCGCGCGCGCTGGATGGCAAAAGTCATCTATGCCATCAAACTGTTCCTGTTCCGGGAACAGTTTCAGATGTCGTCAGGCGAAGCGGCTGGAATCCGGCGATTCACCATCTTCGCCGTGTCCATCTACGTGACGGCCTGGTACAAAGCGCCGCTCCCGGCAACGGCCCCAGCCGCGGACCTCGCGCTGCTCAAGGCCCTCGTCTATTATCCGGACTCAGCGGTGGCCAAGGCGACGGCGACAGTCTTCGCCAGGCACCTATGGTACTTGAGCGAGCGCCTCGTCACCCTGGCCATCTTCGACGAGGGTATCGACTTGGCGACAAAGCGGGAGATGATTAAAGCGATGGAAGAAGAGGAAGGATCGGAGGATCCCCCGCGGCGTATCAATGTGGACCTGTCCACCGCCTCAATCGCCAACAATACATTGGCCAAGTTCACAACGACTACATCAAAGGAGTTCTTCAAGGTTCTGGACATCAGCACCGCCTTCCTGCTCAAGGATCCGGAGGAGTGGCGGACGGACCCAGCCTTCATCGCCGCATCCCGCCGAGTCCAGGCCCTTCAAGTTGTCAATGACTTCGCGGAGCGCGGGGTGGCGTTGATGCAGTCTTTCAACCTGGCCCTTACCAAGAGTGAAGACCAAAGGCAGTTCCTCTTACAAGTGGTCGAGAAGCACCGCTGTGACTTCCCAACCGCCCGCAAGTCCACCGTGACCTCTGCAAAGTAGGCAACAATGAGAGGGAGATGGGCGCCCATGATACCCCCCCCCTTGAGGGGCTAATACTCGAGTTGAGGGGGACCTAGAGTTGAAAGTATGAAGTCCAGTTATATGTTTTAGGTCAAGATTAGTAGCTTGAACAAACTAGAAGTGATATTTTATTTGCTAGAGGCATAGAACATCATGATCTAAAATTTCTACTTTTCGAGAAAATATACAAACTTTGACCGTATTGAGGCAGTTCTAAATATTGTTTTATTTCAAAAATATTTTACACACGATATTTTTTGACAAAATGGAACCAGAAACGCGCCCGTCCCGATAAAAATTCAAACTTTCGAAAATAAGTGTCACCCTAGTATGTACCCATGTGAAAATAAGCTTACTTAAACCTTGGAGCAAGGATTTTTTTGGCATCCGTATTTATTCCAATCTGTAAATCAAACTGGACATTTTTTCTTGTTGTAAACCTCTGAAACAAGATCAGTAGGTCCCAAATTTTATTTGTGCCATCTAAGCAAAAATAGCTTTTAACAGGGTTGGATACAATGAATAATTATAATTGTATTTTTAATTAATTGATCCTAATTTCCATTAATTGTAATTGATTCAAACTAAAATAAAAATAAAGGTAATTGTAATTGACTCAAACTAAAATAAAAATAAAGGTAATTGTAATTGATTTTTGAGCTATAACTGATGTAATTGATCAAGTAATGTCAAGTGTTAAAAATTATACCCCTAGATCTGGCAGTCATACATCATCCAATGAAAATGAACCTTTGATAGTTTATTTGGTTATACTTAGATATAGATATATATTTATTTTAGATATATATTTAGATATATAGAATAGATAGTTATATTTGTGTAATTGTAATTGATTCAGACAAAATTAATTGTAATTGCAATTGATCTTGAAATTGTGAAGTACAATACTAACTGTAATTAATTTGAAAAAAAATTAAAAAAATTGTAATTGTTTCCATTTTGTGTAATTGAACCCAACCCTGGCTTTTAAGCTACATGTGTTTTTTTTTTCTTTTTAGATAAACATGGATTTCAGCAGTTTGAATATGGGCAGGTTCTGTTGTGACCCATTTAAAAAACAAAGGAAAAGTGAAAAAAGGCATTTGTGCATTGACTAAAACTTTGATTGATCAAAATCCTGAATTGAAACTAACAAATAATCATAAAGCATGTGCAACCTGTCGAAATATACTAGCAAATCATCCATCCCCAATGCCTGAATGTGAACCACTTGAAAAATCACCATCCACCTCATCAAGTGCCCCATCTGAGCTAGAAACTGTTGGAGATGTAGTTGAAATGCAGTATGAGCTTAGTAAATTCAATGCTTCATTGGCCACACTTGATGAGACCCCAATAAAACCATGTAAACTCTTTGACAGTGCTGGTTACGCAAAGAGAAAGTTGAGGAAAGTAGGAGTTGTGAAAAGAAAGCTTGAACTTGCAACTAAACAACCAATTTCATGCAGTGACTCAGATGATACAGAACTGGAGATTCTTCAACTAAGAGAGAAATTTAATTAAGTGACAAGTTGAAGTGAAAAACTGACAATTCTTACTATCCTACCAAAAAGATGGACACAAGTAAAGATCAGAGAAGAATTTAAGTGCTCAGATTACATGGCTAGGCAAGCAAAGAGTTTGGTGAGGGAGAAGGGAGTGCTTTCAACTCCTAATCCACATTTGGGGAAACGCCTGAATAGTGAAACTGCTGCCAAAGTAATTGACTTCTATCATTCGCCAGATGTGAGTAGACAAATGCCAGGGTTGAAAGACTACTGTATGTTTCTGTAAAAGGAGCTGATGGTAGGCAGGAAAGAAAAAAATCGCTAATCTTATGCAACCTAAAAGCAGCATTTGAGCTTTTTAAAACAAACCATCCAACAATTAAAATAGGATTTTCAAAATTTGCAGAGCTTCGGCCAAAAGAATGTGTGTTGCCAGGTGCCAGTGGAACACATTCTGTCTGCATTTGCACAAATCTTTGATAGGATAAATAATTACCTTGAAAGGCATATACAAATACTTTATTGTTATAAATGTAACAATAATGGCTTCCATAAAATATATTGTAAATACCTAATAACTGCCTTTTTTAAATATAAAGTTATGTTGATGCCTCTTTTTTCATGGTTTCACCCAGCTAGACAAGAATCGGTTCTTATAACTCAATTGGTAAAAATAGAGGAATAGGTTATTTTAATATACATATTAAAAGGCAAATTGTCTTAAAAATAGCAGACATTATAGATCTCAGTAAGACAAATCTAATGGTACTTTTCTCAACATTCTAGCTCAAACAGTTCCAAAGAAATGGCGCTCCAAAGTTTGGTGGAAAAAGGTACCGTACTTGATCAAAATGGAGGTAGGTATGGTCCACTGAAATGGCTGTAGCGTCTATACTAACTTAACATTAAAAATCTTGTTCTAGGTTAAGGTAGACATGTGTACCCAAAATTGGGTGAAAGGAGAAAAAAAACGATTGTGACATCAAATGACCTACACAAGGTCAAAGGTAAAAAATAACATCAACTTTTTTTTACCACTGAGGTAAAATATGAATAGAAACAAAGGTGTAGATCTGCTTAAAAGCTTAAAAATAGTGTTTAAATGGTCTCTAAGTGCAATAGGAGCTGAGATATTTCATGTTGAAATATGGCATGACCTTGGAAATTGACCTTTTTTTTACAAAATTTGAATGGCTATATCTCCGGAACCATATGACCTAGAGTGTTGAAACAAGTGCCATTCTGTTTTTCTCACCTAGATCTATAAGTGCACCAATTTTTAAAAAAAAATCGGTGATGGTCACATTTTTTGACCCAAAATTCCGTTGAACTGACATGGAATGACCCATTTGCATTTTGTAACAGATATTACTCAAAATATTTATTAAGATGAATTTTGGATATAGAAATTGGAAAATAGATATAAATCCTGAAATATCTAAAAAATTGTCTCTAATTTCTGAATACTATTTCAGGTCATTTCTATCTCTCACATGTGACTCCAAGTAATGGCAAGGGGTCAACTATTGCAACAGAGATATACAAGGCCCTCAAAGACACTGAATTACAAACCAAACTTGCCATGATAGGATCTGATGGGACTAATACAATGACCAGTTCAAATGGTGGAGCTATCAGATGCCTGGAAGAACTGCTTGGTACACCTTTGCAGTGGAGCTATCAGATGCCTGGAAGAACTGCTTGGTACACCTTTGCAGTGGAGCTATCAGATGCCTGGAAGAACTGCTTGGTACACCTTTGCAGTGGAGCTATCAGATGCCTGGAAGAACTGCTTGGTACACCTTTGCAGTGGAGCTATCAGATGCCTGGAAGAACTGCTTGGTACACCTTTGCAGTGGAGCTATCAGATGCCTGGAAGAACTGCTTGGTACACCTTTGCAGTGGAGCTATCAGATGCCTGGAAGAACTGCTTGGTACACCTTTGCAGTGGAGCATTTGCTTACCAAACTGTAATGAGCAACTCTTTCGTTACATCTTTGTTACTCTGGATGGAACAACAAAGAGCCCAGACTCATTTTCAGGAAAGATAGGGGTTGAACTTGGTGGAAGTGTATCTCAGTGGGATGTGATTTCATTCAAGCCAATTAGGAATTCAAAATTTCCAGTTATTCCTAATGAAGTACTGGAGGACCTCAGCACTGATCAGTATTATGCTTACAGAATCTGTATGGCTGTTATGCTTAGCATGTTGATCCTAATCTTGAGCTCCTTGAAGTTGGACTGATCTGTCATTCAAGGTGGTTGACTCTGACATGTAGAATCCTCAGATTTTATACATTTCAAAGGAAGCCTTCCAAAGTTCTGGTCACACTCGCAGAGTTTTGTGTCTTGGTCTATTTTCCAAGTTGGTTCCAGATCAGGTAGTAGTATCGATGCACAGATGGTGCTAAGAACTTTTATGATATGCTCCAAAAGATCCTGAAATTTCCTCGCAAGGAAGCCAGGGAGATAGCCCTAAAAACCCTCTACCCAAATCCATATGGTACTATGCTCACCCTGAGAATGTATTAATTGCCATGCTTGCTGATTCAGACTAGGGATGTACTGGATCACAATATAGCCGGATAACCAGATATATACAGGATATCTGGCTTTTTATTTTTACCAGATACTAGATAATGCAGCTGGATCAAGAAATGGCCAGATACTGGATAATTGCCGGATATTTGGCTGGTTCATGTATTCTTACAGGCCTAAAATTTTAAAACTTGCAATTAACTTGTGGTTTAATAAACTTTTATGGTTCCTACTAATTTTACAAAATCATTATTCTCCGCATTCAATGCTGGAAAGAAAAAAGGCAAAGTTGATTGGACCTAGTTCCGTTAAATTTTAGAGAAATTTAATTTTTAGTATCTCTTTTGTTTAAAAGAAAATCATTATAAATGTTAAATTTAGCCCTTTATTGCGCATGACTCTTCCCACAGCTGAATAAAATCATCTGTCTGGCATTAGCCACAATAAAATAATAAAGTACACACAAAAACTTGAAATGTGGGATTAAAATGTTAATTAATTATCCAGTATCCAGCTGGATCATACTTGATATCTTTTACCTGGCCAGATACTGAATAAGTGGTTGGATTGGCTGGACACCAGATCGTGATCCGGTATCCAGTGCATCCCTAATTCAGACCCACAAATCTGTAACATCGCAGTTAACAAGATACTTTTGGTCAGAGGGAATGAATCAGTTGAAACAGTGATAGACAATGACTTCTAAGGTGGTGACCTGATAATTAATTGATTCGGATGAGGATATTGAAGTCTCAGAGTTACAGCCTGACTTGAGTGCTGAGAGAGATGGTAGTGTCAGGAAATTCATGGTGCCTAAAATTGATAATGAAGCTTGAGGGTAATGTTGTGAAATTCTCGGGAATAATCTTTAGGAGAATATTCTGGAGAGTATTCTCAAGAATTTTCTTGAGAATATTCTCCGAACCAAGAATTTTTGAGAATTTTCTTTAGAATATCTGAGGGGTTTTTCAACTATTCCAATGCAACTTAACTTCAGTTCCTGTCAAAATGGAGAAATTCTAAGTCAGAAGTGAATGACAGGATGAGTGAATAAATAAATAAATTAACTAATAAAAATAATGCAAAAAATTTATTGAATCATTGTATAAAGACTGTATTTCAATTCAAAGTACAGTGTTTACCAGGGATGGCAGTGATTAAATCAAAATGATTTAATCACCTGATTAAATCAATTGATTTTTTATGAAAAAAATCATGACTTTTTTTATTTTTTCAAAATTATATAGAAATTAATAAAATATATCAGACAAAATACTTTAGAAACATAAAAATATCCCTTGTAATAATTAAGTGTTCAATTTCAGTTTTTCAGTATAATAGCTTTTTTATGAAAAAATCATGATTTTTTTTTTATTTGATTTTTTCCAAAGTTATATAGAAATTAATAAAATATATCTCACAAGACACTTTGGAAATAAAAAAATACCCCTTGTAATTGTGTGCTCAATTTCAGTTTTTCAGTATCATAGCAATTTTGTGAAAAAATATAATAGCTAATAAATAGCTAATAAATAAAAAAATGATGATTTTTATGAAAAAATCATATTTTTTATTTATTTGATTTTTTTCAAAATTATATGGAAATTAATAAAATATATCAGAGAAAACAGTTTAGAAACAAATAAAAAATATCTCTTGTAATTAAGTATTCAATTTCAGTTTTTCAGTATAATAGCTTTTTTATGAAAAAAAATCATTTTTTTTTTTTTTATTTGATTTTTTCAAAACTATATAGAAATTAATTATTGGTTACCCTGGTATTTACTTGGATTCGAACAAGATGATTATCACTATCACAATCACAATTCACAAGGAAATCACATGTAGATACTTGCTCTTGCTATACACAACCACAACTAACCAAGGAAACAATTTGCCATCCTTTATATACTATTTTCTCCCAATTCCGGAGTATTCTAGAATGTTCTGGAGTTGTCTAGAATATTCTCTCACATTCTAGAAAGTTCCATAAGGTTCTGAAGTATTCTAGAATTCTTTAAAAAGCTGCAAAACAATCTAAAAATGTTTTAAAACTAAGAAAAAAGAAAATTCTCGAATATTCTCAGCAAATAATATTTTGGTGAATATTCTCAGAATATTCTTGCCTCCCATCACTAATTGAGGGTATCTCAAAATGATAAACTTAAATTCACCCGACATTCATAAGCCCCCTATCATAGCATCTCTAACCAATGAAGAACTCATTAAATTCGTAAGAGAGGCTTCCTCAACTGTGGTAGGATTTGAATGTCATGATGGCATTATTCAGCAAAAGATAAAATCAAGAAAACTGATGAAAAGTGTTCAATACAAAAATACAATATTCTGAAGCTGTTTGGAGGATTATTTTTTATTACTTTGTTTAATGAGTGATACTTTAAATTAATCTAAAGTTGATTTGTAATATTTTCAGTAAAAAATTTTACATGGTTACCACACATTTAAAAAAAAAAACAATAAAAAAAAACAACTGAAAATTGCAATTTTTGGCTCAAAATAATATATGTATTTTTTGATGCATTATTGAGCCTGCAGCCTTCTGCAAATGTTTTAATCTGCTTCAGAAGTAAAAAATACATCATAAACAGTTTTTAAGTTGTCTTTCTATCATGTCCAGAACCTGATATAGGTCACTGGGTTCAAATTTTGGTCATGCACACGTATGATTTGCATAAATTGGCCAGTAGCAGCCACAGATTTGTTATGCAACCACCCAAAATCAATTTTAAAGTTTAATCCTGGACAAAAGACAACTATCTAGACCCCCCCAATTTTGATCCTCTCACTTTTGATTTTTTCACTCCACTCTACCAATGTATACATTTTGAGACGATCGCTGATTGGCTTAGAGGATATAAACAAAGATGGCAGTGGACTTTATCATTGGTTCTTTTTCACTAATGTTTGATTGATTTTATTCTTGAATGGTACTATACAGTATTTATTAAATGAATATTTTTTCATGTCTGTTAAATGAAAATCCATTGGCTGAGGCTTCATTAAAAGAGGGATGATAGTACGTACTGTACCTAACCAATAGTTGACCTAACTGGGCATTCCAATTAACCTAACCAGGCATTGCATTATTAAGGCACTTCAAAACTTAAAACAAATTGTCAATCACCTGAAGATCTCCCCCACCCCAGAGCCTGATCCACCTGAAGATCTCCCCCCCCAGCCCAATCCACCCGAAGATCTCCCCCCCCCCAGCCCGATCCATCCGAAGATACTCCCCCCAGCCCGATCCATCCGAAGATACTCCCCCCAGCCCGATCCACCCGAAGATACTCCCCCCAGCCCGATCCTCCCGAAGATACTCCCCCCGGCCCGATCCTCCCGAAGATACTCCCCCGGCCCGATCCTCCCGAAGATACTCCCCCCGGCCCAATCCACCCGAAGATACTCCCCCCAGCCTGATCCATCCAAAGATACTCCCCCAGCCTGATCCACCCGAAGATACTCCCACCAGCCTGATCCACCCGAAGATACTCCCCCAGCCCGATCCACCCAAAGACACTCCCCCAGCCCGATCCACCTGAAGACACTCCCCCCAGCCCGATCCACCTGAAGACACTCCCCCCAGCCCGATCCACCTGAAGACACTCCCCCCAGCCCGATCCACCTGAAGACACTCCCCCCAGCCCAATCCACCTGAAGATACTCCTCCAGTTTTGACAGTAAACTAATGAAAATATGATGACTTAACCTAACCAATCATCAAGGGCGTACAGTTGACTTAACTGGGCAAATATATACAGTAAATATATATCTTTCCTTTCAACCTTTCAAAGGTTCCGTGCGATGATTACTCACTTCACAAAAGTCAAGCTTGTCACCCCTCACTTCACAAAGGTCAAGCTTGTCGCCCCTCACTTCACAAAGGTCAAGCTTGTCGCCCCTCACTTCACAAAGGTCAAGCTTGCCACCCCTCACTTCACAAAGGTCAAGCTTGCCATGCCTCACTTCACAAAGGTCAAGCTTGCCACGCCTCACTTCACAAAGGTCAAGCTTGCCACGCCTCACTTCACAAAGGTCAAGCTTGCCATGCCTCACTTCACAAAGGTCAAGCTTGCCACCCTCACTTTACAAAGGTCAAGCTTGCCACCCCTCACTTCACAAAGGTCAAGCTTGCCACCCCTCACTTCACAAAGGTCAAGCTTGCCACCCCTCACTTCACAAAGGTCAAGCTTGCCACCCCTCACTTCACAACTTTTTAGGTCAAGCTTGTCACCCCTCACTTCACAAAGGTCAAGCTTGTCACCCCTCACTTCACAAAAGTCAAGCTTGTCACCCCTCACTTCACAAAGGTCAAGCTTGTCACCCCTCCTCTCGAGTTGGCCTGGTGAAGTAGTGAATTGGTTTCTTGTATTCTCTACCTCACATAGCCAGGTATGCCTGGCTCATCGGGGATTGTCCTCAGCTGGGCATCTAATTTTCTTTTGAAGATGTCCACTGCAACACCATTCATGTTCCTTAGGTCTTTGGGCAGCCGATTAAACAGTTTTGGCCCTCTCACAACAAAACTATTTTCTTTCAGGGTTAAGGATGTTCCCTGTCTCGCCTTTAATTTGGGAACATGACACAATCTTCCTTTTCTACTTTCTACCATTGTTTGGGGAGTTACAGGGTTCAGAGTAAGATTAGGGACTAGTTTCTCCATTATTTTCCAAGAGTAAATGATGGTGTATCTCTCTCTTCTCCTTTCCAGTGAATATAGGTTTAGTTCATGTAACCTTTCCCAGTAAATTAGTTCTTTGCACCCCTTGATCTTGGCTGTGAAGCTTCTCTGAATCCTTTCTAGTTGTCTAATGACTTTTTTTTTATATGGGCATATTAGGACCGAGCAGTATTCCAATTTGGGTATGATCAGTGTTTTCAGTAGAGGAATCATTATATTCCTATCCCTTCATTTAAAGGTTCTTAGTATCTGCCCAGTTATTCTCTTTGCTCTGTTTACTGGTATCTTATTTTGTGTTTCAAATTTTGCATCATCAGTCATTAAATCTTTTGCTTTAGAATTTCTCTGAATTTCCTGTCCATTTGGGGTATAATATTCCATGGATTTTAGGTCTTCTCTTTTTCCATACTGTAACAGCTGAAATTTCTCAGTGTTAAACTTCATATTGTTGTCTTCCATCCACTTGTAGATTCTGTTCATATCAGTTTGTAGAGAGCCTATATCTTCTGGGTTTCTTATTTTTCTACTGATCTTTGTGTCATTGGCAAAGGATGTTACTGTGCTGTCTCCGGTAACATCCTCATCCATGTCAGTTAGCATGATTATGAAGAGTAGTGGAGCTAATACTGTTCCTTGTGGTACTGAGCTGAGGACCTCTGATTCTGATGAAGACACTCCTTGAACTGTAATGACTTGCCACCACTCACTAAGGAAATAATATATCCATTTCCCTACTTTTCCTATTCCTATATATTTCAGTTTATGTATTATGATTTCATGGTTGCACTTGTCAAATACTTTGGCAAAGGCTGTGTACATTACATCATAGTTTTCATTACTTTCAAGTGCATCAATAATGTTGTTGACTTGTAGTGTTCCATTAGTCGTGATAGGCATGATCTGCCTGACCAAAACCAACATTGGTTATCATTTAATTTTTTCTGAGTTTCCAAAAAGTCATAGATTTTCTGTCCAACTATTCTTTCAAATATTTTGGTAAGGTGAGATGTAAGCAACACTGGCACCCCTAGTTTTTGGCCACCTCCTTTATATATTGGGACTATCTTCTAGGGATGTACCAATATTCCTTTTTAGCCGATAACTGATACCAATACCGATAATTAAAGAGTATCAGCTGATAACCAATACCAATATCCAGCTAGGGTTTATTAGTTTGTCATATTTTTGTAACATATTCATAATTTACTTTCCGTGTTGAAAATTTGGCAACAAAGCAATAATCTTTTTCATTAAAGATGGCAACACTGCATTAGATGTCATAGTTTTGTTTGTTATACAGTTGGACTATGGACCTATGTTGGGCTTAGTAAATGTGCTTTTTGGGGAACTTAGCTCAGAGATATTTGGGAGCACCATCAACAACAGTTGCAAGAGAATGCATATTCAATATTGTTCAGTAGGCCAGGCCAAAAATGAGAAATTTTTTTATTTCTTAGAAAGTACACTATGTGAGAAGTTTCATTTTATCACCTTAACAAAATATTAAAATATCAAGCATGTGCTACTCCTGCTACCCCTAGCACATACCCCCCACCCCTTTTTCACCCTTATATTTGCATATATTTAAATGGAAAAAAAATGTTATTTCTTAAAAATTACACTATGTGAGAAGGTTTTTTTATTACTAACAAAATATTAAAAATCAAACATGTGCTACCCTACTATCCCTATCACATGGCGCGCCTCCCTTTTTTACCTTCATATTTGCGTATGTTTAATGTTGTTATATGTTACGCGTAGTGATGTGAGTCGTTTTTTATTGTGTCGTTTTTTTGTTTTTTTTGTCGTTTTTTTTGTTTAAAACGAAGATAGTCTGTTTTTTTTTGTTTTTTTTGTTTTTTATTGTTTTAAACTTATTCCATATTTTTCTTCCTTTAATCTAATAAGTATATTAGTATTACCTATAATTTACTATACTACCATGCTTATACGGTTATACCTAGTATATATAGTCATCTTTTAGAAAAACTGAATCACGCAAAAAGTATATAATAGAAAGGAAAACAAACCCTCATTTTTTAAATGTATATATATTTTTTAACTAGAACATAAAACATTCTTCCTCGTTTCAAACAATATACATAATTGTGATTGGCAAGAGTACCAGTATATATATTCCAGATAGAAAAGGAAAATATTCACCTTTTTTTGAACCTTTTTGTTAACCTAATGTTGTTTAACCTTCATTTCCATGGAAGAATCATCACTAGATTGGGTAGAGCATATATGCTAGTTTCAATATCACAGGTACTGGTATAATATACATAATCAAAAATACATAATACTGGTATAAAACAATATATATTTGATTGGCAAGAATACCAGTGTGTATATATATATATATTCCAAATAGAAAAATAAAAAAAAATAAAAATATTCATCTCTTTCTTTAACCTTTGTGTTAACCTAATGCTGTTTAACTTTCATTATCTGATTCTATTTCCATTGAAAATCAATATCACTAGATTGATTAGAGCATATAGTTTCAATATCACAGGTACTGGTACTTATTGTTTTGCAGATTTGGATGTTGACGAAGCCAATGTAGCACCATGTTTTACTTCACTTTCTTGAATTTTGCATTTTGGGATATAAATACTAGCTTTGCTGCTCTGTCTGTGCTTAATCAGTTTTTTTTGGCTGTATGGATATTACTGTATGTGCTAAATGATCTCGGAGGTAATGAAAGGGCGAAATAGAGGTGTATGAGTTTGTGTATGTATATATGTGAGTATGCGTGCGTATGTATCTGGAATTCTGGATGTATGCATGTGTATGGGGTATATAATAGATATTATGTGTATATAAGTATTTATGTATATATTGGTATATATGTATATGGGTGTATGTGTATATATGGATGGTCTCGGGGGGAAAATATGTCATCGCGGGTCTAAAGGATAGTTAAGTGGGAGATTCAAAATCCGAGGCATGGATGGAGAGTCCTGGAAAGGTTGGACAATGGGCAGTCAGCTCCCAGCCAGTGTTCTCGCAAGTTTAACGGATCTCAAGATACAAGACTTTCAGTGCAAGAAAGAGACCAGTTTTTTTCTGTAAATAGGCTGAAAAGGACATTCTATACTGGTACCATATGGCCTATTTTATTATTTATTTATCTATTTTTATAATATATATCATTGCAAAAGTATACCTTATAATTAAATTGGCAATATCTATATTAATTATTAAAAAAAACAAAAAAAACAAAAAAAAACAATAAAAAACAAAAAAAACGACAAAAAAAACAAAAAAAACAACATGGACATAAAAAAAACGTTTTTTTTACATCACTAGTTACGGCACTTACGCGGTAAGATGTTTGTTTAATGCTTGATATTTTTATGTTTCAGATAAACAGAAATAATTTTTCAGATAAATAAAAATAATTTGCATTTGCTTTAATTATAATTTGAATTATCATAAATTATAAATTACATATATAGTTTGATTTTACTTCTGAATATAAACTATGCCTACTAGAAGCAAGTCCTCAAATATAGCCTTTGGATATCCTACAGAATTCCCAGCAGCCATGACTCCTTCAAAAGCAGATGTTGTGAGACACTACCTTTTTGTGTGCCATCATGAAGAAGCTAAATCAAAGGATCAGCAACTGCTAATGATTGTTATGAGGTTGTTGTAAAAGATATTGAAGACATTTGGATGAAATTTTCTTTTCCTACAATTAACACCAAAGGTATCTATTTTAAAGTCAGTCAACTAATAGAAGAAGCCTCAAAATTGAACAAGGTGCCATTACATCAAAAAAATGAAAGTTTTGCCTTAAAAGTAGCTCAGTATGATGAAATGTTTGATATATCTTCTTGTGAATGCTATGATAAGGGAATTGATAGGAAATCTTGCGGGTGTAAGGATAAAATACCAATGGCAGAATGGGAGTATTTTGTGGGTCAAAAACAAAGAAAAAATCAGTTAAGACCAATTGATCGCATAGCTAGTTCAACAAAGAGATCTTTACCAAGAGCCCAAGAAGCACAAAACCATCAACTAAAAGCACAAGAAGAAATGACTGAAGCCACCAATGTTTAACCATCAGAATTTACAGAAATACCAAAGAAGACATGGATGTAGATTATGAGGCCAATTTAGAATTGACTGAGACTATTCAGAACAGGCACTCCTATAAAAACCTAGCATTAACAGCAGATTATTATCGTGTAAGTTGTAGAGCTGCAGCTGCAATAGTCAATGCAGCTTTAAAAGATATAGGGATCCTTAACCACACCAACATGCTTGACAGAAAGAAATTAGAAAGAAAAAGAAATCGCATGGGTGAAACAAATACAGTGTGGTCGCCATTTACGTGGTCTTAAATTACGCATTTTTGAAATAACACAGCCTAAAAATATATAAAAAATATCATATTATCCAGGTAAATTCTAAAATAATGCGTTATGCATAATGGAAGCCAGCAAGAGGCATGTGAGCAGCAACTGACTCGGAGTTTGACCCTAAAAGTATTGGGTGACATCTTAAATCATGTCAATGCTGCTTGTAATTTCATCGAGGAGAATGACCCCAATATGAACAGAAGTTCAGTTATTAATTGCAAAATTATGGATGCAGTTGCTGGTTACGAAGAACTTCTCCAAGAAAGGTGGCAACAGAAGACCCAGATGCCGCTGGACACCTTCTTCAAAAGGCCCACAGTGTCATCACCAGATGAGCCTTCTACTTCAAGTGGCAAGCTTGCACGTCTGGGCCAAGCTCCCATTAGATTGCCAGTTGTTGCCTCTTTGGAATCTTTTGAAGAGGAACTGTAAACTCCTCTATTTACTGTATGACGCAACTTCATTTGTGAAGCCAAGTTCTCCTACATTTAAGGTAAAGTCCATAATTTAATGTTTTTTATGTTAATTTTTAAAACTTTTTTAACTTTAATTTACGTTACAGGTGAATTTACGCATTCACAGAATGCATCCCCCTATTTTTATGTATTTATATGGGGATAATTGTTTTAATTTATGCGAATCTTACATTACACATGTGCTACAGGACCGTAACCCTCACGTAATTTGTGACTGCCCTGTACTTTTAGGTCTAAATCCGAAAATCTGAAGATGGAGTGCCTTGGATTTGATGGAAGGAAAGATAACACATTAACTAAAAGTGGAATGATAAAAGAACAACACTATGTTATTGTGAAAGAACCTGGAAGCATCTATGTAGACCATGTCACACCAGATAATAGAACTGCTCGCTGCATAGCAGAAGAGTTGATAACTATTATTACAGACTTGAACAGCGCAGATACTATCAAAGCTTTACTGTGTGATGGTCCTCCTGTAAATACAGGAAAAATTGGTGGAGCCATAAAACTGGTTGAAATTCATCTTAACAGACCAGTGCAGTGGTTGGTGTGCCTCTTGCATTTGAATGAGCTGCCTTTTATGCACATCTACAAAGCCATTGATGGTAAAACAACAGGTCCAAATACTTTTGTGGGTTCAATTGGGAATAAACTGAAAACAGATTTAACAAAATTGGAGGTAGTCAAATATTCTCGCGTAAAGGGAAACATTAAAGAAATTTCAGCAAATGTTGTGAAGCTAAGCAGTGATCAAAGATATCTCTATGATATATGTCTGGCAGTGCAAATTGGAGACATTTCTGAAGATATGTCCACTTGATCCCCAAGTACTCTAGCCAACAGGGTCCTTTGATTATATATCTCAATGCCAAATCCCGATAAAAACCTTCAAGATATAGTCAAGATTATTATGCAGTTCTATGCTCCAGGGTGGTTTTGGATAAAATCTCATCCTAATGCAACTGATGGTGCATATAACTTTTGGCATTTAATGTGCTTGCTTTGAAATTTAGATGAACAACATAGATCAATCATAGAACCAGTATTAAAGAATAACGCCTACTTTGCCCAACCAGAAAATATACTCATATCAATGGTAACTGACAAGAGACTAGAAATTAGGGAGCAAGCTATTCAGAAAATCATCATTTCAAGAACAGGATTTTCAGGTACAGGGAACTTTGAGTTGCCTGAAACCCTCAATTTCCAATTTAATGACTACACTGAGATGATCAATTGGCAAAGAGAGATCATTACTCCTCCACCGCTGCTAAACAATTTTAGTGATGATGAGCTACTACAAGCTTGATGTAAGCCACTGGAGATAGCTTCTTTTGCATGCCACAGTCAAAGTGTGGAAGGGGCAGTGAACCTAGTAACAAAGGCATGTCAGGAAAGAATAGGATATGACAACTGTCAAAAGTTTATCTTAAACTCATTAGAATCAAGGTGAAAACTGCCCAAGTTTGAATGGAAGGCCCAATGAAATGAGTAAGAAACATGAAATAAAATTTCCTAATGATATTGAAAATTTCTTCCCTTTTGATGTGATAAGGAACAATGAAAAAGTGAATTGAATTTTAGTACATTTATTATGCCTCTAATTTTTTCTTCTGAATATATTGTTATACTTAATTAATTTTCCTAATACTGTACATTATTAAATAAAATAATATATGTTAATAAAGATTTATGTCATCAAAAAACCTGAATGGAGAGTAAGTCTTGTATAAATGGAATATTCTTTAATATAGGTCAAAAAGTGAAAAGTTGTGCCAGGGGTAAGAGGCTTTAAACCAGTGATGCACAAACCCTGGCCCGCGGGCCAAATGTGTCCCCCACAGGTCTTTTCAATTCAATGAAAAAGTTAGAATATAAAAGGGTAATTCCAGGACAAATAGACAAATGAAAGTGCCAAATGTACACTCCACCATCTCCAAAATTCATGAAACTTGGTGTGTGTGTTGGTTTTGGTCCAAATTACAAAAATCTGAATTTTTTTGAAAATTGGTCAAGTTGGTCAAATTTTATGGCTTGACCAAATTTTGGCCAAATGAAAAAAACAACAATTTTCAAATGTAAATATCTCAGCTGCTAATTGTGGTAGCATAATAAGTCTTAAATGATAAAATATGTAAAATTAACTGTAGTTTCTAAATATGTATCTTTTTTTAGGGTAACAAAAATAAAATTATGATTTTTTGGAAAAAATGTCAATTTTTTTTTTTTTTGCGATTTGGCAGTGAAGATATCATTTTTTGAAAAAAAGACCAAGAATCAGGGCTATGGAGTTGGTGATAAAATTTGCCGACTCCAACTCCGACTCCAGAAATCTGACTTGTATAATTACGACTCTGACTCCGATGGAATGTTAAGGCCAAATTGGTTACGATTAGCTTTATTAGGCCAATGGAGATTCATAAACAAGGCATTTCGTCACCACCACATGACTCATCAGTTACTTAGTGGCTGTAACTATGCCTTAATGGCTTTTTTTCTCTTTATTCAAAAATTACAATAAATCCCAAAATACAAACTGATTGAAGCTTAAACAAAATAAGATTATTATTGGTTTAGCAAATTAATAAGATGTTTTTGTATTATTATAAACATCCGTAATACGTAATATTTTCCATCAGCAGTGAGTGAAAAATATTCAAAAACAGCAGATTTATACTTTTGATGTGACATTACGCTATCATTACTTATCAAATTGAAATCTAAAAATCTGAAAAAGATTTAGGGTTGCTAGTACAAAATTTGGTACTTTTGCATTATCCTCCCAACACTAATTTTTTTTTTTATAATGGAAAGAAAATAAAACTACGGCTAATGCCTGTGGCGGGCTGTTTTTAACCTAACCTAAACACTAATTTTTTTATAATGGAAGGAAAATAAAGTACCATAACCAAAACCAAACCAACATTATATAAAAAAATTAGTGTTGGGAGGATAATGCAAAAGAACCCAAAATTTTTAAATTTCCTTTTATTAATTAATTATAATCCTTATTAATTATAAGCAACTATATTTATATATTATTTATATTTATATATTTATATTTATATATTATTTATTTATATATATTATATATTAAAACATTAGGTTAAATCTATTTTATTCATAAAATTGAGCTAGGCCTAGGCCTAGGCTGCTATGGTTATAGTTGAAGGATTTGCACCGACTCTGACTCCATCCAACTATGCACTTCCGACTCCGACTCCACTCAAAACTGACCTACTCCATGACTCCGACTCCACAGCCCTGCCAAGAATAAAAAATGTTTATTTGATGTATGTACACCATAATAAGTAATAAAAAGTCAGCTTATAGTTTATTATAAGGCTCAAAACTGAGTTTGAAATTAAGTAATAACATTTTTTTTCAGATGATGAAGATTTATTACAGACTTGTTGGTCCAAAAAAAGACAATTTTCAATTCATATAAAAAATACATGTAGATAAACCAAAGGAGAAAAAATCTTTTAAAATATATGTACAATGTACATACATAACCTCTTATATTTAGGGACAGAATATATTGACAATAATAATGTTTAATTTATAAAGCGCTTATCAGAGTATAAAATACTCTTCCTAATACTACACGTACACAAGTCTTTGAGAATGAATTAAGAGAGAGTATTCTCATCCAGTGAATCCAAATTTTAGACACTAATAATATAATAATAAGAAAAAAGAATTTGAAAAGATTTTTATAACTATTAAGTAGATACACAAATATTAGATAAAAATTTTAGAAATATTATATAGACAATCTTAAATAGTATACATTCGATAGAATTTATTTTATCTTTGAAAAGTTATTTAATTCTTGAAGCGGAAAAATGTATTGTATTCTTGTTCCTCCTCATAAACTTACTTCAATACTCCCAAATATATTTTCTGTTGGAATGTGACAAACATCATCTTGTGCAGGAAAAACGTATGAGGGACATACACCGGAAGGATGGAGAAATTTTATCAGAAAATCATCATATTCACAGTCAAAGGACTGGACTAATCCGAGCCATAGTTTATTTTCATACATACAACCCACAAAAGAGCCTGTTTCAATTTCGCGTTGAGAGACAGTATTATGTTCTTGAACCAAAGCAGAAACTCTAATGAGCTCTCTTATTTTGACTGACTGCACTCTGAGAGAGTGGATAAACCTTCAACAAATTCTTGGAAATTGGGACGAAGCGATGTAATTGTTGAGTACCTTTGATAGAAGTAATAGGTTCACTCAGACGTTTTTGCAAAGAAAGCTCTACATCTACAACTTCGTAGAAGCCTTTATCTGTTTTTGTCCCGGCTTCAATCCAGCTGTAAAACAAATTCATAAATTTAGGTTGCGTGAAATAATCAAATATCAAATACTTTGTATATATGTATTCAAGTGCTGATGCTAATATTTAAAAACAGAAAACTACGAATTTGGCATTAAGAAACAAATGTCCTGAACGGAGTCTCTATTGTTTTATTACCTGTTTTAATAGGGCTTTCATCAAATAAAGGTAAAATATTGTCGCTGAGCAAATCTTTATTGAATTGCCTGTCTTGAACGACAAATTCTTCCAATGGTGGTGGATTCGTGGAATCGCTACTGCTTCGCTCCATAGATTCGTTAAGTATGTCTGGCTCAGGTATTGGCGCAGGTTCCGGCTCTCTGGATGAACGTTGAACATGTTCTAATACAATTGGCTTCTTTTTAATTGTGACATAGCAATTGATTTTCTTCCAAAATTCCATAGCTTGCAGCTGCCATGACAGAGTTTACTTTTTTGATGTTACAGAAAATTCTTCTTGAGTGTTTTTTCATAGGATCACAACAAAATTTTGTGTTTTGAGGCATTTTAAGGGTTAGGTAAATTTACGTATACTAGAATATTAGGTATATACTGAAAATCTGGAAAGAAAGCAAAAAATTATTAAAATTTGGAGGATTTTTTTTTTTAGTCAATTTTTTTTCATAATCGTTGATAAGCTGACTTATTTTATTTTTGTTACCCTAAAAAAATTATACATATTTAGAAACTACAGTTAATTTTACATATTTTAGCGTTTAAGACTTACTACACTACCACAATTAGGAGCTGAGATATTTATGTTTGAAAATTATTGGTTTTTTCATTTGACCAAAATTTGGTCAAGCCATAAAATTTGACCAACTTGACCAATTTTCAAAAAAATTCAGAAATTTGTAATTTGGACCTAAACCAACCCTCACACCAAGTTTCATGAATTTTGAAGAGGTGACCGTGTACTTCATTTGTCTATTTCTCATAGAATTACCCAAAAGTGACCCAATTTATGACTTAGATGGAAAGTAAGTAGGCTAATACATTTAGTTATTTTCTTCGCTTGGCCCTCACATCCAAAAAGTTTGTGCACCACTGCTTTAAACAGTGAAAATAATTTATGAGGGGGTTCCTGTGTTCCATTCAAACCCTTCACAATATGTACCTTTTCAATATAAAATTTTGACCCGGCCTAATGTTCAGTATTGGAGGAAACATTGCCAGTGCTGCTAGAAACTGGCTCTCTCCTGAACATTCAGAGCAGCTGCTATTTTTACACAAGAACTTAACCCTTGTGAAAAAATAACGATTTATGTGGTGACAAAACAATAAAATATTGGAAATTTCATCCTCTTAATAGGCTTTTATTCATAATTTTGGAAAAATCATACTTTTTAAATATCAGCCAATACCAATATTTTTAAAAATCTATCGATATCACTGATACCGATATACAGTATCAGTACATCCCAACTATGTTCACGCTCTTCAGGATGCCCAGTACTTCTCCCATGTATAGTGATCGCTCCATATCCAATATAAGGGCTCAGTGATGGCATTCCATTTATCTGGTCCTGCCACTGTGTGTGCTTTTAGTTTCCCTATAGCTTGTGTAATATCATCTGTCATGAAGTTGAAGTCTGTTATACTTTCCCCTTGTAGTTTTTCTTCAAAGAATACATTTCTATTGCATATTAGTTTGTCAGTTTTTGGGATACTGAAAAATGATTCATACTGAGCTCTTAATATTTCAGATACTTCTGTTAGATCATCAGATAAAGCACTGTTCTTGTACTTCAGAGGTCCAATAGTTGCATGGTTTTTCAACTTCCATTTTGCAAAATTATAGAAGTATTTTGAGTTAACCTTTATCGCTTCTACAGCATCGTCATTTTCTTTTTCTGTATGCTTCTCAATTTGTTCCTGTATGATGTCATTGATACTCTGCAGTTTATCATTAAATATTCTCCTGATGATGTTATTTTTACAGTTACTTAGTTTTGCAATCACTCTTTTTCTCTAAAAGAACAATGACCTCTTTTGTCTCTCAAACCTGCATTTCTTTTCTCTTTGCTGTATTTTTGGGACAGGTCTTTCCACAATTTCCAGCGTCTTCTCCTCTAAAGTCATTAGCATCTCTTCCATGTCTTGGCCTAAAAAAATGGTTTTCCAATCTATTACTTCCATGCTGGATGCAACATAGATAGATAGATTGATAGAATAACCTTTATTAATAATAATAAAATAAATAAATTTTTTCAATTTACAATGACATGAATAATTGTGAAGCTCGACTATTTATTTTATTTTATTTGGCCCTTAAACTTTAGGCTTTACTGGGCTCTTATTAAAAATAAGCAGCTAGTTGTTATAAATTAATAATAATAAATAAATTAATAAGTAAATAAGTATTATTAATAGTTAAAACATGTATTACAATATTAGTGGACATTAATCCTAGATTTTGTTAGTATGCCATTATTAATCAGGATTTCAATTTGGTTTTAAACAAATTTACATTCACAATATTTTTTATATTGGCATGCAAATCATTCCATAGTTTCAATCCAATGAAAATGGGTAGTTTTTGAGATGAAGACAATCTAAATTGTGCTTTGATCTATTTCTGGTCTGATACAAGTGGATTTCTTGATGAGTTACAAAATATCTATTTATCCATTGCAAATTAATGATTTTGTTCTTACACTCGTAAATAAAAATAAAATGTGCCAGTTTGATTATATCATTGAGCTTTAGTAGGTTTAGCTCTTTAAATAATGCAGAAGAGTGATCAAGGAAATCAGCATCAGATAATAACCTTATTGCTCATTTTTGGATGACAAAGATACCATTTAATGCGTTGTTAGCGGAGTTTCCCCAAACAAGGGTGCAGTATGTTATATAAGGAAGAACAAGAGTATGATAAAGTCAATAAAACTTGTTTAGGGACTAAATTTCTTAAGTTTAAACATTATAGCAATGCTCCTTGAAATCTTTTTCACGATATAATTTACATGATCACTCCATTGCAAATTCTTTTCTAGCATTACACCAAGAAATTTTGTTACAGTACACTCCTTTATGGTGATTTCATTAACATTAAGTTCATCAAGATATACATTTCTTTTATTAGTAAAAATCATGAAATTTGTTTTACTGGTATTTAGGAAGAGTTTATTGGTGGTCAACCATTTCATTACACTGATGAATTCTGAATGAAATATATTCTTAGCTGTATTAACATCTTTGCAAGAAAAAGAGATAGTTGTATCATCTGCAAACATTATGAAGTTCAGTATATCAGATGAACGTGGAAGGTCATTTATATATAATAAAAATAACAGTGGACCCAGAACTGAGCCCTGTGGCACACCATGTTTGACAAGCGGTTTAGTTGAGCAAACCTTATTTACTGATACAAAATGATATCTATTGGACATATAACTTTTAAACCAATCACTGATTGCTCCTCTAAAGCCGTAACAATATAATTTATTAAGTAGAATATTATGGTCTATTACATCAAACGCCTTACTCAAATCCATAAATATTGATATCATCATTTTTTTGTTCCACTTAGCTATATTAACATTTTCCATAAGACTTAAAATAGCCATTTCTGTTGTTTTATTATTACAGAAGCCATATTGATTTGGAGATAATAAATTGTAGGATTCTAAATATCGCTGCATTCTACTTTTTACAATTTTTTCAAAAACTTTGCTGAACATAGATAATGAACACACCAGCCTATAATTTGTTGCTAGTGCAGGATCACCCCCTTTAAAAAGGGGTGTTATACAACCAGTTTTTAGCATTGATGGGAATATTCCTTTGGAAATACTTTTATTGATAATTTTAGCCAAAGTTACAGATATCTTATCTTTAACAAGTTTCAATATAGGTACAGGAATGTTATGAATATTATTTTTTGTATTTTTTAATTTACCAATAATATTCTGGACCTCAGTAGAGATAGCAGGAACAAAAGAAAATGAATTTAGTGGGCTGGGTAGCATATATTCTAGAGGTGAGTGATCATTATTTATTAACCCTTTAACCCCGGGCTTGGCTCTGAAGCCAACGGTCTCGCTGTGCCCGTGAAACAGCGTTGGCTTAGAAGCCAACACATGACCAGCATGCTGTGTCAGAGATACAGTTTTGGCTTACAAGCCAACAGTGACGTAGCAGACCGTGATTGTTTGCAGATTTGACACATGACGTAAATAATAATCTCATTGGTTGAAACAGTGGGTGGGGCCAAGTGGGTTGGCTGTCTCTTTCAAATACGTCATTGACTTATGATTTTTCATGAAAAGTGTCAGTTCCGATTGATTGATTTACGAGGATGAATGTGCCAAGTACAAGTGGTGTGGGTAGTAGGCCCAGGAAACAAAATATTAGTGACAATCAGATAGCCCAAATGCTTGATGACTTGAGTGAGGAGGAAGAAAGATTTTCTGATACTGATAGTGAACAAAGTGAAACACAAAGTGATGATATAAGTGTTAGTGAATCTGATAATGATGAAACAAATACAATTGAATGGGATGATGTGTTGGAATTTTCTCCACATGAATATGTATTTGAAGGAAATCCGGGTATTACAGACGACTTTTTAGTTGCTGAGGATGCTCGAGAAAGTGAATATTTTTTGGCATATTTTGATGATGATGTTATGGACAAAATTATTAGTGAAAGAAATAAATATTATAGGTTTGCTGTTCAAAATAATGTCCAGAATGTAAAGTTGGGCTTTGCATAGGCAATTGCTTCCGAAGTTACCATACTCGGAAGCAATTTTGAAAGTTCAAACTTTTTTTTCCGAATATTTTCGATCCGCGGTTGGTTGAATCCGCGGATACGGAGGGCTGACTGTACATATAAATTTTCCTATCCTTTTATATTTCATGAATGGGAAATTAAAATCACCAGAGAGAAAAATATTTGGGGTTGGATAGTGTAGATCTTTTACCGTTTCTTACCTCTGTAATAGAATCTGAAAATTTTGAGATTGGCGTGTTTCGGGGTCTGTACATTACAATTAGTATATATATATATATATATATATATATATATATATATATATATATATATATATATATATGTATATATATACATATATACAGGGTGTTTGAAAACTTTCTGTACAAATTGTAATGGGGGATAGGCACAGTGTTGCCAACTTAGCGCGTTTGGCGCTAAATCTATCGCGTTTCTAGTTTTGGCAGCGCGAAAAGGCAACGAGTTACTCGGGCGCGTTATTTTGGCGCGCTTTAAACATTTTTAACGCTAAATTCAGCGCTTTATTATACGGTTCAAAACGTATCAAAACTACCTCTGTTCTATCATTCTCATTCAAGGAAAGAAACTTAAAGAGGGTGAATCAGTTCATGATTATATAGATCCTAAGCCATACCTCGGTTATGAGTATGAAAGATATGAGAGCTCGATGCATAAAATTTGTAGTGGAACTTATATAACAAATTAGGTAGCGACTGCCTGATAACTTTCGTGTGTTGCAATCAATGAATTATTTCAGTGTCAGCGAATGCCTGAAACCAATTAAACCCGGAATTATTGAGCTTGCAAAACTGTTTATTACAGATGCAGAAACACTGACTCGTATTGATTTCCAATGGAAAAATTTAAGAAATGTGCAATGGTCCCAGGTTTCAGATACAATTTCTTTCTGGAGCGAAGTAAATTCTTATCGGGATGCCACAGGAGAAAACCCATTTGGAAGTCTTTCACAATTAGCATTAACTGTGCTTTTGCTACCTCACTCCAATGCCGATGTGGAAAGGATTTTTAGTCACATGAATATTATTAAATTAAAATTGCGTAATCGCCTAAGTGTCAAAAGCTTAACGCAAGTTTTAACTGTTAAATATGGACTTAAAAGAAATGGAAAATGCTGCTACAATTACAAGCTACCAAAAGAAGTTTGCAAAAAGATCAGCTCAATGGATACATACAAAGAACCTACAGAATCTATATCAGAAGGAATTATTGATTGGGAGATTACAGATTTTGAATAAATTTCATGGTAAGAATGCTTTTTTACTATTTCTTAAAAATATTTAATAGGATAATGGTTTTTTGTAATTGGTGCTTGTTTTTGCGCCTTATTTTTTAAATTTAGCGCGTTCTAGCGCGTTTTGGCAGTCAAACTAGTGCGAAAATATTTTTAGAGTTGGCAACACTGGATAGGCAACACCAAAACAAACCCTTTTCATCTATAAGTGTATGTCCGCTGACGTCACCATTCGGCGCCGGTGCAATTGGCTAAAAGGTGAAGTGGGATAGACTCGCGCTTGCCACGGGCATTCTTAAATCGGACGTAGTACGTGTAACATGTTTATTTAAAGAAGGTGCTGAAAGTTGCGACCGGTAGCATCAATGCATGCCCGACAGCGTCGAAGCATTGACCGACGTACACGTCGAAAGATTCCCGGCATTTCGGGAACAGTTCCAGCGGCAACAGCGATTCTTGCTACGAGGTCTTCTTCTGAGTAAATGGGAGTCTCGTACATGAGGTTCTTCATGTGTCCCCACAGGAAGAAATCGAGGCATGTTAAATCGGGCGATCTCGGTGGCCAGGCTACAGGCCCACCCCGGCCTATCCATCGGTCCCCAAAAGTGGCATTCAGATAATCCCGCACATCATTGCTGGAGTGTGGTGGGGCCCCATCGTGTTGAAACCACATTCGTCTACGAATAGCCACGGGAACATCTTCCAGCAGTTCTGGCAACGTTTCTTCAAGAAATATCCGATAAACCTGCCCGTCGAGTTGTGCAGGCAGCAGGTACGGCCCAATCAACTTGCCATGGACGATACCCGCCCAAACATTCACGGCGAACCGTTCTTGATGAGCATGCACCCGTGTAGCATGTGGATTTGCGTGCGCCCACACGTGAGAATTGTGCATGTTAAACAGGCCTCATCTGAGAACAGCACATAAGCCAGAAAATTAGGCCGCACTGCTGTCTGCTGCAGAAACCAGCATGCGAATTCCACACGAAGAGGGTAATCCCGAGGTTGTAATGCCTGGACTCTCTGACGATGAAACGGATGTAACTGCTGCTTGTGCAACACTCTCCAGACCGGGTCGTGGTTCACACCGAGGATACGTGCAACACCTCGCGTGCTTGCGCTTGGATTATCCTCAAATCGCCGTAGGATTTCTTCTTCCATGTCAGGAGTGCGCACGTTTCTCTCCCGACCAGTGTCATGCATGTTTGCATGGAATGTTCCAGTTTCTCGCAGTTGCCGATGCAAATGCGCAAACGTTTGGTGGTTTGGCACATGTCTGTTTGGGAAGTGCTGTCGGTACAACCTCACAGCAGCTCTTCCGTTTCCATTGGCAACCCCATACACCATATGCATGTCAGCCATCTCAGCAGTCGTGAAGCGCTCCATGTTACGCATACTACATCTGATTTAAGAATGCCCGCGGCAAGCGCGAGTCTAGCCCACTTCACCTTTTAGCCAATTGCAGCGGCGCCCTCTCGCGCCGAATGGTGTTACGCATACTACATCTGATTTAAGAATGCCCGCGGCAAGCGCGAGTCTAGCCCACTTCACCTTTTAGCCAATTGCAGCGGCGCCCTCTCGCGCCAAATGGTGACATCAGCGGACATACACTTATAGATGAAAAGGGTTTGTCTTGGTGTTGCCTATCCCCCATTACAATTTGTACAGAAAGTTTTCAAACACCCTGTGTATATATTATATATATATAATATATATATATATATATATATATAACCTCCCCAGCCTAATCCACCTGAAGATCTCCCCCAGCTCTACCTGGGGTGGGGGTGAGGGGGGATTGTCAGGTGGTCCCAAATTGTTAACATTTAAAATTAAGAAATTTCCGAGTGTCCATTTTATTATATTTTATTTCCTTCATGCGAAGAGGGGCTAATGTAAATGTAGATAATATTATAGCAAATTTTTAAAAACAATACAAAGCTCTCAAAAACAGTCTATATGCACGCAGGACTGCTGGCTAAATAGCCTGGGAGACTATTTAACCAGTGCTGGTCAAATAGCCTGGAAGGCTATCTGACCAGTAATGGTTAAATATAGCCACAGCATTACTTTTAAATAGGATTTTTTTATTTATATATACACACACACACACACACACGTCTTTTTATCTCCTTTCTTTTAATCATGTCCCAATTTCTTTCTCGTAACAAAATTACTACAATGCACAACTATTTACACAGTCTCTGAGTGAGGGATATCTGTATAAATAGAAATGATTTAATCATCTTATAATTTACGTTACTTGACTATGTGGATGAAATAGAATCGGCTTTATTGATTATCTTTATTTCAATAATCTGTGATGTTAAATTCTGTGTGTGAATTTGCGGCATTAAACTACAAGATTACCTGGTTGGTTAGGTAAAGTTAAACTAGGCTAGGTTAGGATGTTAGGTTTGTAATTATGGAGTCTCTCTGAGCCATGTCTAGATTCTGGAATTTTACCCAAAACTCAAAATGGCTATATAAAAGCTTTGGAACTTTATTGAGTTTTATAAGCCTGTAGTTAGGGTCTAACTAAATATGATGCTATATTTCTTTGGTGACTTTCCAGAATCTAGATAGTTCGTACAGCTTGGGGTTAAGATTTGGTTGAACACATTCACCAAACTTGATATTAATACTTATATGAGGAGATAGAGTAAAAAAAAAAAAAAAGAATACTTTATTCAATACTAATTTTGGCAGAAATTCCTATTTATTGAGATATTCATTTTCAAAATTATTAAATTTTGGCACCATTATTCACTAGTCAAACCTGTGACATACGTAGTCATGTTGTTATCATTAGCCAATCAGCAGCTACCCCATTGTCACATGATACTGTCACACAGGTCCAGTGGCTAAAATTTGAATTCAACAGTCGCTTTAGAATGTTTGTTTGTGGTAGGAGCTCCCAGTCCGAGTGGGACATCATCTAGAGGGTATCCATGCCTAGTTAGGTTAATTAAATGCCTGGTTAGTTTAATTGAATACCCAGTTAGGTCAACTTTATGCCCTTGACAATTGGTTAGGTTATGTTATTTTCATTAGTTTTAACGAAAATATCGCAACTTAACCAAGTGTCATGGGCACACAGTTGACCTAACTAGGCATTCAATTAACCTTTGTGGTATCCAATGCCATAAGTGATTATACCCGGAAAGGTAAGGTTAGGTCATTGTTGGGACCCGGAAAGGTAAGTAGTACCAGGTTAGATTAGGTTAAGTTACTTTTACCATGAATATTATTGACAAAAATAGGTTTTTCTGGTGTATTTCATGCTGTTTCAATTGATTCTGGCCTTTTTAGCCCACAATTGCCCTCTTCTTCAAAGTCCTAGAGAGGGGGGAGGGGACTATCTCCATAATGGTGCATTTGTGGCAAAAATAAAGGTCAGATTCAATTGAAACAGCATGAAATACACCAGAAAAACCTATTTTCGCCACTTGTTTAGGTGGATATATTCTACCGAATCTTTACCCAGCTTAGTAACATTAAATTAGATTAGGTAAAATGAATGAGAGAGAGAATTTATAAATTATGAAAGTAATATACAGAGTACCATATTTTACGCCTCATAAGACACTACAAGTGGTAAGACGTACCCTATATTTAGTAAAGAATATTTAGGAAAAAAAAATGGTACTTTCCTGTTAATGGGAATACCAAACTGTTTGTTATGTATTTTTGCTCTCGTCATTTTTATTTAAACTAATGAAAATATCACAACTTAACCTAACCAATCATCAAGGGCGTACAGTTGACCTAACCAAGCATTGAATTAACCTAACAGGTTAATATAATGGAAAATGCCTGGTTAAGTCAACTGAATGCCCAATTATGTTAATTGAATGCCCAATTAGGTTAAGTGAATACCCAGTTAGGTCAACTGTACACCCTTGATGATTGGTTAGATTTAAGTTATGATATTTTTATTAGTTTAAACAAAAATGACAAGAACAAAAATACATAAACAGTTTGGTATTCCCATTAACAGGAAAGTACCATAAAAATATTTCAAAGATTTATCAGCCTAACAAAAAATATATTCCCATAACTTTATTAAAAGAACATTAAACAAAACAATAAAAACAATAACATATAAGCCTTGAAGTGATTTTTAGAGATGTTCTTCAGGAAAAAAGTAGCATCTTATGAGGCGTAAAATATGGTAAGCCTATATTTTAGCTCAATTTATGCAGGTTACTTCAATAGCTCTGTAAATAGGTAGTTTCAGCCTTCAGGGTAGTCACAAAGTCCCTTTGCAGTGACACTGCAGCATATCTATACATTAGCCTTATTTTTCCTGCAAAGGAACTTTGTGGCCACCCTATATGTTAACTTGCAGACTTGAAATTTCTATTTTACAAAACTTAATTACAAAATTAGGTAAGATTATTATTATTAAGATATTAACATACTTCTGTATATTAATTAGCTGACTTGAGATTGATATTTTGCAAGATTTTATTATTATTATAAAATATAGCTCATGACTTGGATAATCTTGATTAGCCCCAGCAGCTTCATATTTTTCAAATAAAATGTAATGTAAAATATAGGGTATTTCCTTACTATTACACTGGTCTTTAGTAGAAAGTTTTAAAAGCTAGTTTTCAATGTTTCACTAATTTTGGATAATGTTAGGTTGTTTTAGGTTAGGTTAGGTTTGCTTAGGTTCAGCCAATTTTGAAGGTGAAATTTGTTTTTCCTATGGTTTTTGATGCGTTTTGTATTAATCTGACTTTCAAAATCTTTGGAAACCATTCATTTTTTGTGATTCTCCCCACCCAAAAACTCCTGGTTCCCACTGGGGATCCCCCAGGTAAAAAAAGGATAAAAAAAGGTAGAAAGTTTTAAAAGCTTTAAGCTTCAATAACTCTTTAACAAATCATTTGCGATGGAAATAAGTATAATTTTTTAATTCAGCACAAAAACCAGCTTTTAAAACTTTCTGCCAGAGACTGGTGTAATAGTAAATATTTACCAAATATAGTTTTAGATCATTTATGACTTGGTTAACATCAATAGGCCCAAGTGGCTTCCTGTTTCCCAAATGTCGTGCCCACTGTAATTAGGCTAGGTTAGGTTAGTAATCAGGGGCCTATGGATTGGATTTTGGAATTTTACCATTTCTTCTAAGTTGATTCAAACTCGGTACATTCTCGGTGCATTGTGGTGCAAGCCCAAATAGGATCAAGTGGTGAGGCTAAATATTGGTTTCTTTACAATTATCCCGTGCCAACTAAAAAAGGTGGTCAAGCAGTGGCATAAAGTCTGAGCCTTTCTTTTATTATAAAGACTAAATTATAAACTAAGCTAATTTAGGCTCTTGACCTCAGCTACACCAAGATGGGCGAGTCAGATGTCAAAAATTAGCATATACACATAGTTTTACATTAGCTTATTACATTTTACTAAGTAAATGTTCAATCCCATCAATATGAAGGTTGCTGTACGCGCTACGCAGTCGTCAAGCTTGGCTAGTGACGTATGAGTATTCGTTTTTTCAGTGCAGGCTACCTGAAACTAGGCCCTAACTTAACGTTCCATGCTATGTCTAGGCCTAGGAATTGCTATTAATTTTACGAAGCAGCTACTCCGCAACAAAAAGGAAATTAAGTTGGTTGGTTGGTTAATACCTTTTACACCATATGAAGATTTAGTTTATGGCCTAATAAGAAGTACTTGTGTGAAAGTAGTTACGGAAAGAAGTTCGCCGAAAAAATAATTCTAACGGTGGCAAGAACTTGACTATCAAGACAGTGTTCAGAGACAGAGTCCATAGGGCTCCAATCAGTAACCTAACCTAGCCTAATTTAAAAAAGGCTGTGGGTATTTGCACCCGATCGTGAAAATACCAAGATGTTATTTGCACCCGACCGTGAAAATACCACAGTGCTATGTGCACCCGACAGTGAATATACCACAATACTATTTGCACTCGACAGTGCGTTAAACTGTAGTAAGCATAACCAAGGAAACTTGTATAAGAACCTTCATGAAAATAAATGCCTTTATTGAAGAACAAGATTAAACATAGCCTACTGTTAAACATTAACTGTTATGAGCTTGACATGTCATGTTGTCTCCTCAGTCTTCACTCCGCAGTCACTTTGCTACTTAGGCCTTTACATAGCCATGGCGGAAATACGAGGGACTGACTGCACTGAAATCTTTAATGAAGTCTTTGTGGAAACAATATTCCCTACATACGAGAAGTTCAATGAATTATTCACAGAATTTAAGGAAAAATCTGGAAGTGTGTACAGAATTAAAACATCGTGCATTATCGAGACTGATAACAAGCACAGAGAGATACCAAGGGCAGCTGCACTGAAATATGCCTCTGTCACATTTGTGTGTGTTCACTACGGTGAACCAAGGAAAAAGGGAACTGGTCAACGAAATAAACAAAGATATTGTTAGAAAATCTAGAAGAGGAAGAACCATTGTTGTCCCAAGGCGATACGATGACTAAGCTGATTGATGCAGCATTGCTTGTATATATATTAAGTTAAGGTGTGTATATATATCCATCTCATAATTGTAAGGTTAGTGAAAAATTAAATTAATTTAGAGCTAGCATTTTTGAGCTCTTGTGGCATCATTGTTTGGTCACACTGTTGGCATCATTTTGAGACGCTGCGCGTCTTTCTACTCGTTTGTGGAAGGTCGTACGTAAAGGTGTGGTTTGATAGAGAGCTCTCTTGCAATTCAGTTTGGTTGTTTAGATACATGATTGTTGCATCGTGCAATAGTCCAGGTTGCGTTGTTGTTGCAAGGTTCATAAAGAAGACCACAAATAGTACCCTTTTGTTTACCTTTTAAGTTCATGTAATTTAAGGTCTAAGGTAGGCCCGCATCGAGTCAGCAACCCTGAGGTTACCCTGAGGTAGGACCTAATAGGATCTCAAATCCGTAAAGTTTAATTTAGCTTAACTTGGGCTTTAGGTAGAACTTGCCCTTTAGAATTTGGCCGTTCACGGCTCAGCTGGGATTTCGAACCCGACAAATAAATAAAATAACATGGTCCTTCAGAACCGGATTTCTACCCCAAGACTGAGTCAGTGACCATTTTTCGGCAAAGTTCTGATTGTGCAAATTGTATCCCAAGTTAGGCCTAGACGGGTTGAGTATTATTGAGTTAAGGTCCCAGGGTAAAAAGTTTGGTCGCCCAATTGCGAAACTTGGCTAGTCGTCTGTCGTTTTTTGGCCTACTTTTTTTCCGGTTTGGTTAATTTTGGGTTATTATTGAATTAAGGTCCCAGGGTAAAGTTTGGTCGCCCAATTGCGAAACTTGGCCAGTCGTCGGTCGTTTTTTGGCCTATATTTTTTCTAGTTTGGTTAATTTTGGGTCATTATTGAATTAAGGTCCTGGGGTGGAAAATTTGGTATTCCATACTGGTGTTTGGTTAGTACCCCACTCAGCAATTCAGTTTATTTGAAAGTAAAATTTGCGTTTGATCAGTTTGGTTAAGTATTTCTGCCAATTCAGCTCATTTGGTATTGAGCCCAAGGGTTGTTTACATTGAAGATGAGTGCATCTGAATTGAACAAATTTATAAAAAGGAGAAGTGCCTACAAAGGTCTAATTACAAAGGTCATTGCCACTATAGATTCTGCCATAGAGCAAGAGGATTTACGCTTAGTGACTGCGAAGCTTGCCATATTAGAAACTAAAAAGGTTGCTCTAAGTGAGGTAAATGTTAAAATTGAGGCTCTTATAGAAGAGGATGAAATAGAAAATAACATAATTTACTTTGAAGAGATTATTGATGATATGACTAACGTAGGCCTCCGAGCAAAAGAGTTTAGCAGCTCAGTACAGTTAGAGACCAGGTCTAATAATGAAACACAACACTCAACAAATGATGCATGTGAAGTTAAGGTTAACAGATCTGTAGTTCAATTACCGAGGCTTGTACTCAAAACATTTTCTGGGAGTATTCAGGAATGGCAAGGATGGGCAGACAGTTTTCAATCAGCAGTTCATTCTAGTCAAGTGTTAAGTGCCGTGGAGAAGTTTAATTATTTGCGGTCCCTCTTGGAAGGGGAGGCAGCAAAGACTATAGCAGGATTAGCATTAACAGAGGCTAATTATAATGTGGCTTGGGATATATTAAAGAAACTGTTTGGTAAGCCAGAGATCTTAATTAAAAGCCACCTCCGTGCACTTTTAACTATACCTCCTGTTAATAATCCTAATAGTGTCAAGGAGTTACGGCAGTTATATGATGAATTTGAAATTAGAACTAGGTCTCTGGACAACTTGGGTGTAGGAATGGAAAAGTATGGTATAATGTTGGTTCCTACACTGGAGTCTAAATTGCCTAGCTCAATTTTGCTTGAATTAAGTAGGGGACACTCTGCAGAACATGTGTACATCCCCCTTCAGCAGATGTTAAGTCTTTTAGGCACAGAATTAGCAAGACGAGAGGGAGTTGAGTTTGCACAGTGGGATGGTAAACAAGAGGACAAAGGCAGGCACAGCACCAAAGTTTCCACAAAAAGGAATAGCCCAGGTACAGTGTCAGCTCTACATGCCTCTTCTGAGAATAAATTAAAGGGAATCAAGGAATGTATATTTTGCGAAGGCAACCACAAGTCATATAAATGTGAGGTGGCTGAGGCCTTACCCTTTGAGGAGAGAAAGGACAGGGTAACTAAGTCTACAGCATGTTTTAAATGTTTTTTGAAAGGTCATAGAGCAAGGTTTTGTAAGTTTAAAATTTTGTGTAAAAAATGTCATGGTAGGCATCAGCCATTATTGTGTGAAAACACTCTTAGTAGGCCTACCCCAGAAGTAGAGACATCAGTGGCACATGCCACTGCTATGCAAGGGAGTAAAAGTAAAGGGGGATTATTGCAAACAACTGCAGCCTTATTAATTGGGAATGAGGGAGAAGCTACTGTAAGAGTGTTGTTTGATAGTGGTAGCCAGTGTAGTTTATTAAGACCAGAATTTCCAGAAAATTGAAGTAAAGAACTTAAGAGGGAAAATTTAAGAATTTCTGGGTTTGGGGGTTCCGTTCAAAACCGAACCAAATTTAAGAAGGTAGAAGTTCTGGTTAAAGGGTTGTTACCGCAAAGTCCCACTATCAAGGTCCAAGCTGTAGAGATTGAGGAACTTTGTGCTCCAGTCACTACTTGTTTAGATATGGCATGTGTCCAAGAATTGCAAGTTAAAGGAATTAATTTGGGCAATAATAAGTTTGAGGGAACAGAAGATATTAGTCTTTTGATTGGAGCTGACTATTATTGAGACTTCATCACTGGTAATATTGTCCGTACATCTCAAGGCCCAGTAGCTATTGAAAGTAAGCTAGGCTGGATGCTACATGGTAGTTATTGCAATGAAATGGAAGTTAAGGCTCTCTTTGTTAAGATTGAGGAGAACAGCCATGGTGTGGAAAGGCATTTGAAAGCGTTTTGGGAACTTGAATCTATTGGTATAAAGGACAACCAGGCAAGTACAGTGAACAATGATGTTTTAGAGCACTTTGAAAAAGGGATTGGGTTTAGAGATGGTTGCTATGAAGTTGGCCTACCATGGAAGGATTCTTGCAAACCCGGTTCAAACCTTCAGCTAGCTAATCGGAGGTTGGAGACTTCATTGTACAGGCTAAGAAAAAATGAGGAGTTGTTAATTGAATACGATGAGGCCATCCTAAGTTATGTAAGGGAGGGCTATGCTGAAAGGGTGCAAGGTGAGCTGGTGAGCCAGGAGGCACATTATCTGCCACACCATGCAGTGGTACGGCGAGACAAAACTACCACCAAACTGAGGGTAGTTTTGATGGCTCAGCCAAGGACAAAGGTGGTGTGTCCTTGAATGACTGTTTGGATGCTGGGCCAAATTTAAATGCAGATTTATTTTCCTTGTTACTGAGATTCAGGTTTGGTAGAGTAGCATTGACTGCAGATGTGAAGCAAGCCTTTTTGCGGATAAAGTTAAAACCAGAGGACAGAGATGCAGTAAGGTATCTGTGGGTGGATACGAAAGACTTGTTGGAAAATGAACCTAAGGTTCAAGCATATAGAATGAAGTCAGTGTTGTTTGGCCTCAGCTCTAGTCCATTTCTGTTGGCAGCTACTATGCAGTACCATTTTAAGAAATATTCTGAAGTCTATCCTAACACTATTGAACACATAAGGAAAAATTTTTATGTTGATGATTTGCTATGTTCCGTGGATAATACAGAAATGGCTAAACAGATATTCATGGAGGCTAGAGCTATAATGAGGGAGGCTGGCATGGAGCTCAGAAAATGGCAGACCAATCATTCGCAATTACAAGAGTTTATGAGTCATTCCTCTGTAGTACCTGATGCAGCAGAAAGTATTGAGGATTCTGGTATTAAGGAGTTGTGGGCAATAGACGCAAAGGTGCTAGGCATCGTTTGGCAGCAAGATGATGATTTGTTTACCTTCAATGGGAAATCTTTAGTAGAGCTGGCCGAGAATGAGACAAGGTGGACAAAACGTACAGCTCTTAGTTTGGCTTCGAAGGTCTTTGATCCTCTTGGATTCCTGGCTCCATTTGTGATAAAGTCAAAAATTTGGTTTCAGAGCCTCTGGGAAATTGGACTTGGTTGGGACCAAGAGTTACCTGATCATATGGTGGTAAGGTGGAAATATTGGTTCAAAGAATTGGCACATCTTGGAGACATTGAAATCCCAAGATGGTACTTTGGAGAGTTGAACAATAGTCCAGACAATTTGGAGCTGCACATCTTTTGTGATGCAAGTGAGGAAGCCTATGCAACTTGTATTTATATAAGAGGCGCATTGCAAGAAGAAGTAAGTTGCAGGTTGGTTGCTGCAAAGAGTAGAGTAGCACCTTTGAAAAGGCTTTCTGTTCCAAGGTTGGAATTGATGGGTGCCGTTATTGCTAGTCGGCTTGCAATTACAGTGCGAAAGTCTTTGGCACTCTATGAAATTCCAAGCTATTATTGGACAGACTCCACTATAGTTTGGCACTGGTTAAGAAGTCAGGCAAGGAAATGGAAACCATTTGTTGCCAATAGGGTGGAGGAAATTCAAGCGCACACAGATCCCAAGCAATGGAAGCATTGTCCAGGCATCCAAAACCCCGCTGATTTACCAACACGAGGAATTTCGGTGAAAGATCTTTCACAATCAAGTTTGTGGTGGAATGGGCCAGAGTGGCTAAAACTTGGAAGTGAAAACTGGCCTTCTAATCAGCCTATTGTAGGAGAATGCCAGGCTGAAGAAGCATGGGTGAGTGAGGTGAGAAAATGCGCTGTGAACAGTTGTCAAGTTATGCAGCAGGACCCCATATTGAGGCTTGAGGACATTAGCAGTCTGAAAAGATTGTTAAGAGTGACAGCATGGGTATATAGATTTACCAACAACATTAAGGGAGAAACAAGAAGGGAAGGAATTCTGAACAGTAATGAGATTCAGCAAGCCAGGAAATACTGGGTGGTATATATGCAGAAGAAAAAATTTGTTGAAGAGAGAGAATTGCTCACCAGCCATCCATTACAGGTTCTACCAACACATTCTGCGCTCAAGGGTTTGGATGTGTTTTTGGATCAGGATTTATTGAGAGTAGGAGGTAGACTACAGTTTTCTGGGCTTCCAGAGGAGAAGAGACATCCAATTTTGCTACCTTCTGGGGGGCACTTTGTGGACCTTTTGATCCTGGATACTCATCATAAGCTGTTACATGCTGGAGTTAGAGAAGTGATAATAGAGATTAGACAACAATTTTGGATTCTCAAAATTAGACAAGTAGTGAAAAAGGTCTTGCATAAATGTGTGGTTTGCAAGCGTTGGAGTGCAAAGCCTATTATGAAAAGGTGGCTCCACTTCCAAGAGAACGGTGTGTCTATACTGCCCCATTTGATGTAGTGGGAGTAGACTTTGCAGGGCCAGTCTATGTGTATGAGCGAGGGGAGTCTAACAAAGGTTATATATGTCTTTTCACCTGTGCTACCACCAGAGCAATCCATTTGGAGTTGGTAAGCAACTTAAGTAGTGATGTATTTCTTTTGGCCTTTAAACGGTTTGTGAACAGAAGGGGTTTCCCAAATAAAATCATATCGGATAATGCAAAAACCTTCAAAAAGGCTGCAAAGGAACTCCAAGAAATTTGGTCCTTCTAAAAGAGGAAGGATTCCAATCCTACTTTTCACACCAAGGGGTACAGTGGGAGTTTATTGTTGAGAGAGCACCATGGTGGGGAGGATTTTGGGAAAGGCTAGTGAGAAGTGTAAAGTGTCCATTAAAGAAACTTTTAGCTAATGCTCATTTGAGCAAAGAAGAATTCTCTACTGTTTTATGTGAAGTAGAAGCAATGGTGAACAGTAGGCCTATCACTTTTGTTTACAATAGTAGGCAGGATGCAGAGCCATTGACACCAAATCATTTTCTTTGTGGTAAACGATTAACATCAAACCCCAGTGTGCCAGAAGACTTGCAGCCCATCCAGAGCACTCAAGGAGAGTTAACCAGACGGTTCAGGTACCTTGAAGAGCTACAAGATCAGTTATGGAAGAGGTGGCAGATGGAATACTTGCCAGAACTCAATTATTACCCATCAGGCAAGGTAAAGGGCTCCAATGCATATTGTATCAAGGTGGGAGAAGTGGTAATGATTGGGGATGAAAGACCAAGGCAATGCTGGAAGCTTGGCATAATTGAAGAGTTGTTTGTTGGCAAAGACAATTTAGTTAGGTCTGCACTGGTAAAGACTTCAGGAGGAAAGTTAAAGAGACCTATACAAAAACTCTATGCTTTAGAAATCAGCAAAAACACAGATAGTCAAGATGAAACATTTGAGTTACAGCCTCATGAAGAAGGCTTGGCTAACCTTGCAGAAGGTAATGACAACAATGCCGCTTCGGTGGGGAGTGTTAGAAAATCTAGAAGAGGAAGAACCATTGTTGTCCCAAGGCGATACGATGACTAAGCTGATTGATGCAGCATTGCTTGTATATATATTAAGTTAAGGTGTGTATATATATCCATCTCATAATTGTAAGGTTAGTGAAAAATTAAATTAATTTAGAGCTAGCATTTTTGAGCTCTTGTGGCATCATTGTTTGGTCACACTGTTGGCATCATTTTGAGACGCTGCGCGTCTTTCTACTCGTTTGTGGAAGGTCGTACGTAAAGGTGTGGTTTGATAGAGAGCTCTCTTGCAATTCAGTTTGGTTGTTTAGATACATGATTGTTGTCGTGCATCGTGCAATAGTCCAGGTTGCGTTGTTGTTGCAAGGTTCATAAAGAAGACCACAAATAGTACCCTTTTGTTTACCTTTTAAGTTCATGTAATTTAAGGTCTAAGGTAGGCCCGCATCGAGTCAGCAACCCTGAGGTTACCCTGAGGTAGGACCTAATAGGATCTCAAATCCGTAAAGTTTAATTTAGCTTAACTTGGGCTTTAGGTAGAACTTGCCCTTTAGAATTTGGCCGTTCACGGCTCAGCTGGGATTTCGAACCCGACAAATAAATAAAATAACAGATATCTACCGTGTGGTTGTAATTCATTAGTATCGTTGTCTGCTTCCAAAGAAGGACTGAAACTGACAAGGTTTAATTTGTTACATAATCACGAAGTAAGCACAGAGTTACAGCCAACATCGTCGCTTAACAGAAGGTCAGCAAAACGAGATTAGTGAAGTGGTCAAGTTGTTACCAGGAAACAAAGAACTTAAGTCTTTTGTGTCAAGCAAGTTTTACAAGATTGTTGCTTTAGAGGATGTAAGGAATATGAAGAAAATAGCTAAATCCTCTTCAAGTTTGTCTGAAATAGAAGGTTTTTTTGATGTGATAACGGACTTGGAAGAACGAGGGAAGGTACACGTTTTGATGGTGTAAGGGTCTAATTTATTATTATAGACCTTTACGTTGTGGGGCCGCGCAGTTAATTTTCCGCATTTATATTATTTTTATATTAGTTACCGACAAACCAATTTTGCGCGTACCAAATTGTATATATTTTATCATTGTGTAATTTTAAGAATCATATATAATCTTTATAAATAAGTATTGTACATAAATTTATATATATATTTAATTAATTCAGCTGTATATAAAATAACAAAATCTTCTGTAAAATAACCTCAGCCACCCAAGAACTCAATAAACTCTGAAAACGACCGACTTTTTCCTTCAAGATGCTAACCTTCCAAACGACAGGGAGAGAAGAGGACATGAGAGGCCCCTAAAAGAGATAGCCTGCCTCTCGTATCCTTCATTCTTCCCGGCAACTACAAGTAGCACCAAGAAGGAACCAGCTACAACGTAAATAATTAATTAAATGCCAGGGTCACCAGCGCCCAAATACTAGATTGGCATCCAGCACTGCGGCGCAAAAATAATTTTAATAAAAAAGGAAGGATTGATTATAAAAATCGTCAATATGAATTCTGCATTTTATTGACAACAATTAATAAACTATGTGCAATAATTATTTGTAAATGCAAAGGGGATTTTTACCCGTAATAACTTTGATTGACATATAAATGCGAAATTAAATAATGGCGATTTTTATAATCAATCCTTCCTTTTTTATTAAAATTATTTTTGCGCCGCAGTGCTGGATGCCAATCTAGTATTTGGGCGCTGGTGACCCTGGCATTTAATTAATTATTTACGTAAAGGTCTATAATAATAAATTAGACCCTTACAATTGGTGATCCTGCCATTTAATTAATTATCTACGTAAAGGTCTATAATAATAAATTAGACCCTTACAATTGGTGACCCTGGAGCAGGGCCGGATTAACCATTAAGCAAAATAAGCCCGTGCTTTGGGCATCAAGGGAAGGGGGGCACCACAGAAATTTTCCATTGTAGGATTTACCATGGATTTATTATACTATTATAATCGCGGCTTATAGCCTATAAGCTGTTGAAAACTGAATTATATATATTCATATATAGTATTTATTTTTTTTCATTGTTTGAATTTGTAGTGAACAACAACCCTTTTGAGAGAATAAATATATTTCGTTGTAATCACACACTTTACGCTTTGCGTTATTATTTTGTTTATATCAAATCTTTGAGCGCCATATTAAAAATACATATAGATTAAATATTTTCGTGTGCTATAGTAAATGTAAAAACAAGATTCAGTCATGCTGAACTTTATAAAATAATTGTAGAAGACAATATTGAGTGTGCCTTCCCAAATGTAGAAATTGCCTTTCGCATATTTTTAACATTAATAGTCACAAATTGCTCAGCTGAGCGTTCATTTTCTGTTGAAGTATATTAAAAATACCAACAGAACAACTATGCAACAAGGCAGGCTGGATGCCTTATCTCTACTAAGTATAGAAGCAGATGTGTTACGTAAGATTAGTTTTGAGGATATGATCAAAGACTTTGCAATTAAAAAAAGTAGGAGAAAACTTTTCAAATATAAATGAAGTGGAAGTATACAAAAATAAACATTATTTTCCATCTTACTGTAAGTTTTGTTTCATTTCAAAAAATAAAATTTTATTTTATGGTTTATTTTTGTTTATATTTTGAATTACATATATATGGGGCACCAAAATCTTTTAAGTGCTTAGGGCCTCTAAAGGTCTTAATCCGGCCCTGCCCTGGAGTGACATAATATTATTATTAGATACATATTAATATTAGTTGTATGTTGGTATGTTACATATTTATTATTATTAGTATCAGTATTAGTTGCAGACTGTTACATATTAGCTAAACGGTGCCATTATTTAATTTCGCATTTATATGTCAATCAAAGTTGTTACGGGTAAAAATCCCCTTTGCATTTACAAATAATTGTTGCACATAGTTTATTAATTGTTGTCAATAAAATATAAAATTCATGTTGACGATTTTTATAATATCCTTCCTTTTTTATTAAAATTATATTTGCGCTGCAGTGCTGGATGCCAATCTAGTATTTGGGCGCTGGTGACCCTGGCATTTAATTAATTATCTACGTAAAGGTCTATAATAATAAATTAGACCTTTACAATGGACAAAGACAATGTGATTGAAATTATTGCGTTTGCAACTAATGAAATGATTGAGATGTATAGAAAGTTTCCAGAGTTTCTTTGTATTGACGGTACATACAAAGTGAATAAGTATCGATATCCACTGTATTTGGTACACGCTCAAGACAACGGCGTTATCAGCAGTTTCTCAGCAATTGCACAACAGTTGAATATGGTTGTCAAGAAAATTATATGAGAGAACTATATGATTGTTTCACAGAACATGCGGTTACAAAGATGTTAGAAAATCACAAACTGCCATCTGGTGTCACACCAAGGATCACCAGTTTACAAGAAGGTTTATATCTTGTGAATGTTGACAAAAATGACTGCATGGTACGCACGGAGGGATCAGATTATTCGTGTACCTGTGCCTTCCAAGTTCAGTTCCAACTTGTTAGAAAATCTAGAAGAGGAAGAACCATTGTTGTCCCAAGGCGATACGATGACTAAGCTGATTGATGCAGCATTGCTTGTATATATATTAAGTTAAGGTGTATATATATCCATCTCATAATTGTAAGGTTAGTGAAAAATTAACTTAATTTAGAGCTAGCATTTTTGAGCTCTTGTGGCATCATTGTTTGGTCACACTGTTGGCATCATTTTGGGACGCTGCGCGTCTTTTCTACTCGTTTGTGGAAGGTCGTACGTAAAAGTGTGGTCTGATAGAGAGCTCTCTTGCAATTCAGTTTGGTTGTTTAGATACATGATTGTTACATCGTGCAATAGTCCAGGTTGCGTTGTTGTTGCAAGGTTCAGAAAAAAGACCACAGATAGTACCCTTTTGTTTACTTTAAGTTCATGTAATTAAGGTCTAAGGTAGGCCCGCATCGAGTCAGCAACCCTGAGGTTACCCTGAGGTAGGACCTAATAGGATCTCAAATCCGTAAGTTTTAATTTAGCTTAACTTGGGCTTTAGGTAGAACTTGCCCTTTAGAATTTGGCCGTTCACGGCTCAGCTGGGATTTCGAACCCGACAAATAAATAAAATAACATGGTCCTTCAGAACCGGATTTCTACCCCAAGACTGAGTCAGTGACTATTTTTCGGCAAAGTTCTGATTGTGTCAAATTGTATCCCAAGTTAGGCCTAGACGGTTGATATTATTGAGTTAAGGTCCCAGGGTAAAAAGTTTGGTCGCCCAATTGCGAAACTTGGCCAGTCGTCTGTCGTTTTTGGCCTACATTTTTTCCGGTTTGGTTAATTTTGGGTTATTATTGAAAGTTTGGTCGCCAATTGCGAAACTTGGCCAGTCGTCTGTCATTTTTGGCCTACATTTTTTCCGGTTTGGTTAATTTTGGGTTATTATTGAATTAAGGTCCCAGGGTAAAGTTTGGTCGCCCATTGCGAAACTTGGCCAGTCGTCTGTCGTTTTTGGCCTACATTTTTTCCGGTTTTGGTTAATTTTGGGTTATTATTGAAAGTTTGGTCGCCCAATTGCGAACTTGGCAGTCGTCTGTCGTTTTTGGCCTACTTTTTTCCGGTTTGGTTAATTTTGGGTTATTATTGAATTAAGGTCCCAGGGTAAAGTTTTGGTCGCCCAATTGCGAAACTTGGCCGTCGTCTGTCATTTTTGGCCTACATTTTTTCCGGTTTGGTTAATTTTGGGTTATTATTGATTAAGGTCCCAGGGTGTTAGAAAATCTAGAAGAGGAAGAACCATTGTTGTCCCAAGGCGATACGATGACTAAGCTGATTGATGCAGCATTGCTTGTATATATATTAAGTTAAGGTGTGTATATATATCCATCTCATAATTGTAAGGTTAGTGAAAAATTAACTTAATTTAGAGCTAGCATTTTTGAGCTCTTGTGGCATCATTGTTTGGTCACACTGTTGGCATCATTTTGGGACGCTGCGCGTCTTTTCTACTCGTTTGTGGAAGGTCGTACGTAAAGGTGTGGTTTGATAGAGAGCTCTCTTGCAATTCAGTTTGGTTGTTTAGATACATGATTGTTGCATCGTGCAATAGTCCAGGTTGCGTTGTTGTTGCAAGGTTCAGAAAGAAGACCACAAATAGTACCCTTTTGTTTACTTTAAGTTCATGTAATTTAAGGTCTAAGGTAGGCCCGCATCGAGTCAGCAACCCTGAGGTTACCCTGAGGTAGGACCTAATAGGATCTCAAATCCGTAAGTTTTAATTTAGCTTAACTTGGGCTTTAGGTAGAACTTGCCCTTTAGAATTTGGCCGTTCACGGCTCAGCTGGGATTTCGAACCCGACAAATAAATAAAATAACATGGTCCTTCAGAACCGGATTTCTACCCCAAGACTGAGTCAGTGACCATTTTTCGGCAAAGTTCTGATTGTGCAAATTGTATCCCAAGTTAGGCCTAGACGGGTTGAGTATTATTGAGTTAAGGTCCCAGGGTAAAAGTTTGGTCGCCCAATTGCGAAACTTGGCCAGTCGTCTGTCGTTTTTTGGCCTACTTTTTTCCGGTTTGGTTAATTTTGGGTTATTATTGAATTAAGGTCCCAGGGTAAAGTTTGGTCGCCCAATTGCGAAACTTGGCCAGTCGTCTGTCGTTTTTTGGCCTACTTTTTTCCGGTTTGGTTAATTTTGGGTTATTATTGAATTAAGGTCCCAGGGTAAAGTTTGGTCGCCCAATTGCGAAACTTGGCCAGTCGTCTGTCGTTTTTTGGCCTACTTTTTTGGTTTGGTTAATTTTGGGTTATTATTGAATTAAGGTCCCAGGGTAAAGTTTGGTCGCCCAATTGCGAAACTTGGCCAGTCGTCTGTCGTTTTTTGGCCTACATTTTTTCCGGTTTGGTTAATTTTGGGTCATTATTGAATTAAGGTCCTGGGGTGGAAAATTTGGTATTCCATACTGGTGTTTGGTTAGTACCCCACCAGCAATTCAGTTTATTTGAAAGTAAAATTTGCGTTTGATCAGTTTGGTTAAGTATTTCTGCCAATTCAGCTCATTTGGTATTGAGCCCAAGGGTTGTTTACATTGAAGATGAGTGCATCTGAATTGAACAAATTTATAAAAAGGAGAAGTGCCTACAAAGGTCTAATTACAAAGGTCATTGCCACTATAGATTCTGCCATAGAGCAAGAGGATTTACGCTTAGTGACTGCGCAGCTTGCCATATTAGAAACTAAAAAGGTTGCTCTAAGTGAGGTAAATGTTAAAATTGAGGCTCTTATAGAAGAGGATGAAATAGAAAATAACATAATTTACTTTGAAGAGATTATTGATGATATGATTAACGTAGGCCTCCGAGCAAGAGAGTTTAGCAGCTCAGTACAGTTAGAGACCAGGTCTAATAATGAAACACAACACTCAACAAATGATGCAGTGAAGTAAGGTTAACAGATCTGTAGTTCAATTACCGAGGCTTGTACTCAAAACATTTTCTGGGAGTATTCAGGAATGGCAAGGATGGGCAGACAGTTTTCAATCAGCAGTTCATTCTAGTCAAGTGTTAAGTGCGTGGAGAAGTTTAATTATTTGCGGTCCCTCTTGGAAGGGGAGGCAGCAAAGACTATAGCAGGATTAGCATTAACAGAGGCTAATTATAATGTGGCTTGGGATATATTAAAGAAACGGTTTGGTAAGCCAGAGATCTTAATTAAAAGCCACCTCCGTGCACTTTTAACTATACTCCTTAATAATCCTAATAGTGTCAAGGAGTTACGGCAGTTATATGATGAATTTGAAATTAGAACTAGGTCTCTGGACAACTTGGGTGTAGAATGGAAAAGTATGGTATAATGTTGGTTCCTACACTGGAGTCTAAATTGCCTAGCTCAATTTTGCTTGAATTAAGTAGGGGACACTCTGCAGAACATGTGTACATCCCCCTTCAGCAGATGTTAAGTCTTTTAGGCACAGAATTAGCAAGACGAGAGGGAGTTGAGTTTGCACAGTGGGATGGTAAACAAGAGGACAAAGGCAGGCACAGCACCAAAGTTTCCACAAAAAGGAATAGCCCAGGTACAGTGTCAGCTCTACATGCCTCTCTGAGAATAAATTAAAGGGGAATCAAGGAATGTATATTTTGCGAAGGCAACCACAAGTCATATAAATGTGAGGTGGCTGAGGCCTTACCCTTTGAGGAGAGAAAGGACAGGGTAACTAAGTCTACAGCATGTTTTAAATGTTTTGAAAGGTCATAGAGCAAGGTTTTGTAAGTTTAAAATTTTGTGTAAAAAATGTCATGGTAGGCATCAGCCATTATTGTGTGAAAACACTCTTAGTAGGCCTACCCCAGAAGTAGAGACATCAGTGGCACATGCCACTGCTATGCAAGGGAGTAAAAGTAAAGGGGGATTATTGCAAACAACTGCAGCCTTATTAATTGGGAATGGGGAGAAGCTACTGTAAGAGTGTTGTTTGATAGTGGTAGCCAGTGTAGTTTTATTAAGACCAGAATTTCCAGGAAAATTGAAGTTTAAAGAACTTAAGAGGGAAAATTTAAGAATTTCTGGGTTTGGGGGTTCGTTCAAAACCGAACCAAATTTAAGAAGGTAGAAGTTCTGGTTAAAGGGTTGTTACCGCAAAGTCCCACTATCAAGGTCCAAGCTGTAGAGATTGAGGAACTTTGTGCTCCAGTCACTACTTGTTTAGATATGGCATGTGTCCAAGAATTGCAAGTTAAAGGAATTAATTTGGGCAATAATAAGTTTGAGGGAACAGAAGATATTAGTCTTTTGATTGGAGCTGACTATTATTGGACTTCATCACTGGTAATATTGTCCGTACATCTCAAGGCCCAGTAGCTATTGAAAGTAAGCTAGGCTGGATGCTACATGGTAGTTATTGCAATGAAATGGAAGTTAAGGCTCTCTTTGTTAAGATGAGGAGAACAGCCATGGTGTGGAAAGGCATTTGAAAGCGTTTTGGGAACTTGAATCTATTGGTATAAAGGACAACCAGGCAAGTACAGTGAACAATGATGTTTTAGAGCACTTTGAAAAAGGGATTGGGTTTAGAGATGGTTGCTATGAAGTTGGCCTACCATGGAAGGATTCTTGCAAACCGGTTCAAACCTTCAGCTAGCTAATCGGAGGTTGGAGACTTCATTGTACAGGCTAAGAAAAAATGAGGAGTTGTTAATTGAATACGATGAGGCCATCCTAAGTTATGTAAGGGAGGGCTATGCTGAAAGGGTGCAAGGTGAGCTGGTGAGCCAGGAGGCACATTATCTGCCACACCATGCAGTGGTACGGCGAGACAAAACTACACCAAACTGAGGGTAGTTTTGATGGCTCAGCCAAGGACAAAGGTGGTGTGTCCTTGAATGACTGTTTGGATGCTGGGCCAAATTTAAATGCAGATTTATTTTCCTTGTTACTGAGATTCAGGTTGGTAGAGTAGCATTGACTGCAGATGTGAAGCAAGCCTTTTTGCGGATAAAGTTAAAACCAGAGGACAGAGATGCAGTAAGGTATCTGTGGGTGGATACGAAAGACTGTTGGAAAATGAACCTAAGGTTCAAGCATATAGAATGAAGTCAGTGTTGTTTGGCCTCAGCTTAGTCCATTTCTGTTGGCAGCTACTATGCAGTACCATTTAAGAAATATCTGAAGTCTATCCTAACACTATTGAACACATAAGGAAAAATTTTTATGTTGATGATTTGCTATGTTCCGTGGATAATACAGAAATGGCTAAACAGATATTCATGGAGGCTAGAGCTATAATGAGGGAGGCTGGCATGGAGCTTAGAAAATGGCAGACCAATCATTCGCAATTACAAGAGTTTATGAGTCATTCCTCTGTAGTACTGATGCAGCAGAAAGTATTGAGGATTCTGGTATTAAGGAGTTGTGGGCAATAGACGCAAAGGTGCTAGGCATCGTTGGCAGCAAGATGATGATTTGTTTACCTTCAATGGGAAATCTTTAGTAGAGCTGGCCGAGAATGAGACAAGGTGGACAAAACGTACAGCTCTTAGTTTGGCTTCGAAGGTCTTTGATCCTCTGGATTCCTGGCTCCATTTGTGATAAAGTCAAAAATTTGGTTTCAGAGCCTCTGGGAAATTGGACTTGGTTGGGACCAAGAGTTACCTGATCATATGGTGGTAAGGTGGAAATATTGGTTCAAAGAATTGGCACATCTTGGAGACATTGAAATCCCAAGATGGTACTTTGGAGAGTTGAACAATAGTCCAGACAATTTGGAGCTGCACATCTTTTGTGATGCAAGTGAGGAAGCCTATGCAACTTGTATTTATATAAGAGGCGCATTGCAAGAGAAGTAAGTTGCAGGTTGGTTGCTGCAAAGAGTAGAGTAGCACCTTGAAAAGGCTTTCTGTTCCAAGGTTGGAATTGATGGGTGCCGTTATTGCTAGTCGGCTTGCAATTACAGTGCGAAAGTCTTTGGCACTCTATGAAATTCCAAGCTATTATTGGACAGACTCCACTATAGTTGGCACTGGTTAAGAAGTCAGGCAAGGAAATGGAAACCATTTGTTGCCAATAGGGTGGAGGAAATTCAAGCGCACACAGATCCCAAGCAATGGAAGCATTGTCCAGGCATCCAAAACCCGCTGATTTACCAACACGAGGAATTTCGGTGAAAGATCTTTCACAATCAAGTTTGTGGTGGAATGGGCCAGAGTGGCTAAAATTGGAAGTGAAAACTGGCTTCTAATCAGCCTATTGTAGGAGAATGCCAGGCTGAAGAAGCATGGGTGAGTGAGGTGAGAAAATGCGCTGTGAAACAGTTGTCAAGTTATGCAGCAGGACCCCATATTGAGGCTTGAGGACATTAGCAGTCTGAAAAGATTGTTAAGAGTGACAGCATGGGTATATAGATTTACCAACAACATTAAGGGAGAAACAAGAAGGGAAGGAATTCTGAACAGTAATGAGATTCAGCAAGCCAGGAAATACTGGGTGGTATATATGCAGAAGAAAAAATTTGTTGAAGAGAGAGAATTGCTCACCAGCCATCCATTACAGGTTCTACCAACACATTCTGCGCTCAAGGGTTTGGATGTGTTTTTGGATCAGGATTTATTGAGAGTAGGAGGTAGACTACAGTTTTCTGGGCTTCCAGAGGAGAAGAGACATCCAATTTTGCTACCTTCTGGGGGGCACTTTGTGGACCTTTTGATCCTGGATACTCATCATAAGCTGTTACATGCTGGAGTTAGAGAAGTGATAATAGAGATTAGACAACAATTTTGGATTCTCAAAATTAGACAAGTAGTGAAAAAGGTCTTGCATAAATGTGTGGTTTGCAAGCGTTGGAGTGCAAAGCCTATTATGAAAAGGTGGCTCCACTTCCAAGAGAACGGTGTGTCTATACTGCCCCATTTGATGTAGTGGGAGTAGACTTTGCAGGGCCAGTCTATGTGTATGAGCGAGGGGAGTCTAACAAAGGTTATATATGTCTTTTCACCTGTGCTACCACCAGAGCAATCCATTTGGAGTTGGTAAGCAACTTAAGTAGTGATGTATTTCTTTTGGCCTTTAAACGGTTTGTGAACAGAAGGGGTTTCCCAAATAAAATCATATCGGATAATGCAAAAACCTTCAAAAAGGCTGCAAAGGAACTCCAAGAAATTTGGTCCTTCTAAAAGAGGAAGGATTCCAATCCTACTTTTCACACCAAGGGGTACAGTGGGAGTTTATTGTTGAGAGAGCACCATGGTGGGGAGGATTTTGGGAAAGGCTAGTGAGAAGTGTAAAGTGTCCATTAAAGAAACTTTTAGCTAATGCTCATTTGAGCAAAGAAGAATTCTCTACTGTTTTATGTGAAGTAGAAGCAATGGTGAACAGTAGGCCTATCACTTTTGTTTACAATAGTAGGCAGGATGCAGAGCCATTGACACCAAATCATTTTCTTTGTGGTAAACGATTAACATCAAACCCCAGTGTGCCAGAAGACTTGCAGCCCATCCAGAGCACTCAAGGAGAGTTAACCAGACGGTTCAGGTACCTTGAAGAGCTACAAGATCAGTTATGGAAGAGGTGGCAGATGGAATACTTGCCAGAACTCAATTATTACCCATCAGGCAAGGTAAAGGGCTCCAATGCATATTGTATCAAGGTGGGAGAAGTGGTAATGATTGGGGATGAAAGACCAAGGCAATGCTGGAAGCTTGGCATAATTGAAGAGTTGTTTGTTGGCAAAGACAATTTAGTTAGGTCTGCACTGGTAAAGACTTCAGGAGGAAAGTTAAAGAGACCTATACAAAAACTCTATGCTTTAGAAATCAGCAAAAACACAGATAGTCAAGATGAAACATTTGAGTTACAGCCTCATGAAGAAGGCTTGGCTAACCTTGCAGAAGGTAATGACAACAATGCCGCTTCGGTGGGGAGTGTTAGAAAATCTAGAAGAGGAAGAACCATTGTTGTCCCAAGGCGATACGATGACTAAGCTGATTGATGCAGCATTGCTTGTATATATATTAAGTTAAGGTGTGTATATATATCCATCTCATAATTGTAAGGTTAGTGAAAAATTAAATTAATTTAGAGCTAGCATTTTTGAGCTCTTGTGGCATCATTGTTTGGTCACACTGTTGGCATCATTTTGAGACGCTGCGCGTCTTTCTACTCGTTTGTGGAAGGTCGTACGTAAAGGTGTGGTTTGATAGAGAGCTCTCTTGCAATTCAGTTTGGTTGTTTAGATACATGATTGTTGCATCGTGCAATAGTCCAGGTTGCGTTGTTGTTGCAAGGTTCATAAAGAAGACCACAAATAGTACCCTTTTGTTTACCTTTTAAGTTCATGTAATTTAAGGTCTAAGGTAGGCCCGCATCGAGTCAGCAACCCTGAGGTTACCCTGAGGTAGGACCTAATAGGATCTCAAATCCGTAAAGTTTAATTTAGCTTAACTTGGGCTTTAGGTAGAACTTGCCCTTTAGAATTTGGCCGTTCACGGCTCAGCTGGGATTTCGAACCCGACAAATAAATAAAATAACAGATATCTACCGTGTGGTTGTAATTCATTAGTATCGTTGTCTGCTTCCAAAGAAGGACTGAAACTGACAAGGTTTAATTTGTTACATAATCACGAAGTAAGCACAGAGTTACAGCCAACATCGTCGCTTAACAGAAGGTCAGCAAAACGAGATTAGTGAAGTGGTCAAGTTGTTACCAGGAAACAAAGAACTTAAGTCTTTTGTGTCAAGCAAGTTTTACAAGATTGTTGCTTTAGAGGATGTAAGGAATATGAAGAAAATAGCTAAATCCTCTTCAAGTTTGTCTGAAATAGAAGGTTTTTTTGATGTGATAACGGACTTGGAAGAACGAGGGAAGGTACACGTTTTGATGGTGTAAGGGTCTAATTTATTATTATAGACCTTTACGTTGTGGGGCCGCGCAGTTAATTTTCCGCATTTATATTATTTTTATATTAGTTACCGACAAACCAATTTTGCGCGTACCAAATTGTATATATTTTATCATTGTGTAATTTTAAGAATCATATATAATCTTTATAAATAAGTATTGTACATAAATTTATATATATATATTTAATTAATTCAGCTGTATATAAAATAACAAAATCTTCTGTAAAATAACCTCAGCCACCCAAGAACTCAATAAACTCTGAAAACGACCGACTTTTTCCTTCAAGATGCTAACCTTCCAAACGACAGGGAGAGAAGAGGACATGAGAGGCCCCTAAAAGAGATAGCCTGCCTCTCGTATCCTTCATTCTTCCCGGCAACTACAAGTAGCACCAAGAAGGAACCAGCTACAACGTAAATAATTAATTAAATGCCAGGGTCACCAGCGCCCAAATACTAGATTGGCATCCAGCACTGCGGCGCAAAAATAATTTTAATAAAAAAGGAAGGATTGATTATAAAAATCGTCAATATGAATTCTGCATTTTATTGACAACAATTAATAAACTATGTGCAATAATTATTTGTAAATGCAAAGGGGATTTTTACCCGTAATAACTTTGATTGACATATAAATGCGAAATTAAATAATGGCGATTTTTATAATCAATCCTTCCTTTTTTATTAAAATTATTTTTGCGCCGCAGTGCTGGATGCCAATCTAGTATTTGGGCGCTGGTGACCCTGGCATTTAATTAATTATTTACGTAAAGGTCTATAATAATAAATTAGACCCTTACAATTGGTGATCCTGCCATTTAATTAATTATCTACGTAAAGGTCTATAATAATAAATTAGACCCTTACAATTGGTGACCCTGGAGCAGGGCCGGATTAACCATTAAGCAAAATAAGCCCGTGCTTTGGGCATCAAGGGAAGGGGGGCACCACAGAAATTTTCCATTGTAGGATTTACCATGGATTTATTATACTATTATAATCGCGGCTTATAGCCTATAAGCTGTTGAAAACTGAATTATATATATTCATATATAGTATTTATTTTTTTTCATTGTTTGAATTTGTAGTGAACAACAACCCTTTTGAGAGAATAAATATATTTCGTTGTAATCACACACTTTACGCTTTGCGTTATTATTTTGTTTATATCAAATCTTTGAGCGCCATATTAAAAATACATATAGATTAAATATTTTCGTGTGCTATAGTAAATGTAAAAACAAGATTCAGTCATGCTGAACTTTATAAAATAATTGTAGAAGACAATATTGAGTGTGCCTTCCCAAATGTAGAAATTGCCTTTCGCATATTTTTAACATTAATAGTCACAAATTGCTCAGCTGAGCGTTCATTTTCTGTTGAAGTATATTAAAAATACCAACAGAACAACTATGCAACAAGGCAGGCTGGATGCCTTATCTCTACTAAGTATAGAAGCAGATGTGTTACGTAAGATTAGTTTTGAGGATATGATCAAAGACTTTGCAATTAAAAAAAGTAGGAGAAAACTTTTCAAATATAAATGAAGTGGAAGTATACAAAAATAAACATTATTTTCCATCTTACTGTAAGTTTTGTTTCATTTCAAAAAATAAAATTTTATTTTATGGTTTATTTTTGTTTATATTTTGAATTACATATATATGGGGCACCAAAATCTTTTAAGTGCTTAGGGCCTCTAAAGGTCTTAATCCGGCCCTGCCCTGGAGTGACATAATATTATTATTAGATACATATTAATATTAGTTGTATGTTGGTATGTTACATATTTATTATTATTAGTATCAGTATTAGTTGCAGACTGTTACATATTAGCTAAACGGTGCCATTATTTAATTTCGCATTTATATGTCAATCAAAGTTGTTACGGGTAAAAATCCCCTTTGCATTTACAAATAATTGTTGCACATAGTTTATTAATTGTTGTCAATAAAATATAAAATTCATGTTGACGATTTTTATAATATCCTTCCTTTTTTATTAAAATTATATTTGCGCTGCAGTGCTGGATGCCAATCTAGTATTTGGGCGCTGGTGACCCTGGCATTTAATTAATTATCTACGTAAAGGTCTATAATAATAAATTAGACCTTTACAATGGACAAAGACAATGTGATTGAAATTATTGCGTTTGCAACTAATGAAATGATTGAGATGTATAGAAAGTTTCCAGAGTTTCTTTGTATTGACGGTACATACAAAGTGAATAAGTATCGATATCCACTGTATTTGGTACACGCTCAAGACAACGGCGTTATCAGCAGTTTCTCAGCAATTGCACAACAGTTGAATATGGTTGTCAAGAAAATTATATGAGAGAACTATATGATTGTTTCACAGAACATGCGGTTACAAAGATGTTAGAAAATCACAAACTGCCATCTGGTGTCACACCAAGGATCACCAGTTTACAAGAAGGTTTATATCTTGTGAATGTTGACAAAAATGACTGCATGGTACGCACGGAGGGATCAGATTATTCGTGTACCTGTGCCTTCCAAGTTCAGTTCCAACTTGTTAGAAAATCTAGAAGAGGAAGAACCATTGTTGTCCCAAGGCGATACGATGACTAAGCTGATTGATGCAGCATTGCTTGTATATATATTAAGTTAAGGTGTATATATATCCATCTCATAATTGTAAGGTTAGTGAAAAATTAACTTAATTTAGAGCTAGCATTTTTGAGCTCTTGTGGCATCATTGTTTGGTCACACTGTTGGCATCATTTTGGGACGCTGCGCGTCTTTTCTACTCGTTTGTGGAAGGTCGTACGTAAAAGTGTGGTCTGATAGAGAGCTCTCTTGCAATTCAGTTTGGTTGTTTAGATACATGATTGTTACATCGTGCAATAGTCCAGGTTGCGTTGTTGTTGCAAGGTTCAGAAAAAAGACCACAGATAGTACCCTTTTGTTTACTTTAAGTTCATGTAATTAAGGTCTAAGGTAGGCCCGCATCGAGTCAGCAACCCTGAGGTTACCCTGAGGTAGGACCTAATAGGATCTCAAATCCGTAAGTTTTAATTTAGCTTAACTTGGGCTTTAGGTAGAACTTGCCCTTTAGAATTTGGCCGTTCACGGCTCAGCTGGGATTTCGAACCCGACAAATAAATAAAATAACATGGTCCTTCAGAACCGGATTTCTACCCCAAGACTGAGTCAGTGACTATTTTTCGGCAAAGTTCTGATTGTGCAAATTGTATCCCAAGTTAGGCCTAGACGGGTTGAGTATTATTGAGTTAAGGTCCCAGGGTAAAAAGTTTGGTCGCCCAATTGCGAAACTTGGCCAGTCGTCTGTCGTTTTTGGCCTACATTTTTTCCGGTTTGGTTAATTTTGGGTTATTATTGAAAGTTTGGTCGCCCAATTGCGAAACTTGGCCAGTCGTCTGTCATTTTTGGCCTACATTTTTTCCGGTTTGGTTAATTTTGGGTTATTATTGAATTAAGGTCCCAGGGTAAAGTTTGGTCGCCCAATTGCGAAACTTGGCCAGTCGTCTGTCGTTTTTGGCCTACATTTTTTCCGGTTTGGTTAATTTTGGGTTATTATTGAAAGTTTGGTCGCCCAATTGCGAAACTTGGCCAGTCGTCTGTCGTTTTTGGCCTACTTTTTTCCGGTTTGGTTAATTTTGGGTTATTATTGAATTAAGGTCCCAGGGTAAAGTTTGGTCGCCCAATTGCGAAACTTGGCCAGTCGTCTGTCATTTTTGGCCTACATTTTTTCCGGTTTGGTTAATTTTGGGTTATTATTGAATTAAGGTCCCAGGGTGTTAGAAAATCTAGAAGAGGAAGAACCATTGTTGTCCCAAGGCGATACGATGACTAAGCTGATTGATGCAGCATTGCTTGTATATATATTAAGTTAAGGTGTGTATATATATCCATCTCATAATTGTAAGGTTAGTGAAAAATTAACTTAATTTAGAGCTAGCATTTTTGAGCTCTTGTGGCATCATTGTTTGGTCACACTGTTGGCATCATTTTGGGACGCTGCGCGTCTTTTCTACTCGTTTGTGGAAGGTCGTACGTAAAGGTGTGGTTTGACAGAGAGCTCTCTTGCAATTCAGTTTGGTTGTTTAGATACATGATTGTTGCATCGTGCAATAGTCGAGGTTGCGTTGTTGTTGCAAGGTTCAGAAAGAAGACCACAAATAGTACCCTTTTGTTTACTTTAAGTTCATGTATTTTAAAATCTAAGGTAGGCCCGCATCGAGTCAGCAACCCTGAGGTTACCCTGAGGTAGGACCTAATAGGATCTCAAATCCGTAAGTTTTAATTTAGCTTAACTTGGGCTTTAGGTAGAACTTGCCCTTTAGAATTTGGCCGTTCACGGCTCAGCTGGGATTTCGAACCCGACAAATAAATAAAATAACATGGTCCTTCAGAACCGGATTTCTACCCCAAGACTGAGTCAGTGACCATTTTTCGGCAAAGTTCTGATTGTGCAAATTGTATCCCAAGTTAGGCCTAGACGGGTTGAGTATTATTGAGTTAAGGTCCCAGGGTAAAATGTTTGGTCGCCCAATTGCGAAACTTGGCCAGTCGTCTGTCGTTTTTTGGCCTACTTTTTTTTCCGGTTTGGTTAATTTTGGGTTATTATTGAATTAAGGTCCCAGGGTAAAGTTTGGTCGCCCAATTGCGAAACTTGGCCAGTCGTCTGTCGTTTTTTGGCCTACTTTTTTCCGGTTTGGTTAATTTTGGGTTATTATTGAATTAAGGTCCCAGGGTAAAGTTTGGTCGCCCAATTGCGAAACTTGGCCAGTCGTCTGTCGTTTTTTGGCCTACTTTTTTTCCGGTTTGGTTAATTTTGGGTTATTATTGAATTAAGGTCCCAGGGTAAAGTTTGGTCGCCCAATTGCGAAACTTGGCCAGTCGTCTGTCGTTTTTTGGCCTACATTTTTTCCGGTTTGGTTAATTTTGGGTCATTATTGAATTAAGGTCCTGGGGTGGAAAATTTGGTATTCCATACTGGTGTTTGGTTAGTACCCCACCCAGCAATTCAGTTTATTTGAAAGTAAAATTTGCGTTTGATCAGTTTGGTTAAGTATTTCTGCCAATTCAGCTCATTTTGTATTGAGCCCAAGGGTTGTTTACATTGAAGATGAGTGCATCTGAATTGAACAAATTTATAAAAAGGAGAAGTGCCTACAAAGGTCTAATTACAAAGGTCATTGCCACTATAGATTCTGCCATAGAGCAAGAGGATTTACGCTTAGTGACTGCGCAGCTTGCCATATTAGAAACTAAAAAGGTTGCTCTAAGTGAGGTAAATGTTAAAATTGAGGCTCTTATAGAAGAGGATGAAATAGAAAATAACATAATTTACTTTGAAGAGATTATTGATGATATGATTAACGTAGGCCTCCGAGCAAAAGAGTTTAGCAGCTCAGTACAGTTAGAGACCAGGTCTAATAATGAAACACAACACTCAACAAATGATGCTTGTGAAGTTAAGGTTAACAGATCTGTAGTTCAATTACAGAGGCTTGTACTCAAAACATTTTCTGGGAGTATTCAGGAATGGCAAGGATGGGCAGACAGTTTTCAATCAGCAGTTCATTCTAGTCAAGTGTTAAGTGCCGTGGAGAAGTTTAATTATTTGCGGTCCCTCTTGGAAGGGGAGGCAGCAAAGACTTAGCAGGATTAGCATTAACAGAGGATAATTATAATGTGGCTTGGGATATATTAAAGAAACGGTTTGGTAAGCCAGAGATCTTAATTAAAAGCCATCTCCGTGCACTTTTAGCTATACCTCCTGTTAATAATCCTAATAGTGTCAAGGAGTTACGGCAGTTATATGATGAATTTGAAATTAGAACTAGGTCCCTGGACAACTTGGGTGTAGGAATGGAAAAGTATGGTATAATGTTGGTTCCTACACTGGAGTCTAAATTGCCTAGCTCAATTTTGCTTGAATTAAGTAGGGTACACTCTACAGAACATGTGTACATCCCCCTTCAGCAGATGTTAAGTCTCTTAGGCACAGAATTAGCAAGACGAGAGGGAGTTGAGTTTGCACAGTGGGATGGTAAACAAGGGGACAAAGGCAGGCACAGCACCAAAGTTTCCACAAAAAGGAATAGCCCAGGTACAGTGTCAGCTCTACATGCCTCCTCTGAGAATAAATTAAAGGGAATCAAGGAATGCATATTTTGCGAAGGCAACCACAAGTCATATAAATGTGAGGTGGCTGAGGCCTTACCCTTTGAGGAGAGAAAGGACAGGGTAACTAAGTCCACAGCATGTTTTAAATGTTTTTTGAAAGGTCATAGAGCAAGGTTTTGTAAGTTTAAAATTTTGTGCAAAAAATGTCATGGTAGGCATCAGCCATTATTGTGTGAAAACACTCTTAGTAGGCCTACCCCAGAAGTAGAGACATCAGTGGCACATGCCACTGCTATGCAAGGGAGTAAAAGTAAAGGGGGATTATTGCAAACAACTGCAGCCTTATTAATTGGGAATGAGGGAGAAGCTACTGTAAGAGTGTTGTTTGATAGTGGTAGCCAGTGTAGTTTTATTAAGACCAGAATTTCCAGAAAATTGAAGTTTAAAGAACTTAAGAGAGAAAATTTAAGAATTTCTGGGTTTGGGGGTTCCGTTCAAAACCGAACCAAATTTAAGAAGGTAGAAATTCTGGTTAAAGGGTTGTTACCGCAAAGTCCCACTATCAAGGTCCAAGCTGTAGAGATTGAGGAACTTTGTGCTCCAGTCACTACTTGTTTAGATATGGCATGTGTCCAAGAATTGCAAGTTAAAGGAATTAATTTGGGCAATAATAAGTTTGAGGGAACAGAAGATATTAGTCTTTTGATTGGAGCTGACTATTATTGGGACTTCATCACTGGTAATATTGACCGTACATCTCAAGGCCCAGTAGCTATTGAAAGTAAGCTAGGCTGGATGCTACATGGTAGTTATTGCAATGAAATGGAAGTTAAGGCTCTCTTTGTTAAGATTGAGGAGAACAGCCATGGTCTGGAAAGGCATTTGAAAGCGTTTTGGGAACTTGAATCTATTGGTATAAAGGACAACCAGGCAAGTACAGTGAACAATGATGTTTTAGAGCAATTTGAAAAAGGGATTGGGTTTAGAGATGGTTGCTATGAAGTTGGCCTACCATGGAAGGATTCTTGCAAACCCGGTTCAAACCTTCAGCTAGCTAATCGGAGGTTGGAGACTTCATTGTACAGGCTAAGAAAAAATGAGGAGTTGTTAATTGAATACGATGAGGCCATCCTAAGTTATGTAAGGGAGGGCTATGCTGAAAGGGTGCAAGGTGAGCTGGTGAGCCAGGAGGCACATTATCTGCCACACCATGCAGTGGTACGGCGAGACAAAACTACCACCAAACTGAGGGTAGTTTTTGATGGCTCAGCCAAGGACAAAGGTGGTGTGTCCTTGAATGACTGTTTGGATGCTGGGCCAAATTTAAATGCAGATTTATTTTCCTTGTTACTGAGATTCAGGTTTGGTAGAGTAGCATTGACTGCAGATGTGAAGCAAGCCTTTTTGCGGATAAAGTTAAAACCAGAGGACAGAGATGCAGTAAGGTATCTGTGGGTGGACACGAAAGACTTGTTGGAAAGTGAACCTAAGATTCAAGCATATAGAATGAAGTCAGTGTTGTTTGGCCTCAGCTCTAGTCCATTTCTGTTGGCAGCTACTATGCAGTACCATTTTAAGAAATATTCTGAAGTCTATCCTAACACTATTGAACACATAAGGAAAAATTTTTATGTTGATGATTTGCTATGTTCCGTGGATAATACAGAAATGGCTAAACAGATATTCATGGAGGCTAGAGCTATTATGAGGGAGGCTGGCATGGAGCTCAGAAAATGGCAGACCAATCATTCGCAATTACAAGAGTTTATGAGTCATTCCTCTGTAGTACCTGATGCAGCAGAAAGTATTGAGGATTCTGGTATTAAGGAGTTGTGGGCAATAGACGCAAAGGTGCTAGACATCGTTTGGCAGCAAGGTGATGATTTGTTTACCTTCAATGGGAAATCTTTAGTAGAGCTGGCCGAGAATGAGACAAGGTGGACAAAACGTACAGCTCATAGTTTGGCTTCGAAGGTCTTTGATCCTCTTGGATTCCTGGCTCCATTTGTGATAAAGTCAAAAATTTGGTTTCAGAGCCTCTGGGAAATTGGACTTGGTTGGGACCAAGAGTTACCTGATCATATGGTGGTAAGGTGGAAATATTGGTTCAAAGAATTGGCACATCTTGGAGACATTGAAATCCCAAGATGGTACTTTGGAGAGTTGAACAATAGTCCAGACAATTTGGAGCTGCACATCTTTTGTGATGCAAGTGAGTAAGCCTATGCAACTTGTATTTATATAAGAGGCGCATTGCAAGAGGAAGTAAGTTGCAGGTTGGTTGCTGCAAAGAGTAGAGTAGCACCTTTGAAAAGGCTTTCTGTTCCAAGGTTGGAATTGATGGGTGCCGTTATTGCTAGTCGGCTTGCAATTACAGTGCGAAAGTCTTTGGCACTCTATGAAATTCCAAGCTATTATTGGACAGACTCCACTATAGTTTGGCACTGGTTAAGAAGTCAGGCAAGGAAATGGAAACCATTTGTTGCCAATAGGGTGGAGGAAATTCAAGCGCACACAGATCCCAAGCAATGGAAGCATTGTCCAGGCATCCAAAACCTCGCTGATTTACCAACACGAGGAATTTCGGTGAAAGATCTTTCACAGTCAAGTTTGTGGTGGAATGGGCCAGAGTGGCTAAAACTTGGAAGTGAAAACTGGCCTTCTAATCAGCCTATTGTAGGAGAATGCCAGGCTGAAGAAGCATGGGTGAGTGAGGTGAGAAAATGCGCTGTGAACAGTTGTCAAGTTATGCAGCAGGACCCCATATTGAGGCTTGAGGACATTAGCAGTCTGAAAAGATTGTTAAGAGTGACAGCATGGATATATAGATTTACCAACAACATTAAGAGAGAAACAAGAAGGGAAGGAATTCTGAACAGTAATGAGATTCAGCAAGCCAGGAAATACTGGGTGGTATATGCGCAGAAGGAAAAATTTGGTGAAGAGCGGGAATTGCTCACCAGCCATCCATTACAGGTTCTACCAACACATTCTGCGCTCAAGGGTTTGGATGTGTTTTTGGATCAGGATTTATTGAGAGTAGGAGGTAGACTACAGTTTTCTGGGCTTCCAGAGGAGAAAAGACATCCAATTTTGCTACCTTCTGGGGGGCACTTTGTGGACCTTTTGATCCTGGATACTCATCATAAGCTGTTACATGCTGGAGTTAGAGAAGTGATAATAGAGATTAGACAACAATTTTGGATTCCCAAAATTAGACAAGTAGTGAAAAAGGTCTTGCATAAATGTGTGGTTTGCAAGCGTTGGAGTGCAAAGCCTTATTATGAAAAGGTGGCTCCACTTCCAAGAGAACGGTGTGTCTATACTGCCCCATTTGATGTAGTGGGAGTAGACTTTGCAGGGCCAGTCTATGTGTATGAGCGAGGGGAGTCTAACAAAGGTTATATATGTCTTTTCACCTATGCTACCACCAGAGCAATCCATTTGGAGTTGGTAAGCAACTTAAGTAGTGATGTATTTCTTTTGGCCTTTAAAAGGTTTGTGAACAGAAGGGGTTTCCCAAATAAAATCATATCGGATAATGCAAAAACCTTCAAAAAGGCTGCAAAGGAACTCCAAGAAATTTGGTCCTTGCTAAAAGAGGAAGGATTCCAATCCTACTTTTCACACCAAGGGGTACAGTGGGAGTTTATTGTTGAGAGAGCACCATGGTGGGGAGGATTTTGGGAAAGGCTAGTGAGAAGTGTAAAGTGTCCATTAAAGAAACTTTTAGCTAATGCTCATTTGAGCAAAGAAGAATTCTCTACTGTTTTATGTGAAGTAGAAGCAATGGTGAACAGTAGGCCTATCACTTTTGTTTACAACAGTAGGCAGGATGCAGAGCCATTGACACCAAATCATTTTCTTTGTGGTAAACGATTAACATCAAACCCCAGTGTGCCACAAGACTTGCAGCCCATCCAGAGCACTTAAGGAGAGTTAACCAGACGGTTCAGGTACCTTGAAGAGCTACAAGATCAGTTATGGAAGAGGTGGCAGATGGAATACTTGCCAGAACTTAATTATTACCCATCAGGCAAGGTAAAGGGCTCCAATGGAAATTGTATCAAGGTGGGAGAAGTGGTAATGATTGGGGATGAAAGACCAAGGCAATGCTGGAAGCTTGGCATAATTGAAGAGTTGTTTGTTGGCAAAGACAATTTAGTTAGGTCTGCACTGGTAAAGACTTCAGGAGGAAAGTTAAAGAGACCTATACAAAAACTCTATGCTTTAGAAATCAGCAAAAACACAGATAGTCAAGATGAAACATTTGAGTTACAGCCTCATGAAGAAGGCTTGGCTAACCTTACAGAAGGTAATGACAACAATGCCTCTTCGGTGGGGAGTGTTAGAAAATCTAGAAGAGGAAGAACCATTGTTGTCCCAAGGCGATACGATGACTAAGCTGATTGATGCAGCATTGCTTGTATATATATTAAGTTAAGGTGTGTATATATATCCATCTCATAATTGTAAGGTTAGTGAAAAATTAACTTAATTTAGAGCTACCATTTTTGAGTTCTTGTGGCATCATTGTTTGGTCACACTGTTGGCATCATTTTGGGACGCTGCGCGTCTTTTCTACTCGTTTGTGGAAGGTCGTACGTAAAGGTGTGGTTTGACAGAGAGCTCTCTTGCAATTCAGTTTGGTTGTTTAGATACATGATTGTTGCATCGTGCATCATGTAATTTAAGGTCTAAGGTAGGCCCGCATCGAGTCAGCAACCCTGAGGTTACCCTGAAGTAGGACCTAATAGGATCTCAAATCCGTAAGTTTTAATTTAGCTTAACTTGGGCTTTAGGTAGAACTTGCCCTTTAGAATTTGGCCGTTCACGGCTCAGCTGGGATTTCGAACCCGACAAATAAATAAAATAACACAGGGTAAAGTTTGGTCGCCCAATTGCGAAACTTGGCCAGTCATCTGTCGTTTTTGGCCTACATTTTTTCCGGTTTGGTTAATTTTGGGTCATTATTGAATTAAGGTCCTGGGGTGGAAAATTTGGTATTCCATACTGGTGTTTGGTTAGTACCCCACCCAGCAATTCAGTTTATTTGAAAGTAAAATTTGCGTTTGATCAGTTTGGTTAAGTATTTCTGCCAATTCAGCTCATTTGGTATTGAGCCCAAGGGTTGTTTACATTGAAGATGAGTGCATCTGAATTGAACAAATTTATAAAAAGGAGAAGTGCCTACAAAGGTCTAATTGCAAAGGTCATTGCCACTATAGATTCTGCCATAGAGCAAGAGGATTTACGCTTAGTGACTGCGCAGCTTGCCATATTAGAAACTAAAAAGGTTGCTCTAAGTGAGGTAAATGTTAAAATTGAGGCTCTTATAGAAGAAGATGAAATAGAAAATAACATAATTTACTTTGAAGAGATTATTGATGATATGATTAACGTAGGCCTCCGAGCAGAAGAGTTTAGCAGCTCAGTACAGTTAGAGACCAGGTCTAATAATGAAACACAACACTCAACAAATGATGCTTGTGAAGTTAAAGTTAACAGATCTGTAGTTCAATTACCGAGGCTTGTACTCAAAACATTTTCTGGGAGTATTCAGGAATGGCAAGGATGGGCAGACAGTTTTCAATCAGCAGTTCATTCTAGTCAAGTGTTAAGTGCCGTGGAGAAGTTTAATTATTTGCGATCCCTCTTGGAAGGGGAGGCAGCAAAGACTATAGCAGGATTAGCATTAACAGAGGCTAATTATAATGTGGCTTGCGCAGTGGCGGTTCCTCATATGGGCAATATGGGCAGCCGCACAGGGCGGCATTTGTGGAGGGGCGGCATGAGCGCCTGCAAAAAAAAATAAAATAAAATAAGAATAAATAAATAAAGAAATAAATAAAAATAAAAATAAATAAAATAAATAATAAAAGATCAATGACTTTGCATCAAGGAAGGTAAGAAGAGTCAGGCTTTAGATGGCAGTTGTGCTGTGGTGCAATTTATTTTGTTTCTTGTTCAAAGTGTAGCATAATAATCCTCTCTTAAGTGTCTTATTCTATTTATGTGATAGAGCATTTGTACAATTTAGAAATTTGATTCTCTAGTTTATTTATGGCAGTTGTGCAATTTAATTTGTATTTTTCCTGTTCATAGTATCATAATTACATTCTCTTAAGTGAGTTATTCTATTTACGTGATGAAGGATTTGTAAAATTCAGAAATTTGAGTCTTTGTTTTGGTTCTGAAGTTCCAACAATTAGTCCAATAAAAAGTTATTTTGTGAAAGAGTTGCGAAAAATGCTCTGTCTGAATTGGTCCACAATTAACCCACCCCTTATATCTCCAGTCTAACTATAGAGTAGATCAAGTCTAGCCTAGAGGGGTCAGCCTAGAGATTCCGGAAATGGTCCAGAGCGGGCAGATAAATTGAGGTCCACAGTAGGATTCCTCACAAGATTAGGTTAGGGCAATTTACCTTCACCTTTGTTAAGCTATGAGTTGATGCTGGGTCTTAGGCCACAATGTAGGCCTAACTTGTCTGACCCAGCTTAATTTAATGTTATTAACTTACTGGTGTAAAAACTCAATTAGTCACTTACTTTTAGTTATTGGAGTCTCTCCCTTCTCCGGTTGTTTAATTGTCGAGAGCGTACTTTGCTGGTACGTCCTCTCGCCCCGTTCTTCGTTTTCGTTCTCCCTTTGTTCTCCTCTTCGCGGGGCTTCTTGCACCAGCGTTGTCTTGGTTTATTCCTCGGTTGGTTGAGCGTTAATGTATCTCCATTACCGAGCACGCTCCTCCCACACAGTATATAAATACTAGTGTGGAGAATAACTCTGGTGAGCAACCAATTGGTTTCTTCCACCCAGTTATTGACATAAAAGGAATTTAATAATTGTTAGATTAACTACCTACCTACTCAGTGAACCATTTTCGTTACCTCCCAACTACCCACTCATCAGTTTTCCATATACTGGGGGCCCCGGGAGATAAAAATTTTGGTGTCATTGTCACCAATTTTTGTCTGAGTGTAGACTAGCTAACTATTTAACTGTAAATGCCTGTTAATCTGATTAACAGTGCCTATCCTCACCTTCTCATGGAGAAGGTGTAGCATTTAATTAGAAGAGAAAATATACATCCATAGGATGAAACTGTCTATGGTCTTTACCATAAGAAAAGAAAAATGAAAGTTAGAAGATAAAATTACAATTCCCCAGCATCTATTTTTTGTTGTAAAAATAGTCGCGCTTTTAATGCTGTTTGTCGCTGAGGTCTTGTGTCTGTCAATGTTGTAGTAGGATGCGTTACCACTCCTACTGTCAAAGGAATAGTTACTGGAAGTTCAGTGTCTCCAGTTGTTACTGTCAGTGGAGAAGGTTCTCCAAAGTCCATTGTTTTGGGTCCAGACTCTAAAGGGTACAAAAGAGAAATGTCTCTTGTTGTGTCACCCGTTGAAGTCCTTAATTTGACCACTCTTGTTACCCCGTCTGCCCCTGGTCTGAGTTCTGAAACTCTAGCCAGAGGCCAGTATTGTCTTGGAGTACTGTCATGTATGAGAACAAGGTCCCCTACCTTAATTGTGTCAGACCAATCCTTCTTAGTCATTTGTTTATGTCTCTCCCTTAGACCCATCAAGTACTCAGTTTTCCACTGTTTAATGAAATGAGCTTTAACTCTAGTTAAATGTTGTAACTTAGTCTGGAGCTCATCATGTCGTTGAGTCCAGTTTGGGTCTTCTGAAGAGTCTATATTGTAGTCCGGCAGGAGACTAACTTGTTCTCCCCGAATCAAATGATTTGGAGTTAATGGTTCTGGGTCATTAATGTTGTCACTCACATAAGTGAGTGGTCTATTGTTAATGATGTTCTCAATCTCAGCCAGGAGAGTGAGTAACCCAAATAAGTGTATATGTTTTTTGCCAATTGCTTTCTTCAAGCAATTCTTTACTGTTTGTATATTCCTCTCCCAGATAGAACCATACCAAGGAGAGGCAACCGGAATATACTTCCACTTTATGTTTGAATTTTGTATATATAATTGTGTGATTTCATTGCTTAACAAGTCGTGGATGACTTGTTCACCAGCTTTGAAATATGTAGCATTGTCAGTCCAAACTGTCTTTGGTACTGAATGTCGTGCACAGAATCTCTTAAAGACAGCAACAAAAGATTCTGCTGTAAGGTCCTCCACAACATCCAAATAAACAGCTCGTGAGGCAGCACATGTAAACAGTACAATGTACATTTTTTGTTCAGTGTCACCCACCCCTACAGTCAATGCTCCTGTATAGTCAATGCCTACAGTCTCAAAGGGTCTGTTGAGAGTAACTCTCTCCTCTGGCAAAGCAGGAGGATTTGGTTTCCTATAGGGCCTAGCATGAATACGCCTACATGTGACACACTCACTCAGGACTGTTTTAACAGTGATCCTTCCCTTGGGTATCCAATAAGTTTTTCTTAATGTAGTTAGTGTCTGTGGTACCCCCATATGATATACATCATTGTGTGTTTTTCTGATGATTAATGTTGTCAAATAGCTAAATCTAGGTAAAAGGATTGGATTTTTGCTTTTGTATGACAGTTTTGATTTGTCTAATCTCCCTTTACACCTTAGAAGGCCTTCCTCATCTCTGAACAAGTTTAGATCCACAACTACTGATGGTACAGGTTCTTTTGTTTGTTTCCCATTAGTTAAGAATTCTAACTCTTTATTGTACTCTTTTTGTTGTGCTTGGCCTATCCAGTATTGGGTTGCAACTTCTGTTTAATTATGATTGTTTTTATTTAGCTGTTTGTTAATTGTAGCTGAACAGTTGTGAGCAAACCTCAAACAGTAGGCTGTCACCCTGACAAGTTTGTTGAAATCAGAATACTGTTCATAATTAGTGATTGGTTCAACCTTTTCATTTGAAAAGATTAAATTTAATGTCAAGTTAACTTGTTCCACAGGCCATTGGTCTGTATTACAGAGCCACTTAGGTCCCATAAACCAAGTTTTGTTTGACTTCAAAACTTGTAGGATAAACCTCTGGTCAGAAAGTCTGCTGGATTTTGTTTAGTTGGAAATAGTGAAAGTTTACTTTGTAGGCTTTCATTAGCGTCAGCTATTTCTTTTAGCCTATTTCTTACAAAGATATTCTTACTATTAATGCTATCATTCCGTATCCAGGCAAGACAAATCTGGACTGTCAAGCCAGATGTGGATCTGAGTTAAAAACACATCATAGTAAGCATCCTAAGCAATGAATGGTTTTAATGGCTAATGTAGGCAGCCATAGTTCCAATTGAGTAGGTTCGGGTAGGTTTGAGAGGTGCAACTTTCCCTTTTGCATAAATTAGATGACTTTCTGTAGGCTTACAAGATACGCACAGCACCCATAAGCTTGTGGCTTGCATCAGCAAACACATGAAGTCTCTGGGGTTATCCCTAAACCCACAGCACCTTTGAATTTTAATGTTCTGCACTTTTGTTAAATCAGTAGCTAACTTCTTCCAAGATTTTTGATTTTCATTTGTTATTGGATTCATCCCACCCAACATTTGTCCTCCAAATTTCTTGGGAGAATCTTTGATTTTATTGTTGAAGGCAGGAATAGACCCATAGGATCAAAAATTTTGGAAGCCCTCTGATAATATTTGTCTTTTAGTATTTGCTTCCTCATCAAGTTTAAAACCTTTAGTACAAGATTGAATCATGACTGTTAGAAGTTGCATCCAAATCCAGTTCATACTAAAGTTTTAACTCTGTCTAATGGCTCAGTAAGACCATTATTATCCTTTAAAATCTTTTGTTTAAATCCTCATCATTTGAAATCCACTCTCTAAGTTTCAAAGTTACCTTGTTGCATAATGTTTTGAGAGTGTTCATAGACTTCAGATAATTCGATTTTGTTTGTCGTTGAACCTATTAGATTGTCTACGTAAAATGTTCCTTAAGGAAGTTTCAATGTTAGAGAGTTATTAAACTGGTTTAAATGATGTCTAATTGTCAATGCTAATAGGCTAGGTGAGCAATTGGCCCCAACAACAACAACATTAAATCTATAGGTTATGAACCCTTTATTCAAATCAAATGGATCCTTGAACCATAAGAACCTAAGTTGGTTCTTTCATATTCATTTTTAAGATTTATTCTCAAAAATGCCTTTGAAATGTCACTTTGTACGGCATATTTGTCTAACCTGAACCTCAGTAAGATCTTCACAAGGTCAGAAATGAGATTAGGACCCTCAATCAAGCAATCATCAAACTGTGTTTATCACTGTCTTTGAGGCTACAGTTATATACTACTCTGAGTTTTGTTGTTGGGGCATCTTGTCGATAAACCCCCTGTGGGTTAAATAATGACAACCATCTTTTTTAAAAGGGTTATTGTTACTTCTTCAATGAAGCCTTTCTGTAGCTGTTCTTTGAAGACATTATTATATATTTTTACATTATCATCTTGTTTGAGTTTTTTCATTACTTTATATAAATGTCCTTTAGCTACTTTGAGATTGTCTCTTAAAGTTGGACAATTTATTTTCCAAGGTAACTCAATAAAATAACTATTGTCTTTGCACTGAATGGTGTCTTCAAATCTTTCTTACCATTAACTGATCTTCTGAAGTTTGATTTGTGTCATGTATACCCACAGATTCTAGCAACCATAAAGTTTGAATTGCCTCATCCAAAGTTTCATTTGATAATGATGAATTAATGTTCTCAGTTGAGATAATATTATTCAAAGTGTTGCTATTCTTACAGTGTTATGTAGGACTGAGTTGAGGCACATAGTATTTGTTGGTCATGAACTGTTTTGGTTTAGGTCTAGGTTGTATTCTGAGAGGTCACCCAAAGGGGCTATCCCTGATGGAGTCTGAATAGCTATACCATTACCTATCTCTACTATGCCCTTATGAATAAGATTAATATAATCTGCCCCTATTAGCATTTCAATGTTAGCTACTGTGTTGTTAGTGATATGTCTATCAGCTATTTTGTAGTGTTTTCCCAAATGATTTATGGTTTGTTCTAGTTTGGGTATAACCAGTTTGTTTTGTCTACTTTAGAAATAATAACTGCTTCAATTTTCTTGAATTTACTTTCTAAATGTAGTTCCAGGTCAATTGTCTTATAGCTATTTTTGTCCGAGTTATCCTTAACAAAGGATGCATATTGAGGTTTTGTTCATTCGGGTTTGGTGTCAAACCCAATTTATTAACTACATTTTTTGAAACAAATGTTTGTTGAGAAAACAGTCTATAAGACATCTCACTGGAGTGGTACTACACTCACTATTCACTAAGTCCAAAGTAATAGTTGGTAAAAGAATCTCAGTGTTTCTTGTTACATTTTGAACAAGCAGAATGTCCCATGAAAGTGGCATTTTCTTGATTACCTTTGTTTGGGGGAGGTATCTTTTGAGTTTGAGTATTATTGTTTGGACACTTTGGTGAATCACACATTGATGAGACATGTCGTAAACTTTTACAAAACTTACACTTGAATCTTAACCTAGATTTACAGTCTTTCTTATAATGTCCCTGGCCAGTACACTTTTTACACAGGTTCAACTGTTCACATCTTTTAGCCCTTTGGTTAAGTCTGAATATTTGTCACACCCAGTAACTACTGTGTTCATTACTTGCACAAAATTTGCAATGTGGTGTGTAAGTTGAGGCAGCAGTTACATTAAAGTTCTGTAATGTAGGTGTTCGTGTATTATAGTTGGTCACATTTGATTCTCCAGTATCAGTTTTGTCTGTTTGGCTGTAGCTAGTTGGTCCTCTGGGAACAGTCTTTGTTTATCCATAGTCTGGGTCTTATGTGTTGGAAATCTCTCAATTTGTAATTAATTAGGATATTGGGGAAGTGTTTTCTTTATTTGTTCTAAATTAGGATAATTTTCTCCCGTCTTTAGAATTAAAAATATCTTTAACCCTCGAAGGAGGCACCTAAGTACTATGCTTTGTATAAGCCAAGATGAAGTTTTAATATCTATCTCATTGCTAACCAGTTGTCCTATAATAGCTTCTAATTTTGTATAAAAATTTCCATATCACTATGGTTATCTTTTATGGGTGCAAATTCAAAACTTTGTTGAGATAATTCATATACAATCAATCTTTATTAATGTAATTACGTTTTAAAAGATCAATACTACTTCATATGAATCCCCTACGGCTGGTAAATAGGCTATTAGGTTATAGGCTTGGGCCTTTAAGGGAACTAGTTAAGTAACTAAACTTTTCACAGTTGAAATATAAGGTTTATTACCTATTAAATTCTCAAATTTGTCAATGAAAGATGGGAATTGTACCGTGTCCCCTTCAAATGTTGGTACTAGCAAAATGGGTAACTGAGCCCTCATTCTGTGACTCAGGATTTAGCATGCCACTTAAATTTTGTTGAAGGTTAGCCCTACTTTGATTAAATCAGAATTAGGTTTTTTTGGTGTTAAGTCAGTCAAACGAGAGTAGTCTCCTTATTTGCTGTTCAATTGAGCTTACCTGATCATCATCATCAGCGTAAAGGTCTATCAATTGTTCTTCAGCCATTTCGGATTCAACTAACTCTGAAATACTCTCATTAATGGCTATTATTTCCTTCTTTTTAATTTCCAATTTAATAATTACACTCTCTAAATTTTCCTTACCTGGTTGTGTAATATTGTTAAAAGTGTTCACAGCCTTTGTAACAGCTCCCAACTTTGCCCCCCTTTTCTTTTTTAACTTTTTCAATTCCGCACTGTCCATGTCTAAGTCAAAATTGTTTAACTGGGGATCGTAATGAAATAGAGGACAAGAAGAAATACCAGAGAAGAGAGAGCACAGACAAAACAGTCGAGTTTAATTTGGTTTAATCCCCCCAAGTACTTATGTCACTCAGGTCTAAGCTTATAAGAGAATGAGACTCCTTAAATGTAAATGTTTCCTAGTTAGGCCCAGGTTGTAGACCTAATTAGGCTTGATTAGCTTAGGCTTAGGCTTAGGCTAGACCATTTAGCCTAATTCTGCAATTTTTGTTAAGTAAGGTTAAGGTTTGTAAATTCCCCACACACGGACCACCAATGCGAAAAATGCTCTGTCTGAATTGGTCCACAATTAAACCCACCCCTATATCTCCAGTCTAACTATAGAGTAGATCAAGTCTAGCCTAGAGGGGTCAGCCTAGAGATTCCGGAAATGGTCCAGAGCGGGCAGATAAATTGAGGTCCACAGTAGGATTCCTCACAAGATTAGGTTAGGGCAATTTACCTTCACCTTTGTTAAGCTATGAGTTGATGCTGGGTCTTAGGCCACAATGTAGGCCTAACTTGTCTGACCCAGCTTAATTTAATGTTATTAACTTACTGGTGTAAAAACTCAATTAGTCACTTACTTTTAGTTATTGGAGTCTCTCCCTTCTCCGGTTTTAATTGTCGAGAGCGTACTTTGCTGGTACGTCCTCTCGCCCCGTTCTTCGTTTTCGTTCTCCCTTTGTTCTCCTCTTCGCGGGGCTTCTTGCACCAGCGTTGTCTTGGTTATTCCTCGGTTGGTTGAGCGTTAATGTATCTCCATTACCGAGCACGCTCCTCCCACACAGTATAAATACTAGTGTGGAGAATAACTCTGGTGAGCAACCAATTGGTTTCTTCCACCCAGTTATTGACATAAAATTTAATAATTGTTAGATTAACTACCTACCTACTCAGTGAACCATTTTCGTTACCCCCAACTACCCACTCATCAGTTTTCCATAGAGTTATGTCTGTCCTTTATTTTGGGGGGATTCGAATGTGTGTGTGTTGGCGAACAGGGGGGGGGGCGCTGAAGGTGAGGTTCGCCAGGGCGTCATGTAAGCTAGGACCGCCACTGGGCTTGGGATATATTAAAGAAAACGGTTTGGTAAGCCAGAATCTTAATTAAAAGCCCCCCGTGCACTTTTAGCTATACCTCCTGTTAATAATCCTAATAGTGTCAAGGAGTTACGGCAGTTATATGATGAATTTGAAATTAGAACTAGGTCCCTGGACAACTTGGGTGTAGGAATGGAAAAGTATGGTATAATGTTGGTTTCCTACACTGGAGTCTAAATTGCCTAGCTCAATTTGCTTGAATTAAGTAGGGTACACTCTACAGAACATGTGTACATCCCCTTCAGCAGATGTTAATCTCTTAGGCACAGAATTAGCAAGACGAGAGGGAGTTGAGTTTGCACAGTGGGATGGTAAACAAGGGGACAAAGGCAGGCACAGCACCAAAGTTTCCACAAAAAGGAATAGCCCAGGTACAGTGTCAGCTACATGCCTCCTCTGAGAAAAAAAAGGGAATCAAGGAATGCATATTTGCGAAGGCAACCACAAGTCATATAAATGTGAGGTGGCTGAGGCCTTACCCTTTGAGGAGAGAAAGGACAGGGTAACTAAGTCCACAGCATGTTTTAAATGTTTTTTGAAAGGTCATGAGCAAGGTTTGTAAGTTTAAAATTTTGTGCAAAAAATGTCATGGTAGGCATCAGCCATATTGTGTGAAAACACTCCTAGTAGGCCTACCCAGAAGTAGAGACCATCAGTGGCACATGCCACTGCTATGCAGGGAGTAAAAGTAAAGGGGGATTATTGCAAACAACTGCACAGCCTTATTAATTGGGAATGAGGGAGAAGCTACTGTAAGAGTGTGTTTGATAGTGGTAGCCAGTGTAGTTTTATTAAGACCAGAATTTCCAGAAAATTGAAGTTTAAAGAAACTTAAGAGGGAAAATTTAAGAATTTCTGGGTTGGGGGTTCCGTTCAAAACCGAACCAAATTTAAGAAGGTAGAAGTTTGGTAAAGGGTTGTTACCGCAAAGTCCACTATCAAGGTCCAAGCTGTAGAGATTGAGGAACTTTGTGCTCCAGTCACTACTTGTTTAGATATGGCAGTGTCCAAGAATTGCAAGTTAAAGGAATTAATTTGGGCAATAATAAGTTTGAGGGAACAGAAGATATTAGTCTTTTGATTGGAGCTGACTATTATTGGGACTTCATCACTGGTAATATTGTCCGTACATCTCAAGGCCCGGTAGCTATTGAAGTAAGCTAGGCTGGATGCTACAGTGGTAGTTATTGCAATGAAATGGAAGTTAAGGCTCTTTTTGTTAAGATTGAGGAGAACAGCCATGGTCTGGAAAGGCATTTGAAAGCGTTTTGGGAACTTGAATCTATTGGCATAAAGGACAACCAGGCAAGTATAGTGAACAATGATGATTTGGAGCAATTTGAAAAAGGGATTGGGTTTAGAGATGGTTGCTATGAAGTTGGCCTACCATGGAAGGATTCTTGCAAACCCGGTTCAAACCTTCAGCTAGCTAATCGGAGGTTGGAGACTTCATTGTACAGGCTAAGAAAAAATGAGGAGTTGTTAATTGAATACAATGAGGCCATCCTAAGTTATGTAAGGGAGGGCTATGCTGAAAGGGTGCAAGGTGAGCTGGTGAGCAGGAGGCACATTATCTGCCACACCATGCAGTGGTACGGCGAGACAAAACTACCACCAAACTGAGGGTAGTTTTTGATGGCTCAGCCAAGGACAAAGGTGGTGTGTCCTTGAATGACTGTTTGGATGCGGGCCAAATTTAAATGCAGATTTATTTTCCTTGTTACTGAGATTCAGGTTTGGTAGAGTAGCATTGACTGCAGATGTGAAGCAAGCCTTTTTGCGGATAAAGTTAAAACCAGAGGACAGAGATGCAGTAAGGTATCTGTGGGTGGATACGAAAGACTTGTTGGAAAATGAACCTAAGGTTCAAGCATATACATAGAATGAAGTCAGTGTTGTTTGGCCTCAGCTCTAGTCCATTTCTGTTGGCAGCTACTATGCAGTACCATTTTAAGAAATATTCTGAAGTCTATCCTAAGACTATTGAACACATAAGGAAAAATTTTTATGTTGATGATTTGCTATGTTCCGTGGATAATACAGAAATGGCTAAACAGATATTCATGGAGGCTAGAGCTATAATGAGGGAGGCTGGCATGGAGCTCAGAAAATGGCAGACCAATCATTCGCAATTACAAGAGTTTATGAGTCATTCCTCTGTAGTACCTGATGCAGCAGAAAGTATTGAGGATTCTGGTATTAAGGAGTTGTGGGCAATAGACGCAAAGGTGCTAGGCATCGTTTGGCAGCAAGATGATGATTTGTTTACCTTCAATGGGAAATCTTTAGTAGAGCTGGCTGAGAATGAGACAAGGTGGACAAAACGTACAGCTCTTAGTTTGGCTTCGAAGGTCTTTGATCCTCTTGGATTCCTGGCTCCATTTGTGATAAAGTCAAAAATTTGGTTTCAGAGCCTCTGGGAAATTGGACTTGGTTGGGACCAAGAGTACCTGATCATATGGTGGTAAGGTGGAAATATTGGTTCAAAGAATTGGCACATTGGAGACATTGAAATCCCAAGATGGTACTTTGGAGAGTTGAACAATAGTCCAGACAATTTGGAGCTGCACATCTTTGTGATGCAAGTGAGGAAGCCTATGCAACTTGTATTTATATAAGAGGCGCATTGCAAGAGGAAGTAAGTTGCAGGTTGGTTGCTGCAAAGAGTAGAGTAGCACCTTTGAAAAGGCTTTCTGTTCCAAGGTTGGAATTGATGGGTGCCGTTATTGCTAGTCGGCTTGCAATTACAGTGCGAAAGTCTTTGGCCCTCTATGAAATTCCAAGCTATTATTGGACAGACTCCACTATAGTTTGGCACTGGTTAAGAAGTCAGGCAAGGAAATGGAAAACCATTTGTTGCCAATAGGGTGGAGGAAATTCAAGCGCACACAGATCCCAAGCAATGGAAGCATTGTCCAGGCATCCAAAACCCCGCTGATTTACCAACACGAGGAATTTCGGTGAAAGATCTTTCACAATCAAGTTTGTGGTGGAATGGGCCAGAGTGGCTAAAACTTGGAAGTGAAAACTGGCCTTCTAATCAGCCTATTGTAGGAGAATGCCAGGCTGAAGAAGCATGGGTGAGTGAGGTAGGTGAGAAAATGCGCTGTGAACAGTTGTCAAGTTATGCAGCAGGACCCCATATTGAGGCTTGAGGACATTAGCAGTCTGAAAAGATTGTTAAGAGTGACAGCATGGATATATAGATTTACCAAAACATTAAGGGAGAAACAAGAAGGGAAGGAATTCTGAACAGTAATGAGATTCAGCAAGCCAGGAAATACTGGGTGGTATATGCGCAGAAGGAAAAATTTGGTGAAGAGCGGGAATTGCTCACCAGCCATCCATTACAGGTTCTACCAACACATTCTGCGCTCAAGGGTTTGGATGTGTTTTTGGATCAGGATTTATTGAGAGTAGGAGGTAGACTACAGTTTTCTGGGCTTCCAGAGGAGAAAAGACATCCAATTTTGCTACCTTCTGGGGGGCACTTTGTGGACCTTTTGATCCTGGATACTCATCATAAGCTGTTACATGCTGGAGTTAGAGAAGTGATAATAGAGATTAGACAACAATTTTGGATTCCCAAATTAGACAAGTAGTGAAAAAGGTCTTGCATAAAGTGTGGTTTGCAAGCGTTGGAGTGCAAAGCCTTATTATGAAAAGGTGGCTCCACTTCCAAGAGAACGGTGTGTCTATACTGCCCCATTTGATGTAGTGGGAGTAGACTTTGCAGGGCCAGTCTATGTGTATGAGCGAGGGGAGTCTAACAAGGGTTATATATGTCTTTTCACCTGTGCTACCACCAGAGCAATCCATTTGGAGTTGGTAAGCAACTTAAGTAGTGATGTATTTCTTTTGGCCTTTAAAAGGTTTGTGAACAGAAGGGGTTTCCCAAATAAAATCATATCGGATAATGCAAAAACCTTCAAAAAGGCTGCAAAGGAACTCCAAGAAATTTGGTCCTTGCTAAAAGAGGAAGGATTCCAATCCTACTTTTCACATCAAGGGGTACAGTGGGAGTTTATTGTTGAGAGAGCACCATGGTGGGGAGGATTTTGGGAAAGGCTAGTGAGAAGTGTAAAGTGTCCATTAAAGAAACTTTTAGCTAATGCTCATTTGAGCAAAGAAGAATTCTCTACTGTTTTATGTGAAGTAGAAGCAATGGTGAACAGTAGGCCTATCACTTTTGTTTACAACAGTAGGCAGGATGCAGAGCCATTGACCAAATCATTTTCTTTGTGGTAAACGATTAACATCAAGCCCCAGTGTGCCAGAAGACTTGCAGCCTATCCAGAGCACTCAAGGAGAGTTAACCAGACGGTTCAGGTACCTTGAAGAGCTACAAGATCAGTTTTGGAAGAGGTGGCAGATGGAATACTTGCCAGAACTCAATTATTACCCATCAGGCAAGGTAAAGGGCTCCAATGCAAATTGTATCAAGGTGGGAGAAGTGGTAATGATTGGGGATGAAAGACCAAGGCAATGCTGGAAGCTTGGCATAATTGAAGAGTTGTTTGTTGGCAAAGACAATTTAGTTAGGTCTGCACTGGTAAAGACTTCAGGAGGAAAGTTAAAGAGACCTATACAAAAACTCTATGCTTTAGAAATCAGCAAAAACACAGATAGTCAAGATGAAACATTTGAGTTACAGCCTCATGAAGAAGGCTTGGCTAACCTTGCAGAAGGTAATGACAACAATGCCTCTTCGGTGGGGAGTGTTAGAAAATCTAGAAGAGGAAGAACCATTGTTGTCCCAAGGCGATACGATGACTAAGCTGATTGATGCAGCATTGCTTGTATATATATTAAGTTAAGGTGTATTTATATCCATCTCATAATTGTAAGGTTAGTGAAAAATTAACTTAATTTAGAGCTAGCATTTTGAGCTCTTGTGGCATCATTGTTTGGTCACACTGTTGGCATCATTTTGGGACGCTGCGCGTCTTTTCTACTCGTTTGTGGAAGGTCGTACGTAAAGGTGTGGTCTGATAGAGAGCTCTCTTGCAATTCAGTTTGGTTGTTTAGATACATGATTGTTGCATCGTGCAATAGTCCAGGTTGCGTTGTTGTTGCAAGGTTCAGAAAGAAGACCACAGATAGTACCCTTTTGTTTACTTTAAGTTCATGTAATTAAGGTCTAAGGTAGGCCCGCATCGAGTCAGCAACCCTGAGGTTACCCTGAGGTAGGACCTAATAGGATCTCAAATCCGTAAGTTTTAATTTAGCTTAACTTGGGCTTTAGGTAGAACTTGCCCTTTAGAATTTGGCCGTTCACGGCTCAGCTGGGATTTCGAACCCGACAAATAAATAAAATAACACAACTGCCTTGTCGGCACATTGTTGCCTTAGTTCGCCATAAGGAAGAAGATATCACAAAAATTGCACAGGATTCACGTTGGCGGAAATGTAATACAGCCATCCCACATCACATTTCCCTCAGCCAGAGCTCACTCAGTAGATCGCCACACCAGCAGAACCGTCCTATGAGCACTGTAGAGAAATATAAGAATAGTCAAGATACTATACAACGTTTGACAGCCGTATTAACAAGTTGTGTGTACTAGTGTCCACTTGAACGCACCCAACTTCTGAAACAGATTATTGGGTCTTGGGAAAAGAATGAGAAAATTGAAGTTGGATATCCTGAGGCCACCACCCAGTGGCGGCTCGTGACTAAAAATTCTAGGGGTGCTGTCTCTAAGAATGGGTTGAAATAATTACTGAAATAAAAGGATGAGCATTGAGCAATGAATAAAAGTTTCAAAAGTTATTGAAAAAGTTATTCAGTGAGCTCATCCTTATATTGTTCTTGATTATTTCAATTGTAAATAAAAAATTTAGGGGTACTGCAGTTCCGCAGTGCCTACCGACGAGCCGCCACTGCGTGGCACCACCTCCAACACGTCACCAACACCAACTGAACGAATCACTGTAACCCAGCATCTGTCATCAGAGGATCTACTTCCACCATCTACTGTTGTTACCGCTATAGATGAAACAATGACTACTCAGGATCAACCATTTACGGACGTAACGGTTGCTTCCTGTTAGAAAATCTAGAAGAGGAAGAACCATTGTTGTCTCAAGGCGATATGATGACTAAGCTGATTGATGCAGCATTGCTTGTATATATTAAGTTAAGGTGTATATATAATTATATATCCATCTCATAATTGTAAGGTTAGTGAAAAATTCACTTAATTTATCATTGTTTGGGCACTCTTGTGGCATCATTTTTGGGGCGCTGCACGTCTTTTCTACTCGTTTGTGGAATGCAATTCACTTTGGTTGTTTAGATACAAGAATGTTGCATCGTGCAATGGTGCAGGTTGTGTTGTTGCAAGGCTTAGAAAGAAGACCATAAATAGTGCCTCTTTTGTTTTTTATCTTAAATTCATGCAACTGAGGCCAAAGGTAGGCCCACCCACATCGAGTTAGCAACCCTGAGGTAGGACCTAATAGGACCTCCAAGTCCGTAAGTTTTTAATCTAGCTTAACTTGGGCTGTAGGTTGAACTGGCCCTTCAGAGCTTGGCCGTTCACGGCTCAGCTGGGATTTTGAACCCAATAAAAAAATAATAACATGGTCCTTCAGAACCAGATTCTAGCCCAAGACTGAGTCAGTGACTATTTTTCGACAAAGTTCTGATTGTGCAAATTGTAGCCCAAGTTAGGCCTAGACGGGTTGAGCATAATTGAGTTAAGGTCCCAGGGTAGAAAGTTTGGTCGCCCAATTGCGAAACTTGGCCACTCGTCTGTCGTTGTTTTGGGCCTACATTTTTACCGGTTTGGTTAGGTTTGGTTTATTATTGAGTTAAGGTCCCAGGGTAGAAAGTTTGGTCGCACAATTGCAAAACTTGGCCACTCGTCTGTCGTTGTTTTGGGCCTACATTTTTACCGGTTTGGTTAATTTTGGTTTATTATTCGTAGGCGAAGGTTGCAGACTTCGGTGCGCCAGTTACTTGGGTGGAAAATTTGGTATTCCATACTGGTGGTTGGTCAGTACCCCAACCAAGCAATTCAGTTTATTTGAAAAAAGCAAAATTTGCGTTTGATCAGTTTGGTTAAGTATTTTTGCCAATTCAGCTTATTTGGCTTTGAACCCAATTGTTGTTTGCTTTGAAGATGAGTGCAGCTGAATTGAACAAGTTTAAAAAAAGGAGAAGCGCCTACAAAGGTCTAATTACAAAGGTTATTGCCACTATAGATTCTGCCATAGAGCAAGAGGATTTAAGCTTAGTGACTGCGCAGCTTTCCATATTAGAAACTAAAAAGGTTGCTCTAAGTGAAATAAATGTTAAAATTGAGGCTCTTATGGAAGAGGATGAAATAGAAAATAACATAATTTACTTTGAAGAGATTATTGATGATATAATTAAAGTATGCCACCGAGCAAAAGAGTTTAGCAGCTCAGTACAGTTAGAGACCAGGTCCAATAATGAAACACAACCCTCAACAAATGGTGTTTGTGAAGTTAAGGTTAACAGATCTGCAGTTCAATTACCGAGGCTTGTACTCAAAACATTTTCTAGGAGTATTCAGGAATGGCAAGGATGGGCAGACAGTTTTCAATCAGCAGTTCATTCTAGTCAAGTGTTAAGTGCGGTGGAGAAGTTTAATTATTTGCAGTCCCTCTTGGAAGGGGAGGCAGCAAAGACAATAGCAGGATTAGCATTAACAGAGGCTAATTATAATGTGGCTTGGGATATATTAAAGAAACGGTTTGGTAAGCCAGAGATCTTAATTAAAAGCCACCTCCGTGAACTTTTAGCTATATCTCCTGTTAATAATCTCAATAGTGTCAAGGAGTTACGGCAGTTATATGATGAATTTGAAGTTAGAACTAGGTCCCTGGACAACTTGGGTGTAGGAATGGAAAGGTATGGTATAATGTTGGTCACTATACTGGAGTTTAAATTGCCTAGCTCAATTTTGCTTGAATTAAGTAGGGTACACTCTACAGAACATGTGTACATCCCCCTTCAGCAGATGTTAAGTCTCTTAGGCACAGAATTAGCAAGACGAGAGGGAGTTGAGTTTGCACAGTGGGATGGTAAACAAGGGGACAAAGGCAGGCACAGCACCAAAGTTTCCACAAAAAGGAATAGCCCAGGTACAGTGTCAGCTCTACATGCATCCTCTGAGAATAAATTAAAGGGAATCAAAGAATGCATATTTTGTGAAGGCAACCACAAGTCATATAAATGTGAGGTGGCTGAGGCTTTACCTTTTGAGGAGAGAAAGGACAGGGTAACTAAGTCCACAGCATGTTTTAAATGTTTTTTGAAAGGTCACAGAGCAAGGTTTTGTAAGTTTAAAATTTTGTGGAAAAAATGTCATGGCAGGCATCAGCCATTATTGTGTGAAAACACTCCTAGTAGGCCTACCCCAGAAGTAGAGACATCAGTGGCACATGCCACTGCTATGAAAGGGAGTAAAAGTAAAGGGGGATTATTGCAAACAGCTGCAGCCTTATTAATTGGGAATGATGGAGAAGCTACTGTAAGAGCGTTGTTTGATAGTGGTAGCCAGTGTAGCTTTATTAAGACCAGAATTTCCAGAAAATTGAAGTTTAAAGAACTTAAGGGGGAAAATTTAAGAATTTCTGGGTTTGGGGGTTCCGTTCAAAACCGAACCAAAGTTAAGAAGGTAGAAGTTCTGGTTAAGGGTTGTTACCACAAAGTCCTACTATCAAGGTCCAAGCTGTAGAGATTGAGGAACTTTGTGCTCCAGTCACTACTTGTTTAGATATGGCATTGTCCAAGAATTGCAAGTTAAAGGAATTAATTTGGGCAATAATAAGTTTGAGAGAACAGAAGATATTAGTCTTTTGATTGGAGTAGACTATTATTGGGACTTCATCATCACTGGTAATATTGTCCGCACATCTCGAGGCCCGGTAGCTATTGAAAGTAAGCTAGGCTGGATGCTACATGGTAGCTATTGCAATGAAATGGAGGTTAAAGCTCTTTTTGTTAAGATTGAGGAGAACAGCCATGGTTTGGAAAGGCATTTGAAAGCGTTTTGGAAACATGAATCCATTGGCATAAAGGACAAACAGGCAAGTACAGTGAATAGTGATGTTTTAGAGCAATTTGAAAAAGGGATTGGGTTTAGAGATGGTTGCTATGAAGTTGGCCTCCCTTGGAAGGATTCTTGCAAACCCGGTTCAAACCTTCAGCTAGCTAATCGGAGGTCGGAGACTTCATTGTACAGACTAAGAAAAAATGAGGAGTTGTTAATTGAATACAATGAGGCCATCCTAAGTTATGTAAGAGAACTATGCTGAAAGGGTGCAAGGTGAGCTGGTGAGCCAGGAGGCACATTATCTGCCACACCATGCTGTGGTACGGCGAGACAAAACTACCACCAAACTGAAGGTAGTTTTTGATGGCTCAGCCAAGGAAAAAGGTGGTGTTTCCTTGAATGACTGTTTGGATGCTGGGCCAAATTTAAATGCAGATTTATTTTCCTTGTTACTGAGATTCAGGTTTGGTAGAGTAGCATTGACTGCAGATGTGAAGCAAGCCTTTTTGAGGATAAAGTTAAAACCAGAGGACAGAGATGCTGCAGTAAGGTATCTGTGGGTGGATACGAAAGAATTGTTGGAAAATGAACCTAAGGTTCAAGCATATAGAATGAAGTCAGTGTTGTTTGGCCTCAGCTCTAGTCCATTTCTGTTGGCAGCTACTATGCAGTACCATTTTTAAAAATATTCTGAAGTCTATCCTAACACTATTGAACACATAAGGAAAAATTTTTATGTTGATGATTTGCTGTGTTCCGTGGATAATACAGAAATGGCTAAACAGATATTCATGGAGGCTAGAGCCATAATGAGGGAGGCTGGCATGGAGCTTAGAAAATGGCAGACCAATCATTCTCAATTACAAGAGTTTATGAGTCAGTCCTGTGTAGTACCTGATGCAGCAGAAAGTATTAAGGATTCTGGTATTAAGGAATTGTGGGCAATAGACGCAAAAGTGCTAGGCATTGTTTGGCAGCAAGGAGAGGACTTGTTTACCTTCAATGGGAAATCTTTAGTAGAGCTGGCTGAGAATGAGATAAGGTGGACAAAACGTACAGCTCTTAGTTTGGCTTCAAAGGTCTTTGATCCTTTTGGATTCCTGGCTCCATTTGTGATAAAGTCAAAAATTTGGTTTCAGAGCCTCTGGGAAATTGGACTTGGTTGGGACCAAGAGTTACCTGATCATATGGTGGTAAGGTGGAAATATTGGTTCAAAGAATTGGCACATCTTGGAGACATTGAAATCCTAAGATGGTACTTTGGAGAGTTGAACAATAGTCCAGACAATTTGGAGCTGCACATCTTTTGTGATGCAAGTGAGGAAGCCTATGCAACTTGTATTTATATAAGAGGCACATTGAAAGAGGAAGTAAGTTGCAGGTTGGTTGCTGCAAAGAGCAGAGTAGCACCTTTGAAAAGGCTTTCTGTTCTAAGGTTGGAATTGCTAGTCGACTTGCAGTTACAGTGCAAAAGTCTTTGGCTCTCTATGAAATTCCAAGCTATTATTGGACAGACTCCACTATAGTTTGGCACTGGTTAAGAAGCCAGGCAAGGAAATGGAAACCATTTGTTGCCAATAGGGTGGAGGAAATTCAAGCACACACAGATCCCAAGCAATGGAAGCATTGTCCAGGCACCCAAAACCCAGCTGATTTACCAACACGAGGAATTTCAGTGAAAGATCTTGCACAGTCAAGTTTGTGGTGGAATGGGCCAGAGTGGCTAAAACTTAGAAGCGAAAACTGGCCTAATCAGCCTATTGTAGGAGAATGCCAGGCTCAAGCAGAATGGGTGAGTGAAATGAGAACGCACTGTGAACAGTTGTCAAGTTATGCAGCAGGACCCATATGAGGCTTGAGGACATTAGCAGTCTGAAAAGGTTGTTAGAGTGACAGCATGGGTATATAGATTTACCAACAATATTAAGGGAGAAACAAGAAGGGAAGGAATTCTGAACAGTAAGGAGATTCAGCAAGCCAGGCAATACTGGGTGGTATAATTATGTGCAGAAGAAAAAATTTGGTGAAGAGAGGGAATTGCTTACCAGCCGTCCATTACAGATTCTACCAACACATTCTGCTCTCAAGGGTTTGGATGTGTTTTTGGATCAGGATTTATTGAGAATAGGAAGTAGACTACAGTTTTCTGGGCTTCCAGAGGAGAAAAGACATCTAATTTTGCTATCTTCTGGGGGGCACTTTGTGGAACTTTTGATCCTGGATACTCATCATAAGTTGTTACGTGCTGGAGTTAGAGAAGTGATAATAGAGATCAGACAACAGTTTTGGATTCCCAAAATTAGACAAGCAGTAAAAAAGGTCTTGCATAAATGTGTGGTTTGCAAGCGTTGGAGTGCAAAGCCTTATTATGAAAAGGTGGCTCCACTTCCAAGAGAACGGTGTGTCTGTACTGCCCTATTTGATGTAGTGGGAGTAGACTTCGCAGGTCCAGTCCATGTGTATGAGCAAGGGGAGTCTAACAAAGGTTATATATGTCTTTTCACATGTGCTACCACCAGAGCAATCCATTTGGAGTTGGTAAGCAACTTAAGTAGTGATGTATTTCTTTTGGCCTTTAAAAGGTTTGTGAACAGAAGGGGTTTCGCAAATAAAATCATATCGAATGAGGCAAAAACCTTAAAAAAGGCCGCAAAGGAACTCCAAGAAGTTTGGTCTTTGCTAAAAGAGGAAGGATTCCAATCCTACTTTTCACACGAAGGGGTACAGTGGGAGTTTATTGTTGAGAGACCACCATGGTGGGGAGGATTTTGGGAAAGGCTAGTGAGAAGTGTAAAGTGTCCATTAAAGAAACTTTTAGCTAATGCTCATTTGAGCAAAGAAGAATTCTGTACTGTTTTGTGTAAAGTAGAAGCAATGGTGAACAGTAGGCCTATCACTTTTGTTTATAACAGTATGCAGGATGCAGAGCCATTGACACCAAAACATTTTCTTTGTGGTAAACGATTAACATCAAGCCCCAGTGTGCCAGAAGACTTGCAGCCTATCCAGAGCACTCAAGGAGAGTTAACCAGAAGGTTCAGGTACCTTGAAGAGCTACAAGATCAGTTATGGAAGAGGTGGCAGATGGAATACTTGCCAGAACTCAATTATTACCCATCAGGCAATGTAAAGGGCTCCAATGCAAATTGTATCAAGGTGGGAGAAGTGGTAATGATTAGGGATGAAAGACCAAGGCAATGCTGGAAGCTTGGCATAATTGAAGAGTTGTTTGTTGGCAAAGACAATTTAGTTAGGTCTGCACTGGTAAAGATTTCAGGAGGAAAATTAAAGAGACCTATACAAAAACTCTATGCTTTAGAAATCAGCAAAAACACGGATAGTCAAGATGAAACATTTGAATTACAGCCTCATGGAGAAGGCTTGGCTAAACTTGCAGAAGGTAATGACAACAATGCCTCTTCGGTGGGGAGTGTTTGAAAATCTAGAAGAGGAAGAACCATTGTTGTCCCAAGGCGATATGATGACTAAGCTGATTGATGCAGCATTGCTTGTATATATTAAGTTAAGGTGTATATATATCCATCTCCTAATTGTAAGGTTAGTGAAAAATTCACTTAATTTAGAGCTATCATTGTTTGGGCACTCTTGTGGCATCATTTTTGGGGCGCTGCGCGTCTTTTCTACTCGTTTGTGGAATGCGGTACTTACAGGGTGTGGTCTTATAGAAAGCTCTCTTGCAATTCAGTTTGGTTGTTTAGATACAAGATTGTTGCATCGTGCAATGGTGCAGGTTGTGTTGTTGTTGCAAGGTTTAGAAAGAAGACCATAAATAGTGCCCCTTTTGTTTTTTATCTTAAATTCATGCAACTGAGGCCAAAGATAGGCCCACATCGAGTCAGCAACCCTGAGGTATGACCTAATAGGACCTCCAAGTCCGTAAGTTTTTAATCTAGCTTAACTTGGGCTGTAGATTGAACTTGCCCTTCAGAGCTTGGCCGTTCACGGCTCAGCTGGGATTTTGAACCCAATAAAAAAATAATAACAGCACTGTAAAAGGTTTGAAAAAAACTATACAGGGTTATGGGTTGATTGCCTGATACCCTCATCCGTTGGAAATTTCCAGCAGATTTCAGTGGAGAGTTAACGACAAAAGCCCTATGTTTTTTCGTTAGAGAGTTATGTATATGTAGGTCTTCAAAGGACCTCTGTTTATTTGCCTTCAGTATTTGCGCTGCCTAATGGTAAAGAAAGGAACTGCCTTACCTTATTATTTCGTTGGGCCTCATTTCTGTTTCGATGTAGGGTGTGACGATCTTTTTCGATGTAGGGCCGTGGTACGATGGCGAGTTATTAAGTTTTATATCAAGAGGATCTCACTCAGAACTTATAGGAAGACAAAGCATATCTTCCTTGCTTAAAGCATCGCTGTCACGAAGCAGCTCCGAGCGAGCCGCTTTCATATCGTTAGGAATCTGCTGATTTCGCAAAGGTCGTTGACTCCTCTCTCGATGTAATTTTCATGAGTCAGCAGTGGAGAATGTTGAACACAAAACAATAAATTTGGTTTTCTTGTTGCTATGCAGGCCCGATGCCTACATATGGGTTCTATGTATATATGGCAATTATTTAATTCCCAATAGGCTATGTCGCCAATCCCGAGGCAATTTTGTAGATATTTAATTCAATTAATAATTTATATTTAATTAAGAAATAAAGGTACCACATACGATACCATGTTGTAAGCGTGTATAGGTTTTCCATATACTGGGGGGGGGGGCGGAGAAAAATTTGTATGTTATAGATTAAATTTTTTGACAAACTGTAAAAACATGTAAAATGGATTAAAAAGAATGAAGTAGGAATTTAGGAAGAGAAAGGTTACTCCAGACCTATTTTTGTAAGTATAAAAGTTCAAGAGGCCGACTTCTCAAGTTTAGTTAAAGTTATGTCAATCAGTTTGACTCCCTTTAGGTATAGGAAATTTATGGAATTAAAGTAAAGTTATTAAGCATTTTAACTTTGCTCAATTTGTGTAAGGTTTATAAGTCACCAGTCTCAGGAACGGAGCAAGAGTGTCACGGGCCCCGGGGCAAAACTTAGTTACGGGCCCCCTAACAAAATTTGTATTATACATTTATATTGCTTTTCTTTGCTTTATTTAATTAGCATATATTTAAGAATTATGATACTACTTGTACGCATGGAGGCATAGAAGGCAAAACATTATGGAAAATATTGAGCTTTAAAAAGGATACCGTGAAATAAAAGTTTACTTACGACAACATCAGAACTTGACTTTTCTTGCCTTTCTTTCAGAAAATTCATTAATTAAATCCTCCAAGTTAATATTTCTAGCTTTCTTGGTTTCAATTGATATAATTGAGAGTCCAATTAATCTTTTTTTCATTCATAGAGTTTCGAAGATAGTTCTTTATTAGTTTAAGTTTTGAAAACAATCTCTCTGCACTTGAAACTGTCACAGGAATTGTGAGGAACAATGTTATGGCAGTCACAACTTCGGGAAAACTTGAGCACAAAGTACTGTTGTCTTTAATTAAAAATGAATATAGCTCATTGATTGTCGTCATTTTTTGAATGTCTGTTTTTAAGCACATTCGAAAAGAGAGTAATTGACTTGGAAATCCAGAGGAAATATCATTTTTATATTTATTTACTAGCTTTGTTGCTCTCTCAAATAACTTGTCATCACTTGTTGAAACGACCCGGTCCCCCCCCAAAGGCCCGGGTCCCGGGGCACTGCCCCGCCTACCCCTAGCTAGCTTCGCCCCTGAGCAGTCTTAATTTTTTCTTGTAAAAGTTTTCTGGCTTTCAAAGCAGTCTTTCTTTGAGGCCTGTCTGGTTTAGTCTGAATTACATCAGGTACATTGAGAGATTTCTCCCCAATAGTATCCTGATCCATCCTTTGGGGTAATGGTTCTAACTTAGCCCACACTCCAAAGAATATAGTAATGTAATATCTCTGGTGGTTTCACCAGTTGCTGTTTTCAGTTTTACAACCCTGGTAATTTCGTCTTCACCAGTTTTGAGTTCCAAGACTTTTCCCATTGACCAATGTTGTCTTGGTGTCTTGTCATGTATCAACACAATGTCCCCAATTTTGACTGAATCATTCCAACTTTGTTTTGTTAATTGTTTATGTCTTTCTCTAAGACTTGTTAAGTATTCTTCTCTCCATTTTGTTATAAATTGAGTTTGATTTGTGTCAAATGTTGGTATTTTGTGTTGAGTTCTTTGTGTCCTATTTCCCAATCTGGATCCTCTGTACTGTTATGTTCAGATTCTGGTAACATGTTTACTGTTTCTCCCTTAATTAGGTGGTTTGGTGTGAGAGGTTCTGGCTCATTAATACCATCTCCCACATAAGTTAATGGTCTGTTGTTGACAACATTTTCAATTTCTGACAGAATAGTCATGAGTTCAAAAAGTTGTAGATGTTTTGTCCCAATAGTCTTTTTAAGGCAGTTCTTTACAGTTGTATGTTTCTTTCCCAAATTGAACCATACCATGGTGTATTAACAGGAATGTACTTCCAGGTTATGTTGTGTTTGGTTAAATGAGTTTGTACTGTTTCACTGTCACAAATCTGATGAATAATTCTTTCACCAGATTTGAAGTATGTGGCATTGTCTGACCATATAGTTTTGGGTACAGAATTGTGTGCACAAAATCGTCTGAAAGCAGCAATAAAAGCTTCTGCTGTCAGATCTTCTACTATGTCTAGACATATGGCACGTGTGGCAGCACAGGTGAAGAGTACAATGTACACTTTGTATTCCTTTGAATCCATTTTGTCTCCAAAACTCACATTTACCGCTCCAGTGTAGTCAATACCCGTGGTTTCAAATGGCCGAGTAAATGTTACTCGTTCCACAGGTAGGTCTGGAGGGCTTGGGGTCTTAAAGGGTCGTGAATGGATACGTTTACAAGGAATGCATGTGTTTAAAATTTTCTTTGTTTCAGTTCTACCCTTTGGTAGCCAGTAAGTTTTTCTCAGCTCTGTCAGGGTTTGTGTGGTGTATTTTGTTGTGGGTATCCCTGATGATGAGTTTTGTGAAGTGATTTTCCTTGGAAGAAGAATTGGGTGCTTAGAGTTGTAAGTCAAAGTTGACTTGTTAAGCCTTCCTTTACACCTTATCAGACCCTCTGTATCCAGGTACAGATTTAGATCCATGACAAGTGAAGGAATACCTTTGTTTAAACTGGACCTAAGATACTTCAACTCCTTGTCAAATTCTGAAGCTTGTATCTGTTTGAGCCAGTTTTGTTGCAGTTTCTGTTAAGTTAGAAAAGGCTTTCTGAGGACAGTGTTTGAGAAGGTAGCTATTGACAAACTTGCAGCAATAGACTGTAATTCTCAAGAGTTTGTTAGGTCTGAATAAAGGTGATAGTCAAATATAGGTTTGTCCTCAGTGATCTTTTCAGTTGTTGTAGAGTTGAGTGTGAGGTTAACTACTTTGGCTGGCCAAAGATCCTCACATGTTAGCCATTCGGGCCCTTCATACCAGATTTTATTTGTTTTCAACAGCTTGTAAGAGAGCCCTCTTGTCAAAAAGTCTGCAGGATTCTTTTGTTTTTATGTACCTAAATTTGATACCAAGGTTTGTGTTTGCAGTTTTGATTTCTGTTAGTCTGTTTTTCACAAATATTTTTTGCAAGAAGTTGTATCTGTGTTGGTCACCCATGTTAGACAAATTTGACTGTCTGTCCATAAGTAAATGTTTGTTATGTCAACTTCTTTATACACTTGTGAAAGAAAGTTTGCTGTTTTAACTCCCAATGAGACAGCTAATAATTCAAGTTGTGGTACAGTTTTCTTTTGGTTTAAGGGTGCCACTTTTGCCTTTGAATAAACCAAGTTACTTTCATTTTCACTTGTTAAATAGGCACAACACCCATAAGCTTGTGTGCTGGCATCTGTAAAAATGTGTAGTGTTTGCGATTTCAATCTGTAGCCAGCACATCTTGGTACGTAGATGTCTTGAACTTTGTTCAAGTCTGTGGCTAATTTTTTCCAATGAAGTTGGTCTTCCACTGAAAGTGGTTCATCCCAATCAATTTTCTTTTTCCATAAGTCTTGCAAAAGGATTTTGGATCTTATGGTTGCTGGTAAATATAATCCAATGGGGTCAAAAATTTTGGATGATTCTGAAAGCACTTGTCTTTTTGTATTGGCATTTGGATTTAAGTTATAACTCTTTGTGCAAAGAGTGTCATCGTGTTCAGAATTCTGTTTTAAAAACCAAAGCATTCCAAGTGTTTTCGTGTAATTGTTTGGTTCAATGTTCCCATTGTTGTCTTTTGTTATTTGTTCATTTAATTTAGGAGAATTAGAAACCCATTCTCTCAATCCAAAATTTCCTTGCTTCATTATGGGTTGTGACATTTGGTAAATTTCAAGCAATTCCTCTTCAGTTACAGTGGAACCAATGAGGTTATCCACATAAAAGTTTTGTTTTAAAAACTGAACTGTTAAGTCCTCTTGAAATAAGTTTAGGTGGTTTCTAATTGTTAAAGCAAGAATACTTGGAGAGCAATTTGCTCCAAAAATAATTACTTTAAATCTGTAGGTTTTGAAACCTTTGTTAAGGTCATGTGGATCATTCAACCACAAAAACCTGAGATGATTTTTATCATACTCAAGCTTCAAATTTATACAGAGGAATGCTTTTTCTATGTCACTTTGTACTGCATAATTGTCTAAACGGAAGCAAAGGAGAATTTTTACAAGATCTGAGACAAGGTTTGGGCCTTCCATGAGACAATCATTTAAACTAACAGAATTTGTGTCTTTTAAACTACAGTTGTATACTACTCTTAGTTTAGTTGTGGATGAGTCTTCTCTGTAAACTCCCCTGTGTGTTAAATAATGACAACCTCGTTTTTTAAAGGGTTCATCAGTAACTTCTTCAATGAAGCCCCTTTCTATTTGTTCCTTGAATATGTTGTTGTATTGTTCTAAAAGATTGTCATTTTTTAGTTTTCTGTAATTTTTATACAGATGTGCCTTAGCTACTTTCAAATTGTCCATTATTTCTGGACAAGGTGTTTTCCAAGGCAGCTCCACATAGTATTGATTGTCTCTGTGTTGTAATGTATCCTTAAATTGTTCTGTCATCAATTGGTCTTCATGTGTAATAGTACTGTCCTTTATGCCAACTGATTCTAATAGTCACAACTGCTGTAACCCTTCATCCAATGTGGAATCATTTTCAAATGATGTGGGATTATGACAGTGTTTTTGTAGTTCGAGTTTGTCACATAGTCAGAAATTTGTGACTGTGGTGATTTTGTTTTGCGTAAATTTTGTTCTGTGTTCTGTGTCAGTAGTAAGATGGTATTTAGTTATGTCACCCAAAGAGCAATACCTGTGGGAGTTTGTATGGCTATTCCATCTCCAATTTTAATGATGCCTCTATGGACCAGATGAAGATAGTCAGCCCCCATGAGCATATGTATATCATCAACTACATCTGCATTAAGGGTTTTATCAGCTATCGTGTATTTATTTTGAAGTTGGAGCAAAGCTTGTTTTAACCCAGCTATTTGTATTTTTTCTTGTTCTACTTTGTCCACAACAACAACCTTAAGGGTTTCAAATGTTTCATCAAGAGTTAAAGTTATATTTGCAGTTTTAAAACTGGCTTGTACTGGGTTTTTATTGATAAATGATGAAATAGAGAGATCTTCATCTCCTTGTTGGTTTTGAAGTCCCAATTTTTCTATCAGTTGTTTGGTTACAAATGTTTGTTGTGAGCAGGTATCTAAGAGACACCTAACCTGTACTATTTGTCCCTTTTTGTTTTGGATTTCCAAGGTTGTGGTTGGTAAAAGAATTTTTGAATTGTGGTTAATGCTAGATGAACTGATATGCCCATTCATAGCATTTTGAGTTTGTTTCTGTTTGTTTTGGTTTGATTTGGGTGTTTGTTCATAATGTTTGTAAGTTTTTTCAATGTCTGTGTATGTGTATTACACATGGAGGTAACATGGTCAAAACTGTTGCAAAACTTACAATTGTATTTCAAATTTGATTTGCAGTTTAACTTATGGTGCCCTGATCCAGTGCATTTTTTGCATAAGTTTAGTTGTTCACAACGTTTTGACCTTGCTGTGAAGTCTGTGTATTTGGGACAATTTGTAGAACTATGTTCACTGCTAAAACAAAATTTTCATGGTATGGGGTTATACTCAAAAGTAGTTACATTAAAGTTTTGTAGAGTAGGGGTCTTTGAATCTTTTTCTGTCACTTTATTTTTTGCAAATTGAGTTTTGCGGTTGTGTTTGAATGTTAGGTTTTTGGTTTTCTGTATTGTTGGTTTTTTCTTTTGCTGTGTTAAATTTTGGAAGTGTGTAACTTGATTTGTAAAGTGCAAGTTGTGATAACTTGGGATTAGAAACCCCGTTAGGTTATTAGGTTCCTAAACAACAAACAAAGGCACTTACCGGTGCGTTCAATTAAATATTCCTTTTGGGGCCTACCATAGATTCCTGCGTCCCACAAACAGCCTACCTAACTCTCTCTTACTTTACTAATTTAGAAGCTATAGACATTACCCCTAACTATACTTAAGTACTGACAACTTTCTACCCCATTTGTCACCTTAGAAACACCACCAATTAAACACTTAGCACGAACGATTAGGTCAGATAGGAAAGAGCATCTCTAGGCTAGCCCAAAACAATATGAACAGCCGCGTTGGTCCGTTTCTCCCTTCGTGTTGCTATTCAGCTTAGATTTAGTGATATTTCCCTTTTAGTGACTTCAGACTATATACACATATATATATATATATATACACACACACGTCAACCTCACTCCTCCCCTACAAGTTTAGTCTGTCAGGGGTATGAGGGACCCTAGACGACCTGCGGAGCGGGGTTGATGTAGTAGGATTAGGTGCAACCTGCACACTGGTAGGGTGGATCGATTTTACATTTTTTTCGATTTCCATATTCTAATAGAGACAAAAACTTGCGCATGCATGAGAAAATAGCCTCTGCAAAATCTTAGCTTAATAGGTAATCATCTTCTGCCCCCGGCAGAGCGATGAAAATCATATTTTAGTAGTCAAAAACGTATTTTTAAACCCTAGCCTAGAGTCATAAAATTTTGCGTGTGTGTTATTTCATGCCTAAGCAACGATATAAATGCTATGGGAAATATATAAATGCATTATTTAAGACAAAGAGCCGATCTGAAAATATGTATAATATACATATTTTCAGATCGGCTCTTTGTCTTAAATAATGCATTTATATATTTCCCATAGCATTTATATCGTTGCTTAGGCATGAAATAACACACACGCAAAATTTTATGACTCTAGGCTAGGGTTTAAAAATACGTTTTTGACTACTAAAATATGATTTTCATCGCTCTGCCGGGGGCAGAAGATGATTACCTATTAAGCTAAGATTTTGCAGAGGCTATTTTCTCATGCATGCGCAAGTTTTTGTCTCTATTAGAATATGGAAATCGAAAAAAATGTAAAATCGATCCACCCTACCTGAGTGCACAGGCGGGCGAATTGAACCATTTTCCGGAGGATCGGTTCTCTCTTCCGGAAGACTCTGGTCATTCTGCAATTGACGTTCCCATATCTGGTCCTGATGGCGTTTAATAGAACGACCATCTTCTAGTTGGCACTTGAAGGAAACAGGGCCCGTTCTCTCCTGCACAGTTGCAGGAACCCATTTTGGTCCAGCCCCATAGTTACGAATCATAACTGGATCATTCGGTTGCGCTTCTATAACTCTCCCTTTTTTAGTGTCGTGGTACAACTTCTGTTTTTCCTGCTGGCGTAAAACTCGTTGTTGTAACGTTTCGTTTGGACGTAACAAATCGAAAACTGAACGAATTCCCCGGCCAATCATAAGTTCAGAGGGAGACACCCCCGTCGTTGTGTGAGGTATTATTCGATATTTAAACAAAAATTGATCCAACACCACTTGCATTTCCTCCCCACGAGAATGACGCAAGGCCGACTTGAAAGTATGGACCATGTTTTCCGCGAGACCGTTAGTAGACGGGTGGAAAACACTAGACCGGACATGTCTAATGCCATTTAGGTGGGCAAAAGAACGAAATTCCTCACTGGTAAAACAAATACCATTGTCGGAAACCAGGACTACGGGTAAACCCCATCGAGCGAAACACGAACAGAGTAAGCAAATAGTAACACTCGAAGTCGTGGAAGTGGTTGGAAAATTTTCCACCCACTTAGAGTAGGCGTCTACAATGACTAGGAAATAGATATTATTTATAGGACCTGCATAGTCAACATGGGTCCTATGCCAAGGTATAGTAGGCCATTCCCAAGGATGACGTGGACTTTTCCTTGGGAGATCTCTGTTCTCTAAGCAGCTTTGACAGGAACGAACCAATGATTCGAGTTCTCCATCTAAACCAGGCCACCAGAAATAAGCTCTTGCCAGCTCTTTCATTTTTGTTGCCCCCATGTGTTCAGCGTGAAGTTCCTTCACTAAATTCGACCTGCATTCATTCGGAATTATCACTCTGTGGCCCCATAAGAGACAGCCATTTTGGATCGAGAGGGCAGACTGACGTTGATAAAAAGGCTGTAATTCACTCTCGACCTTAGTAGGCCAACCAACTGAGCAGTAATGGATGACCCTAAACAGAATAGGGTCTGATTTTGTCCACTGCTCTATTTGTACCGCAGATACTGGAGTGGATTCCAAAAACTCCACCAAGTGAACCCATTCTGTAGGTATAGGTACACAATCATTTGGATTTTCTAAAGGCAGCCTACTTAGCGCATCAGCCGTACCTAGAAGTTTGCCTGACCGATGTACTAAGTCAAATTTATAGGCTTGTAGAATCAATGCCCATCGTTGAATCCTACCTGAGGCCATAACTGGAATATTTTTATTAGGTGAAAATAAACCTAAACGAGGCTTATGGTCAGTAATTAGTTTAAATTCATGACCCCATGGATAGAAATGATTTTTTTTTACTGCAAATACTAAGGCTAAGGCTTCACGTTCCAGTTGTGCATATCGCCTTTCAGTCTCAGTTAGTGTTCTAGAAGCAAAACAGATAGGCCTATCTACACCATCAATGTGGTGAGGTAACACTGCCCCAATTCCATAAGAACTGCTATCTGCTGAAACTATGAGAGGAAGTTTAGGATCATAATGCACTAGGAGAGTGGACTTTAGTAGTACGTCCTTTGAAGCCTCAAGTGCTTCCTCTTGGGTTTTCTCCCATCTCCACTGTTCCCCAGATCGTAATAGCTTATTTAGGGGTTCAAGGAAAGTCGATGCATTAGGCAAAAATTTCCTATAAAAGTTTAGGAGACCTAAATAAGCTTGTAACTGTGTGATGTTTTGTGGAGGTGGTGCATTTTTTTATTGCTTCTAGTTTATCTACCGTTGGATGAATGCCTGAGGCATCTATGCGGAACTCTAAATATGAAACCTCGTTAGTGACCCACGAACACTTTTCTCTCTTTAGCTTAAGTCCGGCATCCCGGAGTCTTTTTAGAACTGTGGTTAATCTAGTTTTGTTCTTTTTTAGACGAACCTGAAATGAGGACATCATCTAGAAAACAAAGTACCCCCGGAATGTGACCTAGAACTTGGTCCATTGTCCTCTGAAAAATACCCGGAGCCGATGCTATTCCATAGCATAGCCTATTGTACTTATATAGGCCTCGGTGCGTATTTATGATAGTTAGTTCTTTAGAATTTTCATCTAAACTTAGTTGAGCAGAGGCATGGGACATATCTAGTTTTGTGAAATATTTACCCCCAGCAAGAGAGCTAAATAATTCATCAGGCTTGGGTATAGGGTAACAATCTAGAAGGACTGCTCTATTTGCTGTTAAACGGTAATCCCCATATAACCGCACGGACTTGTCCGGTTTTAGTACAGGAACTACTGGGGCAGCTCACTTACTGTGTGTGACTGGTTCAATAATTTTATCTTTGAGCAGCCTGTCAATTTCTAAATCTACCTTCTCCCGCATTGCATGCGCAATTGAACGAGCCTTACAAAATTTTGGTTACATTAGGATCTACTTCTATACACACCTGATGGCCTTTTAGGTTGCCTACTTCAAGCCCAAAAACAGAAGAAAACTCCCTTAACAATGAGTCTATGTCCGACGGATATGAGAGTGTGTACACATCTGCCTGACCCTTTGGCAAAATTTTGTCAATCGGCATTTTCAAAGCATCAATCCAATCACGGCCTAGTAGAGTAGGCCCTTGCTCATCCACCACTAAAAGAGTTAAGGGATGAGACAATGTTTTCTGGTTGAGTGTAACTGTGACGGATGCTTCTCCACAAATAGGTATTTGTATGTCCCCGTATTTTTTTAATATGGTTTTAGATGCATGTAGTTTAGGTGTATTTTTGAAAGTTTTGTCAAAAACTGTTTTAGACATGACAGTTCGGGCAGCACCTGTATCTAGTTCTAGAGGAACTGTAATTCCATTTAGGCTTACCTCTACAATATATGGGCCTGTATTATTACCACTTTGCTGCTCATAAAATAGGTACTCCACTCCAATGTTCGAAGTATTTCCCCTTTGAGGATTTACACTAGAAATGTTCAAATTAGAATTTTCACCCTTTGTTTTCTTTGAAAAACACACTTTAGCTATGTAGCCCATTTTACTACAGTTTCGGCAAACTGCTTCTTTAAAAGGGCAGTCCTTCTTCCAATGGTGTTTTCCACACCCCGTACATGGCTTGGAAGGCTTTTCCTCCTGTTTAGCATTTGAATTAGTAGGCTTAGTCGTATTTGCCTGTCTAGTAGGCTCATTAGGTCTGCCAGGCCTAGAAGATTTAAAGCTCTTTACGTGTTGGGCTTTACTACTGTGACTGCCAAAAGCTCTAACATCTTTAGCAGCTGCTTCTCTAGCCGCAGCTATTTCTACAGCCTGACTAAAAGTTAGGTCCTGTATAGCTAATAGGGCTCTCTGGGTAGACTCCTCTTTGAGACCCATTACAAACCTATCTCTTAGCATTTCGTCTAATTTGTCCCCAAATTTACACGTACGGCTATGGCTTTTTATTCCTGCAACAAACTCTGCAATGCTTTCATTTACCGTCTGATGCCTCGAATAAAATTTGAAACTTTCATAGAAGAGAACTACTCGGGGTTTGTAGTGATCGGTTAGGGCCTGTACCAATTCATTATAAGTGCAAGTTTCCGGTGCTTTAAGAGAAACTAGGTCCGTAACTAAGCCAAACGTTTTAGGGCCTATGATAGTTAAAAAGGTAGGTACTTTCTTAGCCTCAGGAATGGAATTTGCCTCGAAAAACAACCTCACCCTTTTGGCCTAAGCTTCGAAGTCCTCCCCAGAGTCTTCGTAGGGGCTTATATGGCCAATCACCGACATGCTAGAGCAAAACCGAATTAGGCCAAATAACATGAAGTAGTTAGATTTGGTTTAAATTTGATTTAGTTACTCCCCAGTTAGGGCTGAATAGTAAATTGTATTAGAGTTAGGGCTGAGACGGAATTAGTATTGGAGTTAGGGCTGGGTAGGAATTAGTTTTAGAGTTAGGGCTGAGTAGGAATTAGTTTTAGAGTTAGGGTTGAGTAGAAATTAGTTTTAGAGTTAGGCCGGCGGGACCTAAGCTATAGTACGGTAGCTTACCCACACAAACAAACCAAATCGGACGACCCACTAGGCTACATCCAATTTTCCAAACAACCACTTGAACCCAATAAGCCAAATTAAATCCAATGAGCCAAATTAAATCCAATGAGCCTAATTTAATCCAATGAACCAAATTTAATCCAATGAACCAAATTTAATCCAATGAACCAAACTTATATGGAAAACTGATGTGTGGGTAGTTGGGAGGTAACGAAAATGGTTCATTGAGTAGGTAGGTAGTTAATCTAACAATTATTAAATTCCTTTTATGTCAATAACTGGGTGGATGAAACCAATTGGTTGCTCACCAGAGTTATTCTCCACACTAGTATTTATATACTGTGTGACAAGAGCGTGCTCGGTAATAGATATACATTACCGATCAACCAACCGGAAAGAACCAAGAGGACGCTGGTGGAAAAAAACCCGCGAAAGAGGAACAGGGGAAAGGAAAACGAGGAACGGAGCGAAAGGACGGAACGGGAGGAAGGAGAAGAAAAAACAACGGAAAAAAGATCCCCACCAGCAAGTACGCTCTCAACAATTAAACAAAAGGGGAAAAGGGACTCTCTAATAACACTCAGTAAGTGACTAATTGTGTTTTTAACCCAGCTAGAAGTAAACGCCATAAATTAAGCTGGGTCAGACAAATTAGGCCTACATTGTGGTCTAAGACCTAGCATCAACTTATAGCTTAACAAAGGTGAAGGTAGATTGCCCTGATCTAATTTGGTGAGGAATCCTACTGTGGACCTCAATTTATCTGCCCGCTCTGGACCATTTCCGGAATCTCTAGGCTGACCCCTACAAGGCTAGACTTAATCTACTCTATAGTAAGACTGGAGATATTAGGGGTGGGTTAATTGGGGACCAATTCATACAGAGCATTTTTCATATTGGTGGCCCGTGTGGGGAATTTACATACTGTAGGCTTAACTTTACTTAACAAAAATTGCAGAATTAGGCTAAATGGTCTAGCCTAAATTAGGTCTACAACCTAGGGCCTAACTAGGAAACATTTACATTTAAGGAGTCCCATTCTCTTATAAGCTTAGACCTGAGTGACACATAAATACTTGGGGGGATTTAACTAAATTTAAAACTTGACTATTTTGTCTGATTACTCAATTTATTTGATCTCTCGTCTCTGGTAATTTCTTCTTGTCCTATATTTCATTACGATCCCCAGTTAAACAATTTTGACTTAAACATGGACAGTGAGGAATTGAAACAATTAAAAAAGAAAAAGAGGGGAAAATTGGGCGCTGTTACTAAGGCTATCAACACTTTTAACAATATTACACAACCAGGTAAGGAAGATTTAGAGTATGTAATTCTTAAATTGGATAAACAAAAGAAGGACATAATAGCCATTGATGAGAGTATTTCAGAGTTAGTTGAACCCGAAATGGCTGATGAACAACTTACAGACCTTTACTCTGATAATGATCATCAGGTAATCTCACTTGAACAGCACATAAGGGGACTACAGTCTCGTTTGACCGACTTAACACCAACTAAACCTATTTCTGATTTTAATCAAAGTAGAGCTACCCTTCAACAAAATTTAATTGGCATGCCAAATCCCGAGTCACAAGAATTCAGGGCTAAGTTACCCACTTTGTTAGTACCAACATTTGGTGGGGACACGGTACAATTCCCATCTTTCATTGAAAAATTTGAGAGCTCAATAGGTAATAAACCTTATATTCCAACTGTTGATAAGTTTAGCTACTTAACTAGTTTCCTTAAAGGTCCAGCCTATAACATGATAGCCTATTTACCAGCTGTAGGTGATTCATATGAAGTAGCTATTGATCTCTTGAAACGTAATTACATTAATAAAGATGAGATTATATTTGAATTATCTCAACAAATTATTGATTTTGCACCCGTAAAAGATAACCATAGTGATATGGAAAAATTTTATTCAAAATTAAAAGCTATTATGGGACAACTGGTTAGCAATGAGATAGATGTTAAAGCTTCATCTTGGCTTATACAAGGCGCAGTTCTTAGGTGCCTTCCTTTGAGGATTAAAGATGTTTTAGTTCAAAAGACGGGAGAAAATTATCCTAATCTTGAAAACATCAAAAAACACTTTCCAACTATCCTAACTAATTTCAAATTGAGAAATAGTTCAACACAAAATAAGACCCAGACTATGGATAAACCAAAGACTGTCCCCAGAGACCAACTAGCTACAATCAAACAGACAAAACTTGATACTGTAGAATCAAATGTGACCAACTGTAATACACGAACACCTACATTATAGAACTTTAATGTAACTGCTGCCTCAACTTACACACCACATTGCAAATTTTGTGCAAGTGATGAACACACTAGTACTGGGTGTGGTAAATATTCAGACTTTAACTCAAGAGCTAGAAGATGTGAACAGTTGAACCTATGTAAAAAGTGTACTGGCCAGGGACATTATAAGAAAGACTATAAAACTAGGTTAAGATTCAATTGTAAGTTTTGTAAAAGTTCACGACATGTCTCATCAATGTGTGATTCACTGAAGTGTCCAAACAACGATGCTCAAACTCAAAAGATACCTCCTCCAAACAAAGGTAATCAAGAAAATGCCACTTTCATGGGACATTCTGTTTGTTCAAACAACGTAACAAAAAACAGTGAGGTTCTTTTACCAACTATTACTTTGGACTTAGCGAATGGTGAGGGTAGCACCACTCCAGTGAGATGTCTTATAGACTCTTGTTCTCAACAAACATTTGTTTCGCAAAATTTAGTTAATAAATTGGGTTTGACACCAAACCCGAATGAACAAGAATTCAATATCACGTCCTTTGTTTAGGATAACTCGAACAAAAATAGCTATAAGACAATTGACCTGGAACTACATGTAGAAAATGAATTAGAAAAAATTAAAACAGTCATTATTCCAAAAGTAGGACAAAACAAACTGGTTATACCCGAACTAGAACAAACCATCAATCATTTGAGAAAACAGTACAATATAGCTGATAGACATATCACAAACAACACAGTAGCTAACATTGAAATATTAATGGAGGCAGATTATATTCATCTTATTCATAGGGGCATAGTGAAGATAGGTAATGGTATAGCTTATCAGACTCCATCAGGGATAGCCCCTTTGGGTGACCTATCCAGATACAACCTAGACCTAAACCAAAATAGTTCATGACTAACAAATACTATGTGCCTCAACTCAGTCCTACATAACTGTTAGAAAATCTAGAAGAGGAAGAACCATTGTTGTCCCAAGGCGATATGATGACTAAGCTGATTGATGCAGCATTGCTTGTATATATTAAGTTAAGGTGTATATATATCTATCTCATAATTGTAAGGTTAGTGAAAAATTAACTTAATTTAGAGCTAGCATTTTTGAGCTCTTGTGGCATCATTGTTTGGTCACACTGTTGGCATCATTTGGGGCGCTGCGCGTCTTTTCTACTCGTTTGTGGGATGTCGTACGTACAGGGTGTGGTCTTGTAGAGAGCTCTCTTGCAATTCAGTTTGGTTGTTTAGATACAAGATTGTCGCACCGTGCAATAGTCCAGGTTGCGTTGTTGTTGCAAGGTTGAGAAAGAAGACCATAAATAGTACCCTTTTTGTTTACATTAAAATTAATGTAACAAAGGTCTAAAGTAGGCCCGCATCGAGTCAGCAACCCTGAGGTTACCCTAAGGTAGGACCTAATAGGATCTCAAATCCGTAAAGTTTAATTAGCTTAACTTGGGCTTCAGGTAGAACTGGCCCTTTTAGAATTTGGCCGTTCACGGCTCAGCTGGGATTTTGAACCCGACAAATAAATAAAAATAACATGGTCCTTCAGAACCGGATTCTACCCCAAGACTGAGTCAGTGACTATTTTTCGGCAAAGTTCTGATTGTGCAAATTGTAGCCCAAGTTAGCCTAGACGGGTTGAGTATTATTGAATTAAGGTCCCAGGGTAGAAAGTTTGGTAGCCCAATTGCGAAACTTGGCCAGTCGTCTGTCGTTGTTTTGGCCTACATTTTACCGGTTTGGTTAATTTTGGGTTATTATTGAATTAAGGTCCCAGGGTAAAAAGTTTGGTAGCCCAATTGCGAAACTTGGCCAGTCGTCTGTCGTTGTTTTGGCCTACATTTTATCGGTTTGGTTAATTTTGGGTTATTATTGAATTAAGGTCCCAGGGTAAAAAGTTTGGTAGCCCAATTGCGAAACTTGGCCAGTCGTCTGTCGTTGTTTTGGCCTACATTTTACCGGTTTGGTTAATTTTGGGTTATTATTGAATTAAGGTCCCAGGGTAAAAGGTTTGGTAGCCCAATTGCGAAACTTGGCCAGTCGTCTGTCGTTGTTTTGGCCTACATTTACTGGTTTGGTTAATTTGGGTTATTATTGAATTAAGGTCCCAGGGTAAAAAGTTTGGTCGCCCAATTGCGAAACTTGGCCAGTCGTCTGTCGTTGTTTTGGCCTACATTTTACCGGTTTGGTTAATTTTGGGTTATTATTGAATTAAGGTACCAGGGTAGAAAGTTTGGTTGCCCAATTGCGAAACTTGGCCACTTGTCTGTCGTTGTTTTTGGCCTACATTTACCAGTTTGGTTAATTTGGTTTATTATTCGTAGGCGAAGGTTGCAGACCAGTGCGCAGTTACTTGGGTGGAAAAATTGGTATTCTATACTGGTGTTGGTTAGTACCCCACCTAGCAATTCAGTTTATTTGAAAGTAAAATTTGCGTTTGATCAGTTTGGTTAAGTATTTCTGCCAATTCAGCTCATTTGGTATTGAGCCCAAGGGTTGTTTACATTGAAGATGAGTGCATCTGAATTGAACAAATTTATAAAAAGGAGAAGCGCCTACAAAGGTCTAATTACAAAGGTCATTGCCACTATAGATTCTGCCATAGAGCAAGAGGATTTACGCTTAGTGACTGCGCAGCTTTCCATATTAGAAACTAAAAAGGTTGCTCTAAGTGAGGTAAATGTTAAAATTGAGGCTCTCATAGAAGAGGATGTAATAGAAAATAACATAATTTACTTTGAAGAGATTATTGATGATATAATTAACGTAGGCCTCCGAGCAAAAGAGTTTAGTAGCTCAGTACAGTTAGAGACCAGGTCTGATAATGAAGTTAAGGTTAACAGATCTGTAGTTCAATTACCGATGCTTGTACTCAAAACATTTTCTGGGAGTATTCAGGAATGGCAAGGATGGGCAGACAGTTTTCAATCAGCAGTTCATTCTAGTCAAGTGTTAAGTGCCGTGGAGAAGTTTAATTATTTGCGGTCCCTCTTGGAAGGGGAGGCAGCAAAGACTATAGCAGGATTAGCATTAACAGAGGCTAATTATAATGTGGCTTGGGATATATTAAAGAAACGGTTTGGTAAGCCAGAGATCTTAATTAAAAGCCACCTCCGTGCACTTTTAGCTATACCTCCTGTTAATAATCCTAATAGTGTCAAGGAGTTACGGCAGTTATATGATGAATTTGAAATTAGAACTAGGTCCCTGGACAACTTGGTGTAGGAATGGAAAAGTATGGTATAATGTTGGTTCCTACACTGGAGTCTAAATTGCCTAGCTCAATTTTGCTTGAATTAAGTAGGGGACACTCTGCAGAACATGTGTACATCCCCCTTCAGCAGATGTTAAGTCTTTTAGGCACAGAATTAGCAACGAGAGGGAGTTGAGTTTGCACAATGGGATGGTAAACAAGGGGACAAAGGCAGGCACAGCACCAAAGTTTCCACAAAAAGGAATAGCCCAGGTACAGTGTCAGCTCTACATGCCTCCTCTGAGAATAAATTAAAGGGAATCAAGGAATGCATATTTTGCGAAGGCAACCACAAGTCATATAAATGTGAGGTGGCTGAGGCCTTACCCTTTGAGGAGAGAAAGGACAGGGTAACTAAGTCCACAGCATGTTTAAATGTTTTTTGAAAGGTCATAGAGCAAGGTTTTGTAAGTTTAAAATTTTGTGCAAAAAATGTCATGGTAGGCATCAGCCATTATTGTGTGAAAACACTCTTAGTAGGCCTACCCCAGAAGTAGAGACATCAGTGGCACATGCCACTGCTATGCAAGGGAGTAAAAGTAAAGGGGATTATTGCAAACAACTGCAGCCTTATTAATTGGGAATGAGGGAGAAGCTACTGTAAGAGTGTTGTTTGATAGTGGTAGCCAGTGTAGTTTTATTAAGACCAGAATTTCCAGAAAATTGAAGTTTAAAGAACTTAAGAGGGAAAATTTAAGAATTTCTGGGTTTGGGGGTTCCGTTCAAAACCGAACCAAATTTAAGAAGGTAGAAGTTCTGGTTAAAGGGTTGTTACCGCAAAGTCCCACTGTCAAGGTCCAAGCTGTAGAGATTGAGGAACTTTGTGCTCCAGTCACTACTTGTTTAGATATGGCATGTGTCCAAGAATTGCAAGTTAAAGGAATTAATTTGGGCAATAATAAGTTTGAGGGAACAGAAGATATTAGTCTTTTGATTGGAGCTGACTATTATTGGGACTTCATCACTGGTAATATTGTCCGTACATCTCAAGGCCCGGTAGCTATTGAAAGTAAGCTAGGCTGGATGCTACATGGTAGTTATTGCAATGAAATGGAAGTTAAGGCTCTTTTTGTTAAGATTGAGGAGAACAGCCATGGTCTGGAAAGGCATTTGAAAGCGTTTTGGGAACTTGAATCTATTGGCATAAAGGACAACCAGGCAAGTACAGTGAACAATGATGTTTTAGAGCAATTTGAAAAAGGGATTGGGTTTAGAGATGGTTGCTATGAAGTTGGCCTACCATGGAAGGATTCTTGCAAACCCGGTTCAAACCTTCAGCTAGCTAATCGGAGGTTGGAGACTTCATTGTACAGGCTAAGAAAAAATGAGGAGTTGTTAATTGAATACGATGAGGCCATCCTAAGTTATGTAAGGGAGGGCTATGCTGAAAGGGTGCAAGGTGAGCTGGTGAGCCAGGAGGCACATTATCTGCCACACCATGCAGTGGTACGGCGAGACAAAACTACCACCAAACTGAGGGTAGTTTTTGATGGCTCAGCCAAGGACAAAGGTGGTGTGTCCTTGAATGACTGTTTGGATACTGGGCCAAATTTAAATGCAGATTTATTTTCCTTGTTACTGAGATTCAGGTTTGGTAGAGTAGCATTGACTGCAGATGTGAAGCAAGCCTTTTGCGGATAAAGTTAAAACCAGAGGACAGAGATGCAGTAAGGTATCTGTGGGTGGATACGAAAGACTTGTTGGAAAATGAACCTAAGGTTCAAGCATATAGAATGAAGTCAGTGTTGTTTGGCCTCAGCTCTAGTCCATTTCTGTTGGCAGCTACTATGCAGTACCATTTTAAGAAATATTCTGAAGTCTATCCTAACACTATTGAACACATAAGGAAAAATTTTTATGTTGATGATTTGCTATGTTCCGTGGATAATACAGAAATGGCTAAACAGATATTCATGGAGGCTAGAGCTATAATGAGGGAGGCTGGCATGGAGCTCAGAAAATGGCAGACCAATCATTCGCAATTACAAGAGTTTATGAGTCATTCCTCTGTAGTACCTGATGCAGCAGAAAGTATTGAGGATTCTGGTATTAAGGAGTTGTGGGCAATAGACGCAAAGGTGCTAGGCATCGTTTGGCAGCAAGATGATGATTTGTTTACCTTCAATGGGAAATCTTTAGTAGAGCTGGCTGAGAATGAGACAAGGTGGACAAAATGTACAGCTCTTAGTTTGGCTTCGAAGGTCTTTGATCCTCTTGGATTCCTGGCTCCATTTGTGATAAAGTAAAAAATTTGGCTTCAGAGCCTCTGGGAAATTGGACTTGGTTGGGACCAAGAGTTACCTGATCATATGGTGGTAAAGTGGAAATATTGGTTCAAAGAATTGGCACATCTTGGAGACATTGAAATCCCAAGATGGTACTTTGGAGAGTTGAACAATAGTCCAGACAATTTGGACCTGCACATCTTTTGTGATGCAAGTGAGGAAGCCTATGCAACTTGTATTTATATAAGAGGCGCATTGCAAGAGGAAGTAAGTTGCAGGTTGGTTGCTGCAAAGAATAGAGTAGCACCTTTGAAAAGGCTTTCTGTTCCAAGGTTGGAATTGATGGGTGCCGTTATTGCTAGTCGGCTTGCAATTACAGTGCGAAAGTCTTTGGCTCTCTATGAAATTCCAAGCTATTATTGGACAGACTCCACTATAGTTTGGCACTGGTTAAGAAGTCAGGCAAGGAAATGGAAACCATTTGTTGCCAATAGGGTGGAGGAAATTCAAGCGCACACAGATCCCAAGCAATGGAAGCATTGTCCAGGCATCCAAAACCCCGCTGATTTACCAACACGAGGAATTTCAGTGAAAGATCTTTCACAGTCAAGTTTGTGGTGGAATGGGCCAGAGTGGCTAAAACTTGGAAGTGAAAACTGGCCTTCTAATCAGCCCATTGTAGGAGAATGCCAGGGTGAAGAAGCATGGGTGAGTGAGGTGAGAAAATGCACTGTGAACAGTTGTCAAGTTATGCAGCAGGACCCATATTGAGGCTTGAGGACATTAGCAGTCTGAAAAGATTTTTAAGAGTGACAGCATGGGTATATAGATTTACCAACAACATTAAGGGATAAACAAGAAGGGAAGGAATTCTGAACAGTAATGAGATTCAGCAAGCCAGGAAATACTGGGTGGTATATATGCAGAAGGAAAAATTTGTTGAAGAGAGAGAATTGCTCACCAGCCATCCATTACAGGTTCTACCAACACATTCTGCGCTCAAGGGTTTGGATGTGTTTTTGGATCAGGATTTATTGAGAGTAGGAGGTAGACTACAGTTTTCTGGGCTTCCAGAGGAGAAAAGACATCCAATTTTGCTACCTTCTGGGGGGCACTTTGTGGGCCTTTTGATCCTGGATACTCATCATAAGCTGTTACATGCGGGAGTTAGAGAAGTGATAATAGAGATTAGACAACAATTTTGGATTCCCAAAATTAGACAAGTAGTGAAAAAGGTCTTGCATAAATGTGTGGTTTGCAAGCGTTGGAGTGCAAAGCCTTATTATGAAAAGGTGGCTCCACTTCCAAGAGAACGGTGTGTATACTGCCCATTTGATGTAGTGGGAGTAGACTTTGCAGGGCCAGTCTATGTGTATGAGCGAGGGGAGTCTAACAAAGGTTATATATGTCCTTTCACCTGTGCTACCACCAGAGCAATCCATTTGGAGTTGGTAAGCAACTTAAGTAGTGATGTATTTCTTTTGGCCTTTAAAAGGTTTGTGAACAGAAGGGGTTTCCCAAATAAAATCATATCGGATAATGCAAAAACCTTCAAAAAGGCTGCAAAGGAACTCCAAGAAATTTGGTCCTTGCTAAAAGAGGAAGGATTCCAATCCTACTTTTCACACCAAGGGGTACAGTGGGAGTTTATTGTTGAGAGAGCACCATGGTGGGGAGGATTTTGGGAAAGGCTAGTGAGAAGTGTAAAGTGTCCATTAAAGAAACTTTTAGCTAATGCTCATTTGAGCAAAGAAGAATTCTGCACTGTTTTATGTGAAGTAGAAGCAATGGTGAACAGTAGGCCTATCACTTTTGTTTACAACAGTATGCAGGATGCAGAGCCATTGACACCAAATCATTTTCTTTGTGGTAAACGATTAACATCAAACCCCAGTGTGCCAGAAGACTTGCAGCCTATCCAGAGCACTCAAGGAGAGTTAACCAGACGGTTCAGGTACCTTGAAGAGCTACAAGATCAGTTATGGAAGAGGTGGCAGATGGAGTACTTGCCAGAACTCAATTATTACCCATCAGGCAAGGTAAAGGGCTCCAATGCAAATTGTATCAAGGTGGGAGAAGTGGTAATGATTGGGGATGAAAGACCAAGGCAATGCTGGAAGCTTGGCATAATTGAAGAGTTGTTTTGTTGGCAAAGACAATTTAGTTAGGTCTGCACTGGTAAAGACTTCAGGAGGAAAGTTAAAGAGACCTATACAAAAACTCTATGCTTTAGAAATCAGCAAAAACACAGATAGTCAAGATGAAACATTTGAGTTCCAGCCTCATGGAGAAGGCTTGGCTAACCTTGCAGAAGGTAATGACAACAATGCCTCTTCGGTGGGGAGTGTTAGAAAATCTAGAAGAGGAAGAACCATTGTTGCCCCAAGGCGATATGATGACTAAGCTGATTGATGCAGCATTGCTTGTATATATTAAGTTAAGGTGTATATATATCCATCTCATAATTGTAAGGTTAGTGAAAAATTAACTTAATTTAGAGCTAGCATTTTTGAGCTCTTGTGGCATCATTGTTTGGTCACACTGTTGGCATCATTTGGGGCGCTGCGCGTCTTTTCTACTCGTTTGTGGGATGTCGTACGTACAGGGTGTGGTCTTGTAGAGAGCTCTCTTGCAATTCAGTTTGGTTGTTTAGATACAAGATTGTCGCACCGTGCAATAGTTCAGGTTGTGTTGTTGTTGCAAGGTTGAGAAAGAAGACCATAAATAGTACCCTTTTTGTTTACATTAAAATTCATGTAACAAAGGTCTAAAGTAGGCCCGCATCGAGTCAGCAACCCTGAGGTTACCCTGAGGTAGGACCTAATAGGATCTCAAATCCGTAAAGTTTAATTTAGCTTAACTTGGGCTTCAGGTAGAACTGGCCCTTTAGAATTTGGCCGTTCACGGCTCAGCTGGGATTTTGAACCCGACAAATAAATAAAAATAACAATAACACCTGTAAGAATAGCAACACCTTGAATAATATTATAACAACTGAGAACATTAATTCATCACTATCAAATGAAACTCTGGATGAGGCAATTCAAACTTTATGGTTGCTAGAATCTGTGGGTATACATGATACAAATCAAACTTCAGAAGATCAGTTAATGGTAGAAAGATTTGAAGACACTATTCAGTGCAAAGACAATAGTTATTTTGTTGAGTTACCTTGGAAAATAAATTGTCCAACTTTAAGAGATAATCTCAAAGTAGCTAGAGGACATTTATATCTTCTTCTTCTTCTTTCTCTTCGCCCGTTCCCGCCTCTATGCGGGGTCGGCGTTTCTGACCAGCCTCCTCCACACAGCCCGGTCCTGGGCTTCTTCCTCCGACAAACCCTTCTCCCTCAAATCGTCCCTCACCTTCTCCATCCACCTTCGCTTCGGTCTGCCTCTCTTTCTCCTGCCATGCACCTCCATATTCATCGTTCTCTTACCTACATAATCTTCGTCCCCTCTCATCACATGTCCATACCATTTCAGTCTACTTTCTTGTATCTTCCTCGAGATTTCTCCAACCTTTGTTGTGCCCCTTATCCTTTCATTCCTTACTCTATCCAACCTTGTCACTCCGCACATCCATCTCAGCATTCTCATCTCCGTTACATCTAGTCTTTTCTCATGATCTTTCTTTATAGCCCAAGACTCAGCCCCGTACATCATAGCCGGTCTTACCACAGTCTTATACACCTTTCCCTTAACCCTTGCGCCTATTCTTCGGTCACACAACACCCCTGAAACTTTCTTCCAATTTTTCCAACCAGATTGCACTCTGTGTGTTATTTCTGTGTCCAGCTCACCGTCCTCAGCCACTGTCGATCCCAAGTACGTAAACTTACTTACTCTCTTTAACCTCGCTCCCTCTAAACTAATTTCTGAGTCTTGATTTTCGTAGAACCTCAGGTACTCCGTTTTCTTTCTGCTGATAATAAAATTCAAATGTACAGTGATGTCTTCAAAGAACAGCTACAGAAAGGTTTCATTGAAGAAGTAACAAATAGCCCTTTTAAAAAAGATGGTTTTCATTATTTAACCCACAGGGGGATTTATCGACAAGATGCCCCAACAACAAAACTCAGAGTAGTATATAACTGTAGCCTCAAAGACAGTGATAAACACAGTTTGAATGATTGCCTGATTGAGGGTCCTAATCTCATTTCTGACCTTGTTAAGATCTTACTGAGGTTCAGGTTAGATAAATATGCCTTACAAAGTGACATTTCAAAGGCATTTTTTAGAATAAATCTTAAAAATGAATACGACAAGAACCAACTTAGGTTCTTATGGTTCAGGGATCCATTTGATTTGAATAAAGGGTTCATAACCTATAGATTCAATGTTGTGTTGTTTGGAGCCAATTGCTCACCTAGCCTATTAGCATTGACAATTAGACATCATTTGAACCAGTTTAATAACTCTTTAATACTGAACTTCCTCAAGGAACATTTTTACGTAGACAATCTAATAGGCTCAACATCAACAAAATCTGAATTATCTGAGGTCTATGAACACTCTCAAAACATTATGCAACAAGGTAACTTTGAACTTAGAGAGTGGATTTCAAATGATGAGGATCTAAACAAAAAATTTTTAAAAGATAATAATGGTCTTACTGAGCCATCAGACAGAGTTAAAACTTTAGGTATGAACTGGTATTTGGATGCAACTTCTAACAGTCATGATTCAATCTGCACTAAAGGTTTTAAACTTGATGAGGAAGCAAACACTAAAAGACAATATTATCAGAGGCTTCAAAATTTTTGACCCCATGGGTCTATTCCTGCCTTCAACAATAAAATCAAAGATTCTCCTCCAAGAAGTTTGGAGGACAAATGTTGGGTGGGATGATCCAATAACAACTGAAGATCAAAAATCTTGGAAGAAGTTAGCTGCTGATTTAACAAAAGTGCAGAACGTTAAAATACAAAGGTGCTGTGGGTTTAGGGATAAGCCCCAGAGACTTCATGTGTTTGCTGATGCAAGCACACAGGCTTATGGGTGCTGTGCGTACCTTGTAAGTCCTACAGAAAGTCATCTAATTTATGCAAAAGGGAAAGTTGCACCTCTCAAACCTACCCGAACCATACCTCAATTGGAACTATTGGCTGCTGCATTAGCCATTAAAACCATTTCATTGCTTAAGGATGCTTACCATGATGTGAACATAACTGATATCCACATCTGGCTTGACAGTCAGATTTGTCTTGTCTGGATACGGAATGATAGCACTAATAGTAAGAACATCTTTGTAAGAAATAGGCTAAAAGAAATAGCTGAAGCTAATGAAAGCCTACAAGTCAACTTTCACTATGTTCCAACTAAAGAAAATCCAGCAGACTTTCTGACCAGAGGTTTATCCTACAAGTTGTTGAAGTCAAACAAAACTTGGTTCATGGGACCTAAGTGGCTCTGTAATACAGATCAATGGCCTGTGGAACAAGTTAACTTGACATTAAATTTAATCCTTTCAAATGAAAAGGTTGAACCAATCACTAATTACGAACATTATTCTGATTTCAGCAAACTTGTCAGGGTCACAGCCTACTATTTGAGGTTTGCTCACAACTGTTTAACTACAATTAACAAACAGCTAAATAAGAACAATCATAATTATACAGAAGTTGCAACCAAGTACTGGATAGGGCATGCACAACAAAAGGAGTACAATAAAGAGTTAGAATTCTTGACTAATGGGAAACAGACAAAAGAGCCTGTACCATCAGTAGTTGTGGATCTAAACTTATTCAGAGATGAGGAAGGTCTTCTAAGGTGTAAAGGGAGATTAGACAAATCAAAACTGTCTTACAAAAGCAAAAATCCAATCCTTTTACCTAGATTTAGCTATTTGACAACATTAATCATCAGACAAACACACAATGATGTACATCATATGGGGGTACCACAGACACTAACTGCATTAAGAAAAACTTATTGGATACCCAAGGGAAGGATCACTGTTAAAACAGTCCTGAGTGAGTGTGTCACATGTAGGCGTATTCATGCTAGGCCCTATAGGAAACCAAATCCTCCTGCTTTGCCAGAGGAGAGAGTTACTCTCAACAGACCCTTTGAGACTGTAGGCATTGACTATACAGGAGCATTGACTGTAGGGGTGGTTGACACTGAACAAAAAATGTACATTGTACTGTTTACATGTGCTGCCTCACGAGCTGTTTATCTGGATGTTGTGGAGGACCTTACAGCAGAATCTTCTGTTGCTGTCTTTAAGAGATTCTGTGCACGACATTCAGTACCCAAGACAGTTTGAACTGACAATGCTACATATTTCAAGGCTGGTGAACAGGTCATCGACGACTTGTTAAGCAATGAACTCACACAATTATATGTGCAAAATTCAAACATAAAGTGGAAGTATATTCCGGTTGCCTCTCCTTGGTATGGTTCTATCTGGGAGAGGAATATACAAACAGTAAAGAATTGCTTGAAGAAAGCAATTGGTAAAAAACAGATACACTTGTTTGAGTTGCTCACTCTCCTGGCTGAGATTGAGAACATTATCAACAATAGACCACTCACTTATGTGAGTGACAACATTAATGACCCGGAACCATTAACTCCAAATCATTTGATTCGGGGAGAACAAGTTAGTCTCCTGCCGGACTACAATATAGACTCTTCAGAAGACCCAAACTGGACTCACCGACATGATGAACTCCAGACTAAGTTACAACACTTAACTAGAGTTAAAGCTCATTTCATTAAACAGTGGAAAACTGAGTACTTGATGGGTCTAAGGGAGAGACGTAAACAAATGACTAAGAAGGATTGGTCTGACACAATTAAGGTAGGGGACCTTGTTCTCATACATGACAGTACTCCAAGACAATACTGGCCTCTGGCTAGAGTTTTAGAACTCAGACCAGGGGCAGACGGGGTAACAAGAGTGGTCAAATTAAGGACTTCAACGGGTGACACAACAAGAGACATTTCTCTTTTGTACCCCTTAGAGTCTGGACCCAAAACAATGGACTTTGGAGAGCCCTCTCCACCGACAGTAACAACTGGAGACACTGAACTCCCAGTAACTATTCCCTTGACAGTAGGAGTGGTAACGCATCCTACTACAACACTGACAGACACAAGACCTCAGCGACAAACAGCGTTAAAGGCGCGACTAGTTTTACAACAAAAAGTAGATGCTGGGGAATTGTAATTTCATCTTCTAACTTTCACTTTTCCTTTTCTTATGGTAAAGACCATGGACAGTTTCATCCTATGGATGTATATTTTCTCTTCTAATTAAATGCTACATCTTCTCCATGAGAAGGTGAGGATAGTCACTGTTAATCAGATTAACAGGCATTTACAGTCAAATAGTTAGCTAGTCTACACCCAGACATAAAAATTGGTGACAATGACACCAAGATTTTTATCTCCCGGGGCCCCCAGTATATGGAAAACTGATGTGTGGGTAGTTGGGAGGTAACGAAAATGGTTCATTGAGTAGGTAGGTAGTTAATCTAACAATTATTAAATTCCTTTTATATCAATAACTGGGTGGATGAAACCAATTGGTTGCTCACCAGAGTTATTCTCCACACTAGTATTTATATACTGTGTGACAAGAGCGTGCTCGGTAATAGATATACATTACCGATCAACCAACCGGAAAGAACCAAGAGGACGCTGGTGGAAAAAGCCCCGCGAAAGAGGAACAGGGGAAAGGAAAACGAGGAACGGAGCGAAAGGACGGAACGGGAGGAAGGAGAAAAAAAACAACGGAAAAAAGATCCCCACCAGCAAGTACGCTCTCAACAATTAAACAAAAGGGGAAAAGGGACTCTCTAATAACACTCAGTAAGTGACTAATTGTGTTTTTAACCCAGTTAGAAGTAAACGCCATAAATTAAGCTGGGTCAGACAAATTAGGCCTACATTGTGGTTTAAGACCTAGCATCCTACTGTGGACCTCAATTTATCTGCCCGCTCTGGACCATTTCCAGAATCTCTAGGCTGACCCCTACAAGGCTAGACTTAATCTACTCTATAGTAAGACTGGAGATATTAGGGGTGGGTTAATTGGGGACCAATTCATACAGAGCATTTTTCATACTTATTCCAATAAGCCAAATTAAATCCAATGAGCCAAATTAAATCCAATGAGCCAAATTAAATCAAATCCCATCCTCGCCGCCAAATGTGATAACTTGGGGTTAGACACCCCGTTAGGTTATTAGGTTCCTAAACAACAAACAAAGGCACTTACCGGTGCGTTCAATTAGATATTCCTTTTGGGGCCTACCATAGATTCCTGCGTCCCACAAACAGCCTACCTAACTCTCTCTTACTTTACTAATTTAGAACCTATAGACATTACCCCTAACTATACTTACGTACTGACAACTTTCTACCCCATTTGTCACCTTAGAAACACCACCAATTAAACACTTAGCACGAACGATTAGGTCAGATAGGAAAGAGCATCTCTAGGCTAGCCCAAAACAATACGAACAGCCGCGTTGGTCCGTTTATCCCTTCGTGTTGCCATTCAGCTTAGATTTAGTGATATTTCCCTTTTAATGACTTTAGACTATATACATATATATACACACACACGTCACCTCACAGGTACAGTTGGGAAATCTTCTCTTAGCTTATTAAGGCTAGGGTATATGTCAGTTGTTCTCTGATGAAATATCTCTTTGACTTTAGAAGGGAGTTTTAAAAAAATAACAGCTTGAATGATCCAAGCTGTTTCTGTAATGTTTAAATTATTGTTTTTAAGTTGTCCCCATGAGACATTCAAACTCACAGTAAAAGTCAAAGAGGTCACCATAGTTGTCTTTTGGGGTTCGCATGTTCATTACTTTAAGAGCCAAATCATGTATAATTTCATCCTTATTCATGTAATTTCTGTTAAGTAATTCTATTGCCACAGAATAAGACGTACCTATGGCTGGCAGTGATTCCACTAATCTTAAGGCACGGCCTTTCAGATACTTCACTAAATAACTAAATTTATCAACATCTGTAATGTAGTTTTTATTACCTATAAGGCTATGAAATTTTTCAATAAAAGATTGAAATTTGTCTCTGTCACCCTCAAAAGTGGGTACTTCAAATGTAGGCAATTTTGATTTTAGTTCATTGCCCTCAGCCACGTTGGGATAGCTAAGTGAAGCATTTCGGATAGCTTCTAAGAAGCTTTCATTTGTGTCTTGTTTTTTGTACTCGTCAAGTTGGTTTTGAATTTCAGAAATATAGGAATTAGTTTTTGTAACGTAATTTTCATTGTCAAGTAGGAGAGTAGAATACTCATCATCTGTTAGTTCAATTGTGTCATCAATTTCTGTAATTATGTCCTCATCTAGTGTGAGAATTTCTTGTTTGTAACGAGTAATAGAATTTAATGTTGTTTCAAGATCATATCTTGTAGGTTCTTTCTGTTTGTAATCATTGTACAATTTGGTGATGACACCTTTACGTGCTGATTTTTTCTCATTAATTTTTTGTAGTTTTGAAATGGTGCCATAGCTCCAAGGTCTGTGTTTTTGTTTTCTTGGTCTGGGTTTTTTACCCTTTTGTCCAAGTCTTCCATAATATATTGATATATTTGCATGTCGGTTATAAATGGATATAGAGTGTGGCATGTTTGTGGATGGTAGTCTGTTGTGACTTGATCCTCTGGATCCAGAGATTCTATCTTTAGTTTTAGATTGATAATTAATTAGTTTTAAATTGATAATATAATTATTTAGTTTTGTAAAAATTGGTCGTTGCCAATGTACGGGCAGTTTTTACATAGTGGAGTCGCCTCGATGGGCCGAAGTGGCCCCTGGTGTGCCCACTATAGAAATTTCTTATGTTCTTATGTTCTTGTGGTTCGGAACCCACGTAAAATTGTAGGTCCCCTCCGCCACTACGGAGGACATGCACAATACACAATTACGAACACAGTTAGGTAGACCAGCCATGAGTGGATCCTAGGGTCTTTGTTGGTCTGAAACATTATAACATTATAACATTATAATTGTTGTTAGTGTTAGAGTTCTGAGTTTAATTTTATGATGTTGAGCGAGTTAAATTACTGTAATAAGTTTTTTATATAACCTGCGCCACAGGTTGAATTAAAAATTTACAATGTTTTTAGTTAGGATGGGCCTTGAGTGTAAAAAGTAAGGCCTACTTTGAGAGGTAGGCCTACTTTGTAAGGTTGGCCTACTAAATATGCCTATTTGGTGGGACTACTAAGTGGGCTTAGGTTGAAATTTGGCTTATTTTTATAGGACCTAAAAAGAGTTAAGCCTGTTAAATGAACAAGGCTCTGTTTACGGTTAGTGTAAAGGAAAAGTTTGTGTTAGTGTAAAGGTAAAGGGATCGGTTCCCCAGTTACACGGGCCACCATTTGAAAAAACTATATAGGGCTATTGGTTGATTGCCTGATATCCTCATCCGTGGGAAATTTCCAGCAGATTTCAGTGGAGAGTTAATGACAAAAGCCCTATGTTTTTTCGTTAGAGAATTATGTATATGTAGGTCTTCAAAGGACCTCTGTTTATTTGCTTTCGGTATTTGCGCTGCCTAATGGTAAAGAAAGGAACTGCCTTACCTTATTATTTTGTTGGGCCTCGTTTCTGTTTCGATGTAGGGCGTGACGATCTTTTTCGATGTAGGGCCGTGGTACGATGGAGCTACACAATGAGTTGACTCGATGTAACTAATATAAGCAGTCACTATTTAAACACCTGAAGGAACAGGCCTATCCTTCTTATAGTTATTAAGTTTTATATCAAGAGGATCTCACTCAGAACTTATAGGAAGACAAAGCATATCTTCCTTGCTTAAAGCATCGCTGTCACGAAGCAGCTCCGAGCGAGCCGCTTTCATATCGTTAGGAATCTGCTGATTTCGCAAAGGTCGTTGACTCCTCTCGATGTAATTTTCATGAGTCAGCAGTGGAGAATGTTGAACACAAAACAATAAATTTGGTTTTCTTGTTGCTATGCAGGCCCGATGCCTACATATGGGTTTTATGTACGTATGGCAATTATTTAATTCCCAATAGGCTATGTCGCCAATCCCGAGGCAATTTTGTAGATATTTAATTCAATTAATTAATAATTTATATTTAATTAAGAAATAAAGGTACCACATACGATACCATGTTGTAAGCGTGTATAGTTTTTCCATAGAAGGATATAATTGTGATGAGTGTTTTTAAGATTTTTTAAAGCTACTATTTGTAAGAGTGGAGTCTAAAGTTTTATCCAAATATGAATAAAGAAACTTTGTCCTGTTTAATCATCTGCTTACTACAATTAATAAAGTAAATGTTATACTATTTTCCATTGAAGACTCATGTGTTTTACAAATTGTTGTTCTTTTTAATCTTCTGCTTACTAAGTTACAGTTTAACGCATGTTTTTTGTACCAAATTTTTATCATGTTTAATCATCTTAATACAGTGAATAAAGTAGGCTACGTTTAATCTTGTTCTTTAATAAAAGCATTTATTTTCATGAAGGTTCTTATACACGTTTCCTTGGTTATGCTTACTACAGTTTAACGCACTGTCGCTGTCGGGTGCACATAGCACTGTGGTATTTTCACGGTCGGGTGCAAATAACATCTTGGTATTTTCACGATCGGGTGCAAATATCATCTTGGTATTTTCACGATCGGGTGTTAGGGGCCATTCAAGGGTTAATATGTTTTAAAAAGACATGGGCTGGACGGCCCCTGGACCTGTAAATGAAAATAACTTTTTATGAGATAGTTTTAGTTGCTTTATTCAAATTTGTCACTCATTTTTTGTGCAAATTATTGTAGAAAATAATATACAGGGTGTCCCAGAATTAACTATCTATTTCAATGAAATCGGACAAATTTTTTAAAAACACACTTTTATTTATGTTTATCATGTTTAATATGTGTTAAAAATGTATAAATTTCTAAATTTTTTTCATAATTTTATTTTCATAATTTTTTCATTATCTGGTCCAATGAAAGACCATCTGAAGTCATAGAATGGCAAAGAGACTCTCCAAAAGTTAACGTGTGGCTTGGAATGACCAAATCCAAAATTTATGGTGCTCCATCTTGTTGAAACACAACATTATCAAGAATGCCATCATCAAGAAGCTGTGGTTCGAGAAACTGCTGAAGCATATCAAGGTAGACGGTACCTGTTACAGTTGCTTCCGCAAAGAAGAATGGGCCATAAATTTTGGATTTGGTCATTCCAAGCCACACGTTAACTTTTGGAGAGTCTCTTTGCCATTCTATGACTTCAGACGGTCTTTCATTGGACTAGATAATGAAAAAATTATGAAAATAAAATTATGAAAAAAATTTAGAAATGTATACATTTTTAACACATATTAAACATGATAAACATAAATAAAAGTGTGTTTTTAAAAAATTTGTCTGATTTCATTGAAATAGTTAATTCTGGGACACCCTGTATATATATATATATATATATATAGTGTATTTGTAGTCGGGGTTGGTATGACGTCATGTTACTCTGCAATTTAATTAGTTTGTTGGTTTCTGTTCTGGCTATTTTTTTTTTTCTAATTGGATTCAGTTTGGTGGTGTTTGTGATAGAATTATGACTTGCCGTTCTGTGTAGTTTCGACTTTGAGACTTTGAGAACTTGATTCGTCATGTGCCCTAGATGAAGACAAAGGATTGAATGTTTTTATCAATTACGGCGTTATTCTCTCATCCTTAACTTGCCCGAAATGTGACAGTGAGTGCCTAATACGAAAAGATCAGAAGATATTTAGGTGAAATAACCAATATTAACCTGTTAGGTTAATTGAATGCCCGGTTAGGTCAACTGAATGCCAGGTTAGGTCAACTGAATGCCCGGTTAGGTCAACTGAATGCCCGGTTAGGTCAACTGAATGCTGGTTAGGTTAATTGAATGCCCGGTTAGGTCAACTGTATGCCCTTGATGATTGGTGAGGTTAAGTCGTGATATTTTCGTTAGTTTAAACGAAAATGATGAGAGCAAACTTTTCTAGTTAATTTTGAGGTGTTTTGCACGTTTCCTGTGTTAATGCGTCGTTTACGAGATCTCGTAACATGAACATGTTAGGTTATGCTTTATTTTATAAAATGTAGTAAAAAATACATTTTTCAAGTGTATTTTGGTGTGCTTTGTTCGAATATGACCTTCATTTCTTGTGCAAATGAACAGAAATACAGTTGTCATTGCATGGCCCAAACACGTATTTCTGTTCATTTGCACGAGAAATGAAGGTTATATTTGAACAGAGCACACCAAACTACACTAGAAAAATTTATTTTTTATTTCAACTTCAGGCCATGTCATTTGCGACATAATTACCCATTCAAGTATTATGCAAAACTTTTTGGGGAGAATTTTAATGCCCCCAGAGGTGCCAAATCTATCGCCCTGGCAGTAGAACTAACGTTTTTCCCCAATTTTTGAGAAATTTCTACCGTTTTACCGCTTTAGATGCGAAATCTACCACCAAATCAACCGATTTATTGTGAAAATATATCGCCAAACCACTTTTCAATTCCTTTAGATGATAGTAAGCAGGCAGACAAGTAAGCTCCAGTGAGGCATAAAATCAGCGCAACAATATTTACATTACTATTTTATTAAGCATCATCATTAGGGCCAGTTAAAGAAAAATATATAATAAATGGCTCACTTTTGAACGTCAATGTACCCCTATATGCATTCTTTTTGCTCAGTATACCAGCATACCTCAGTGCATGCATCCTTACTTGGCGGCTTACCTCTGAAACAATTGCATAGTGCTTGAAAAGTAGCCACGAAAGGGGTACACCTACAATTTTATTAAAGTACCAAACATAATATCTGCTTATTTTTCACGCCTAAGCCTTGGCCAGTTATTTCCCAGCTGACAACAGTGTGGTGGCGAGCGGTATCAACAAATTGAGTCCATCATTCTACACGCAGTGTGCACGTTCAGAGAGACTGTTCCTTTATATAATTACACTTACAAAAATTGTCCAAAGGAAAGCAACAGCGATTACTTTTATAGGATGTTTCACTCTAATTTTGTATTGTCTCTTCTTTATGTTTCCGATCTCCTTCTTTCTTTCACTTCCTTTAGAGGCTTCATGGTTTGGGAGGCGATCGTCCCCTCGCCCCCTAAATCTGCCCCTGGCTGGGACTAGCGACGCTAACTTTTTATTGGCGATACTGTTAGCGCCGCTAATTTTCAAAATTTTTAGCAAAACAGGTAGCGGGGCTAAGTTTTTAGAGAAAGTCAATCGCTAATTTTTCAAAACCACTTGTATAAATTGAATAGAATTTATTCTTCCATTGGTTGGTTTTCCCTAGTAATAGGGTGATCAAAAAGTAACGCAACCCATGGGAAAACGATTTATTTCAGAGCAAGTGCTGGAAGTGGGCACCGTTCTGTGCTTCACACAAGTGGATACGGCGATTCATGTTCTTAAAGACCCTTTGCAACGTTTCCTGTGAAATTGCATCAACACACTTCTGAATCACCGCCTGCAACAGAAGGAAAAAATCAATTATGTGCGTTTCTCCATGGAGAAACGCACATAATTGATTTTTTCCTTCTGTTGCAGGCGGTGATTCAGAAGTGTGTTGATGCAATTTCACAGGAAACGTTGCAAAGGGTCTTTAAGAACATGAATCGCCGTATCCACTTGTGTGAAGCACAGAACGGTGCCCACTTCCAGCACTTGCTCTGAAATAAATCGTTTTCCCATGGGTTACGTTACTTTTTGATCACCCAATACGAAAGGAACTCGCCTCCTACATAAAAATGTTTTCTTTTTCGTAGACTATAACGTTACATTTTTGTACCTTAGCAACCAATTATATCAAGGTGTGTGCTAATATATGTAAGTAAATTACGGAAGGCAGAACAATATAAATTGAGGTTGTTTCAGAAAAAATTAGCGTTAGCGTAGCGGCGCTAAATTTGGAAAGTCCGAATAAAAGTGATATTACAATAAAAATTCTGCCAATTTTGAGTGAATATTCAGTGAACCACAGTCGTATGCCGATTTAAATGGTGAAATAGCGGCGTTTGTTGAAATAAAGCAAATAAAATTAAAGCAACTTAATCTATACAACGTTTTTTCAGAGTGTTTTCTCTCGGAGGAAATCTAACTGCCCATCGAAAGGCAATGTCCCTCAGTTATCCCCCGCGGTACACTCCAGGGCACCAATCAGTGAGAATCTACGGCGTACCACATCCCCACTCCTCCACCCTACGGAATAACAGAAAAACTTTTCCTCCCTCATTTCTAAATTCGAGTCAAATACCTCACTTAATAAATTATCATTTTGAGTTAATATTTCGAGCACAATCATTTACATACCATTAGAAACATGGCAATGGTAAATCAATTCATACAACCCTGTGGATACTGTAAAAAAGAAACAGGTGAATCAAAGTCGATTCGCTGCGATCTTTGCCAGACCTTAGTCGAATTTCAACAGGCGCTAAACAAGTGAACGGAATAAAGTTCTTCTGCAAAAGCTGCATAATCGAAATAAACTCGTTTACGTTTTATAAAGCAGAACGAAACTATGAGGAAAAGGCAAAAGAGGAGTTTATGAATAGCGAACAGAGAAAAGAAATAGAAGGAACGAAGATAGTATGAGAGGAAACTGCGAAAAACGAACAGGAAAAGAAAGCAGAAAAAGCAGAAATAATATAAATAAAAGAAGCATCAACAAAGGAAACAGAGGCACAAAACCAAATCCAAAGTTTTCAAACGAAGGGCATCAGCAGCAATAGGAAAAAACAAGTAGACAATAAAGAAACCATACTGAAACCACCAAAAAACAAAGGCCCCAAGTAAAAATGGGGAAGAAAATATATGTAACTATTATGTGAAAGGAATATGCAGATATAAGGGAGGAGAATGTATTTACGAACACCCTCCTGTGTGCAACTACTTCTACAATAATGGTCACTGCAAATTTGGTGGAAAATGCAAATTCTACCATCCGGACATTTGCAAGACCTACGCGACATATGGATAATGGAACCTGCCAGTACGGGAGAAAATGCTACTACCATCACCTCCCGACAAGTTCAAAGGACAAAGGACAAGTTTCAAATGACAACAGAAGGAATGTGAAAAAAAAAATATGTACCCAAATAGCAAACAAAACACAAATAGCACACAAAATGTTTTCAACATCTCGATCTCGGACACAATACGGCTGGTAAGTCTTATACAGCACATAAAGCTGACACAGCTGGGAACCCTCGAGCCGGACTGCTACATGGCAAGAAGCTACCAGAACAGGTAGGCGGGAACAGATCCATCTCGGAGGAACACAAGGCTACAAAACATGCGATATCAAAGGACAACGAACTTAAAATGCACAAGGGGCAATGCAAAACAAAGAACATAAACATTGTCCTGGCAAATATTGAAAGCATAAAACCGAACAATTCACCAAACAAAGTTTCGTACCTGAAAGGTTTCATGGACGAAACAAGGGCGGACATCGCATGCCTCACAGAAACACATCTTAAAGACTGCCAAGGAAACTGCGATAACTGCGAACACTGTATCGATAAGAAAGAATTGCATATCGATTGATTCAACTTACTAAGAGCGGATAGAGCAGTGAGACGTAAAGGTGGCTGTGCTATTTATATACATGAGAGCCATATGACAGAGGCGGTAATAAGTAAATCCAACAGTTTCGTGGAAACCCTTGCAGTGAAAATAGGGAAACTAAACGTGGTACTGATAGTCATCTATAGACCTCCAAACTCTCCAAATGAAATTTTTCGGATGCTATTGATGATATCAGAACCCTAATAAAGTCCATAAACTCTCCATTTCCTAATATAATACGCTGCAGCGATTTTAATTTCCTATTTATAAAATACAAAAAGGTGGGTAGAAATATATATATACACAGCAAGATAAGGGGGGCACAAGAGAGGACCAGGAGCAAGCAAAAATGCTGATGGCTCTCACAAATGAGTTTATGCTGACACAGGAGATAACAGAAAATACCAGGAAAAATAACTGCCTAGATCTGATATTCACAAATAACATGAACTTGATTGCCGATATAAAAATAACTCCAACTATTATCTCAGACCACAATATAATCGAGTTATCAACAAATATAGCGATAACTTTAAAAGACACTACACATACGGAAGGAAGAAGCAAATTTGGGGCTTTTAACTTACACTCCAAGACCATAAATTGGGAAGAAATCAGATCACACATGGCCCAAATAGAGTGGAGAATAGTTTTCGAGAATAAAACAACTGAGGAAATCAAACAACCTTGGAAGAAAAGACGCTGAGAATTTTGAAAAAATATTGCTCCGAAAGCACAGCCAAAAGGAAAGAGGAACTGGCTAGAGAGCTAAAAGAGAAGAATATTCCGCAAAAGAAAGAGAGTAGCGACAAAGTTAGCTAATTGTGGAGACAACAATACCAGGAAAGTAACACAAGAAAAACTGGAGAGAATTGATTGGGAAATACAAACTCTGATAAAGGGCCATACAGAGAGGGAAGAGGAAAAGGCGGTAAAAGCAATAAAGAAAATCCAAAATACTTCTACAGCTATATATACGAAAAGGAAAACAAAAACGCGCGCTACTATCGGGCTTTTAAGGAAAGGAAATAATGAACTAACAGACGATCTAAAAGAAATATCTGAAACATTGAGAGCCCAGTATGAATCGGTCTTCAGTACCCCAAACAGTGATAAAGCGATACGTGACAAAGATGCATTCTTCGAAGAGAAATTGCAAGGAGAATGTATAACAGACTTTGATTTCATCCCAGCAGATGTAGCGAGAGCTATAGGACAAATGAAATCACATTCAGCTGCAGGTCCGGACAAATGGAACGCACTATTAATTAAAAACTGTAAAAATGAAATATCTACACCCTTACACGGGATATGGAGAAGATCCCTAGACACTGAGTAAATACCGAGCATATTGAAAAGAGCAAACATTGTCTTTATATATATGTTAGAAAATCTAGAAGAGGAAGAGCCATTGTTGTCCCAAGGCGATATGATGACTAAGCTGAGTGATGCAGTATTGCTTGTATATATTAAGTTAAGGTGTATATATATCCATCACATAATTGTGAGGTTAGTGAAAAATTCACTTAATTTAGAGTTAGCATTTTTGGGCTCTTGTGACATCATTTTTTTGGGGGGCACTGGCGCGTCCTTTCTACTCGTTTGTTGAATGTGGCACTTATAGGGCGTGATCTTATAGAGAGCTCTCTTGCAATTCAGTTTGGTTGTTTAGATACAAGATTGTTGCATCGTGCAATGGTGCAGGTTGTGTTGTTGTTGCAAGGTTTAGAAAGAAGACCATAAATAGTACCCCTTTTGTTTTTTACCTTAAATTCATGCAACTGAGGCCTAAGGTAGGCCCACATCGAGTCAGCAACCCTGAAGTAGGACCTAGTAAGACCTTCAAGTCCGTAAGTTTTAGTCTAGCTTAACTTGGGCTGTGTGGCCCTTCAGAGCTTGGCCGTTCACGGCTCAGCTGGGATTCTGAACCCAATAAAATAAAAAATAACAATATAAAGGTGGGGATAGTTCTCAAGCAAAGAACTATAGACCAGTGTCCTTGACGTCCCACCTCACCTAAATATTTGAAAGAATAGTCAGAGAGAAAATCTATAACTTCTTGGAGACAATGGAAAGATTCAACGAAAATCAGCACGGATTCTGATCAGAAAGATCATGCCGATCACAACTTATAGAGCATTATAACAATATCCTAGATGCACTTGAAGGCAATGAAGACTATGATGTCATATACACGGATTTTGCTAAAGCTTTCGACAAATGCGATCATGGTATAATAGCACATAAAATGAAATATATGGGAATAACAGGCAAAGTGGGAAAATGGATCCACAACTTCCTCAGAAAACGACTATAGGGGGTCAAAATTCAAAGTGTATCATCATCAGAATCGGAAGTACGCAGCTCAGTACCACAAGGTACAGTGCTGGCCCCACTCCTATTCATTATCATGCTAACAGACCAGGGCCGTTTCTAGCCATTAGGGGGCCCTAAGCAGTATACCCATTTGAGGCCCCATCCCTCCATTCACCAACTCACGCCTTACTACATCACCTCAGCACACACATACAAAAAATGGCTGTGTTAATAAAAAACAATTATGAAACAATTTTAATGAAACATTTATGTCCAAAACAACAAATATGTACTTTCAGAAGACAAACAGAAAAAAATACTCTTCATGAAATTTCTGAAAATTAGCTTATACATTATTTAGAATAAATGACAAAGAACTATGTATAAAAAAATAATACAAATATCAACTACCAAACAATTACTAACTCTACGATACAATCGTGTAATAGCTAACAGTTATACTGAACAGTTTATATCTTCAAAATTTTTGCCTCCTAGATTTTTTCTGGGCGAAATCATCAGTAACATCATCAAATGAAATCTCCCTGCCAACGTCCTGGTTGATGCTTATGATGCCAAGGCCACTGAGGCGATCCTGCCCCATTGATGATCTGAGGTAGTTCTTGATTAGCTTCATCTTAGAGAAGCTCCTCTCGGCTGACGCTACTGTCACAGGTAGAGTGCAGGCAATTCTTAGTGCAACCCAGAGATTGGGGTATAGTTCCTCCAGTTGCTTCTGATGAATGAAGGAGAGAAGCTCCAATGCAGTCATGTTGTGTGAAGGTAAAGTCGGCAAGTTCTTAATTTCGAGGGCCAGTTCTCTTCCATCAATGTCAGAGTCAGCTCCAGAGCTCAGTATCTTAGAGAGCTTTTCACACTTGCAAGACAAGTCTTCCTTGTTCATTGTGGTGAAGTTTAGGAGAACCCCAAATATGTCCCTCACATCATCTAATGTTTCCAATCTCTCATTTATTGACCCGATGGCACAATCCACCACCACATTGAAAAATTTTACTTCCAGCCTCTTTAAGGCTTCTGTAAATGGTTCGTCAGGCTTTTTTGTGGATCTGAGCCTCTTCTCCTTCAGCACAGCCTCCACATTCATTTCCTCACATATGTCCCTAGCTACGACTTGTGCTGCAACAAAACCTGTGTTTCTCTAGCTGGTGAGTGAGTCTTTTGTTTTTGTGAGGAGGTTGACTGCCACATCAAACTGCATTGTAGAAGACTGCAGAAGTTTGCTCACATGGTTAACTGCATGAAGAATGTCATACCATACTACTGTGCAAATATGAAAGCGATAAGACCTTACCTCCTCTGCAAGTGCTTGTGCTTCAGTCCTGGCTATGGCATCTGTGGCATTTTTTCTGACTTCCAACAGGGCCTCTCTGATGTTGTGGCTCTGGTATCGCACAGCCTCAATGCTCTTAAGCCGGCTCTCCCACCTGGTTTGATTCTTAGACAGAGCTGGGCACTTGCGTTTTTTTGCGCGTTTTTTTGCGGTACTGCGGTACTGCGGTACTACTACCGCACTACCAAACCGGTACCGCATAACGCAGTACCGCAAAGGATCGCTGAAAGTACAGCAGTACCGCTACCGCATTCAAATTTCCCGCGGTACTTTCCGCGGTACCGACCAACACGGTAGTACCGCAGTACCGCAGTACCGCAAAAAAAACCGCAAGTGCCCAGCTCTGCCAGTGGTTTCACTCCAAGACTTGAGTGTTATGTTCACGTGCTTCTTTAGGATTGTCTATCTCTGTGTAGCTGCTGCAAAGAGGTTGTACAATTTTTGTATGTTGCCAAAGAAGCTGATGGCATCTGTGGAAGCTTTAGCTGCATCTGTTAGAAAATCTAGAAGAGGAAGAACCATTGTTGTCCCAAGGCGATATGATGACTAAGCTGATTGATGCAGCATTGCTTGTATATATTAAGTTAAGGTGTATATATATCCATCTCATAATTGTAAGGTTAGTGAAAAATTCACTTAATTTAGAGCTAGCATTTTTGGGCTCTTGTGGCATCATTGTTTGGGCACTCTTGTGGCATCATTTTTTGGGGCGCTGCGCGTCTTTTCTACTCGTTTGTGGAATGCGGTACTTAAAGGGTGTGGTTGTTTAGTTTGGTTGTTTAGATAGAAGATTGCTGCATCGTGCAATAGTGCAGGTTGTGTTGTTGTTGCAAGGTTTAGAAAGAAGACTATAAATAGTGCCCCTTTTGTTTTTTTTTATCTTAAATTCATGCAACTGAGGCCTAAGGTAGGCCCACATCGAGTCAGCAACCCTGAGGTAGTACCTAATAGGACCTCCAAGTCCGTAAGTTTTTAATCTAGCTTAACTTGGGCTGTAGGTTGAACTGGTCCTTCAGAGCTTGGCCGTTCACGGCTCAGCTGGGATTTTGAACCCAATAAAAAAATAATAACATGGTCCTTCATAACCGGATTCTGGCCCAAGACTGAGTCAGTGACTATTTTTCGGCAAAGTTCTGATTGTGCAAATTGTAGCCCAAGTTAGGCCTAGACGAGTTGAGCATAATTGAGTTAAGGTCCCAGGGTAGAAAGTTTGGTCGCCCAATTGCGAAACTTGGCCACTCGTCTGTCGTTGTTTTGGGCCAACATTTTTACCGGTTTGTTTAATTTTGGTTTATTATTGAGTTAAGGTCCCAGGGTAGAAAGTTTGGTCGCCCAATTGCAAAACTTGGCCACTCGTCTGTCGTTGTTTTGGTCCTACATCTTTACCGGTTTGGTTAATTTTGGTTTATTATTCGTAGGCGAAGGTTGCAGACTTCGGTGCGCCAGTTACTTGGGTGGAAAATTTGCTATTCCATACTGGTGGTTGGTCAGTACCCCAACCAAGCAATTCAGTTTATTTGAAAAAAACAAAATTTGCGTTTGATCAGTTTGGTTAAGTATTTTTGCCAATTCAGCTTATTTGGCTTTGAGCCCAATTGTTGTTTGCATTGAAGATGAGTGCAGCTGAATTGAACAAGTTTAAAAAAAGGAGAAGCGCCTACAAAGGTCTAATTACAAAGGTCATTACCACTATAGATTCTGCCATAGAGCAAGAGGATTTAAGCTTAGTGACTGCGCAGCTTTCCATATTAGAAACTAAAAAGGTTGCTCTAAGTGAAGTAAATGTTAAAATTGAGGCTCTTATAGAAGAGGATGAAATAGAAAATAACATAATTTACTTTGAAGAGATTATTGATGATATAATTAAAGTATGTCACCGAGCAAAAGAGTTTAGCAGCTCAGTACAGTTAGAGATCAGGTCTAATAATGAAACACAACCCCTCAACAAATGGTGTTTGTGAAGTTAAGGTTAACAGATCTGCAGTTCAATTACCGAGGCTTGTACTCAAAACATTTTCTGGGAGTATTCAGGAATGGCAAGGATGGGCAGACAGTTTTCAATCAGCAGTTCATTCTAGTTAAGTGTTAAGTGCGGTGGAGAAGTTTAATTATTATTTGCAGTCCCTCTTGGAAGGGGAGGCAGCAAAGACAATAGCAGGATTAGCATTAACAGAGGCTAATTATAATGTGGCTTGGGATATATTAAAGAAACGGTTTGGTAAGCCAGAGATCTTAATTAAAAGCCACCTCCGTGAACTTTTAGCTATACCTCCTGTTAATAATCCCAATAGTGTTAAGGAGTTACGGCAGTTATATGATGAATTTGAAGTTAGAACTAGGTCCCTGGACAACTTGGGTGTAGGAATGGAAAGGTATGGTATAATGTTGGTCACTATACTGGAGTCTAAATTGCCAGCTCAATTTTGCTTGAATTAAGTAGGGGACACTCTACAGAACATGTGTACATCCCCCTTCAGCAGATGTTAAGTCTTTTAGGCACAGAATTAGCAAGACGAGAGGGAATTGAGTTTGCACAGTGGGATGTTAAACAAGGGGACAAAGGCAGGCACAGCACCAAGGTTTCTACAAAAAGGAATAGCCCAGGTACAGTGTCAGCTCTACATACTTCCTCTGAGAATAAATTAAAGGGAATCAAGGAATGCATATTTTGCGAAGGCAACCACAAGTCATATAAATGTGAGGTGGCTGAGGCTTTACCTTTTGAGGAGAGAAAGGACAGTGTAACTAAGTCCACAGCATGTTTTAAATGTTTTTGAAAGGTCACAGAGCAAGGTTTTGTAAGTTTAAAATTTTGTGGAAAAAATGTCATGGCAGGCATCAGCCATCATTGTGTGAAAACACTCCCAGTAGGCCTACCCCAGAACTAGAGACATCAGTGGCACATGCCATTGCTATGAAAGGGAGTAAAAGTAAAGGGGGATTATTGCAAACAGCTGCAGCCTTGTTTGATAGTAGTAGCCAGTGTAGCTTTATTAAGACCAGAATTTCCAGAAAATTGAAGTTTAAAGAACTTAAGAGGGAAAATTTAAGAATTTCTGGGTTTGGGGGTTCCGTTCAAAACCGAACCAAAGTTAAGAAGGTAGAAGTTCTGATTAAGGGGTTGTTACCAGTGTTGTAGTCAAGGCCACGACCTCCGAGGCCGAGACCAAGGCCGAGGCCGCAGTGTCCGAGGCCGAGACCAAGGCCGAGGCCGCAGTGTTCGAGGCCGGCTCAAGGTCGAGGCCACAGTGTCCGAGGCCGAGGCCAAGGCCGAGGCCAGTTATTACACACACGCATGTAAAACAGAAGCAGGCAGTTGTGCAGTAACTTTTTTGGTTGCGAAATTGACTTGACACAAACACATGACTCTAACATTTATTTTTCAAAGAATATGCTCATTACATTTTAAAAACATAAGAGTCTCCAACATCTGAGGAGACAACCTCGCCCGATGTGGTCGCATTATTATCCCTCCTCGGCTAAAAATACGCTCCACCGGAGCACTGCTGGCTGGTTTCCCTCACTTTTCTCCTTCCAAAATGTCACTGCATCCATCCCATGCCGCTCTTCATCTCTCAGATATTTCTCAAGCTGTACTCGCACACAGTCCTTTTCCCGACTCCTTGACCTTGTGCGACTCCTTATACTTTTATATTTGGCCAACAAACGGAGCACTTTTGCAGGGCTTTCATCATCTTCGCTGCAGGTGTGGTAAAAGAGGGCTCCAGCTTCTTCGCCGTCATTCGATGAGAACCTTTCCGCTTCTGTTATGACGATCTCTGTAATATAAAGCAAAGGAAATCAGTCCAGAAAAATTAAATTTGCAAGTTTATTCAAATTATTGTACATTTGTACAAGTTCTGAACTATTTTTTGGATCCTGTTCTCAACCCTTGCTCTTTCACTCTTCTGTTACCACAAAGTCCCACTATCAAGGTCCAAGCTGTAGAGATTGAGGAACTTTGTGCTCAAGTCACTACTTGTTTAGATAAGGCATGTGTCCAAGAATTGCAAGTTAAAGGAATTAATTTGGGCAATAATAAGTTTGAAGGAACAGAAAATATTAGTCTTTTGATTGGAGCTGACTATTATTGGGACTTCATCACTGGTAATATTGTCCGCACATCTCGAGGCTCGGTAGCTATTGAAAGTAAGCTAGGCTGGATGCTACATGGTAGCTATTGCAATGAAATGGAGGTTAAAGCTCTTTTTGTTAAGATTGAGGAGAACAGCCATGGTTTGGAAAGGCATTTGAAAGCATTTTGGGAACTTGAATCCATTGGCATAAAGGACAAACAGGCAAATACAGTGAACAGTGATGTTTTAGAGCAATTTGAAAAAGGGATTGGGTTTAGAGATGGTTGCTATGAAGTTGGCCTACCATGGAAGGATTCTTGCAAACCCGGTTCAAACCTTCAGCTAGCTAATCGGAGGTTGAAAACTTCATTGTACAGGCTAAGAAAAAATGAGTTGTTAATTGAATAAAATGAGGCCATCCTAAGCTATGTAAGGGAGGGCTATGCTGAAAGGGTGCAAGGTGAGCTGGTGAGCGAGGAGGTACATTATCTGCCACACCATGCAGTGGTACGGTGAGACAAAACTACCACCAAACTGAGGGTAGTTTTTGATGGCTCAGCCAACCCCAAAAGGTGGTGTGTCCTTGAATGACTGTTTGGATGCTGGGCCAAATTTAAATGCAGATTTATTTTCCTTGTTACTGAGATTCAGGTTTGGTAGAGAAGCATTGACTGCAGATGTGAAGCAAGCCTTTTTGCGGATAAAGTTAAAACCAGAGGACAGAGATGCAGTAAGGTATCTGTGGGTGGATACGAAAGACTTGTTGGAAAATGAACCTAAGGTTCAAGCATATAGAATGAAGTCAGTGTTGTTTGGCCTCAGCTCTAGTCCATTTCTGTTGGCAGCTACTATGCAGTGCCATTTTAAGAAATATTCTGAAGTCTATCCTAACACTATTGAACACATAAGGAAATATTTTTATGTTGATGATTTGCTGTGTTCCGTGGATAATACAGAAATGGCTAAACAGATATTCATGGAGGCTAGAGCTATAATGAGGGAGGCTGGCATGGAGCTTAGAAAATGGCAGACCAATCATTCTCAATTACAAGAGTTTATGAGTCAGACCTGTGTAGTACCTGATGCAGCAGAAAGTATTGAGGATTCTGGTATTAAGGAGTTGTGGGCAATAGACGCAAAAGTGCTAGGCATTGTTTGGCAGCAAGGAGAGGATTTGTTTACCTTCAATGGGAAATCTTTAGTAGAGCTGGCTGAGAATGAGACAAGGTGGACAAAACGTACAGCTCTTAGTTTGGCTTCAAAGGTCTTTGATCCTCTTGGATTCCTGGGCTCCATTTGTGATAAAGTAAAAAATTTGGTTTCAGAGCCTCTGGGAAATTGGACTTGGTTGGGACCAAGAGTTACCTGATCATATGGTGGTAAGGTGGAAATATTGGTTCAAAGAATTGGCACATCTTGGAGACATTGAAATCCCAAGATGGTACTTTGGAGAGTTGAACAATAGTCTAGATAATTTGGAGCTGCACATCTTTTGTAATGCAAGTGAGGAAGCCTATGCAACTTGTATTTATATAAGAGGCACATTGAAAGAAGAAATAAGTTGCAGGTTGGTTGCTGCAAAGAGCAGAGTAGCACCTTTGAAAAGGTTTTCTGTTCCAAGGTTGGAATTGATGGGTGCAGTTATTGCTAGTCGGCTTGCAGTTACAGTGCAAAAGTCTTTGGCCCTCTATGAAATTCCAAGATATTATTGGACAGACTCCACTATAGTTTGGCATTGGTTAAGAAGCCAGGCAAGGAACTGGAAACCATTTGTTGCCAATAGGGTGGAGGAAATTCAAGCACACACAGATCCCAAGCAATGGAAGCATTGTCCAGGCACCCAAAACCCAGCTGATTTGCTAACACGAGGAATTTCAGTGAAAGATCTTGCACAGTCAAGTTTGTGGTGGAATGGGCCAGAGTGGCTAAAACTTGGGAACGAAAACTGGCCTAATCAGCCTATTGTAGGAGAATACCAGGCTCAAGAAGAATGGGTGAGTGAAATGAGAAAATGCACTGTGAACAGTTGTCAGGTTATACAGCAGGACCCCATATTGAGGCTTGAGGACATTAGCAGTCTGAAAAGGTTGTTAAGAGTGACAGCATGGGTATATAGATTTACCAACAATATTAAGGGAGAAACAAGGAGGGAAGGAATTCTGAACAGTAAGGAGATTCAGCAAGCCAGGCAATACTGGGTGGTATATGTGCAGAAGGAAAAATTTGGTGAAGAGAGGGAATTGCTCACCAGCCGTCCATTACAGGTTCTACCAACACATTCTGCTCTCAAGAGTTTGGATGCGTTTTTGGATCAGGATTTATTGAGAGTAGGAGGTAGACTACAGTTTTCTGGGCTTCCAGAGGAGAAAAGACCTAATTTTGCTACTTCTGGGGGCACTTTGTGGAACTTTTGATCCTGGATACTCATCATAAGGTGTTACATGCTGGAGTTAGAGAAGTGATAATAGAGATCAGGCAACAATTTTGGATTCCCAAAATTAGACAAGCAGTAAAAAAGGTCTTGCATAAATGTGTGGTTTGCAAGCGTTGGAGTGCAAAGCCTTATTATGAAAAGGTGTCTCCACTTCCAAGAGAACGGTGTGTCTATACTTCCCCATTTGATGTAGTGGGTGTAGACTTCGCAGGTCCAGTCTATGTGTATGAGCAAGGGGAGTCTAACAAAGGTTATATATGTCTTTTCACATGTACTACCACCAGAGCAATCCATTTGGAGTTGGTAAGCAACTTAAGTAGTGATGTATTTCTTTTGGCCTTTAAAAGGTTTGTGAACAGAAGGGGTTTCCCAAATAAAATCATATCGGATAATGCTAAAACCTTCAAAAAGGCTGCAAAGGAACTCCAAGAAGTTTGGTCCTTGCTAAAAGAGGAAGGATTCCAATCCTACTTTTCACACGAAGGGGTACAATGGGAGTTTATTGTTGAGAGACCACCATGGTGGGGAGGATTTTGGGAAAGGTTAGTGAGAAGTGTAAAGTGTCCATTAAAGAAACTTTTAGCTAATGCTCATTTGAGCAAAGAAGAATTCTGCTCTGTTTTGTGTGAAGTAGAAGCAATGGTAAACAGTAGGCCTATCACTTTTGTTTATCACAGTACGCAGGATGCAGAGCCATTGACACCAAATCATTTTCTTTGTGGTAAACGATTAACATGAAGCCCCAGTGTGCCAGAAGACTTGCAGCCTATCCAGAGCACTCAAAGAGAGTTAACCAGAAGTTTCAGGTACCTTGAAGAGCTACAAGATCAGTTATGGAAGAGGTGGCAGATGGAATACTTGCCAGAACTCAATTATTACCCATCAGGCAATGTAAAGGGCTCCAATGCAAATTGTATTAAGGTGGGAGAAGTGGTAATGATTGGGGATGAAAGACCAAGGCAATGCTGGAAGCTTGGCATAATTGAAGAGTTGTTTGTTGGCATAATTGAAGAGTTAGTTAGGTCTGCACTGGTAAAGACTTCAGGAGGAAAATTAAAGAGACCTATACAAAAACTCTATGCTTTAGAAATCAGCAAAAACATGGATAGTCAAGATGAAACATTTGAGTTACAGCTGCGCGTCTTTTCTACTCGTTTGTGGAATGCGGTACTTAAAGGGTGTGGTCTTATAGAGAGATCTCTTGCAATTCAGTTTGGTTGTTTAGATACAAGATTGTTGCATCGTGCAATAGTGCAGGTTGTGTTGTTGTTGCAAGGTTTAGAAAGAAGACTATAAATAGTGCCCCTTTTGTTTTTTTATCTTAAATTTATGCAACTGAGGCCTAAGGTAGGCCCACATCGAGTCAGCAACCCTGAGGTAGGACCTAATAGGACCTCCAAGTCCGTAAGTTTTTAACCCTTTAAGGACTAAAGATGCCAATTGCTAACGTTTCAAATACACGCATTCATAACTTAACCCTACAAAAAATTCAGGGCTGAAAGGGTTAATCTAGCTTAACTTGGGCTGTCGGTTGAATTGGCCCTTCAGAGCTTGGCCGTTTTTTATAAAAAAAATAATAACAGCATCAGCCACTACAAGATTCAGAGTGTGAGCCCCACATGGAACATAGAGTGCACGACAGTTCTTCTCTAATAAACTTGCCTGAACACCTTTGTTCTTACCCTTCATGTTCGCTCCGTTGTCATATGACTGTCCTCTGTAGTCATCAAAGTGAATATTCAGTTCATCTAGTCTCTTCAGAATCAGAACTGATAAACCCATGCCTGTACTTTCTGAAGCCTCAAGAAAGCCCAAGAAGTATTCTTTTATTTCTGGTACTTCACCCATTTTAACAGTTCTAATAACAATCGACATCTGTTCTTGGTGGCTTATGTCTGGAGTGCAGTCTAAAATGAGTGAATAATATATATTTAGCTTGTTTTATTTCTGCGACAATGACATCCAAGATCTTCCCATTAATGGACCCAATGAGCTCATTTTGAATGATGTTTCCGAGGTAACTTGAATTACTATATTGGCTACTTTCGACTCTTTTGATGTGTTGTTTCATCACTGGATCAAATTTGGCAAGTAGCTCAACCTCCTTCAAGAAGTTGCCATTGTCTCGATTGTAGAATGTAGAGGAAGACCCCCTGAAAGCAAGGTTTCTCTCTGCTAGTGATTGGATTATACTTACAAGACGTGTGAGAACATCTCGCCAGCGTCTTCGCTCTACCTCCATTAATGACATTTCAGTTTGGTCAATGGTCCTCCCACTTTTTAGCCGCAGTTCCAGCTCCTTCCATGTTGCCATGTTATCTGCATGTTCTGAACTATTTTCATGGCCTTTCAGAAGCGAACCAACGTTTATCCAGTCTGAAAGTCCATTCGTAATTAGTTTGTACGACTTCCTTGAAAACAACTTGCAGCAGAAGCAATAAAGAGCATCATTCCTTCTAGAGTACATCAGCCAGCTTCGCTTTATTTTTCCCCCATTAATTAATGTTCTGTACATGTAATGGTGATGAACGCTTCTACCGTCCTCTCTTTTAGGGAATGTGAAGTCTGGACTGATTTGAAATGGTCCTCGAGACACCAGATCTGTCTTCAAGGCATCTGACAGGACAACTGGCCAGTCATACGGATCAAGCGGTGGAGCAGATCTTGGTTCTTGTTGCTCAGTAGAAATGCCTGTGTGTGGTGTTTGAAGCTGAACAGAAGATGGGCCACTTGTTGTTCATCAGGCTCTACTTCTACTGGTGTTTGAAGTTGCATAGAGGATGGTCCTGCTGTTGGCTCATGATACTCATCAGGCTTTGCTGAGGATGGCTTTTCCAAATATTTCAGTAGTGCTCCTGAGAAGAACATAACATTACATATTCTGTTAATTTTTGCTAAAATACTCTTTCTTATCTTGTTTGATAATTTAATTGATCTGTGTGAACAGAATTTGAGGTGATGTGATCCATTAAATTTCACATTTCGAAATATAAATATTACAGAGACTAGCTTACTCTACACGATTCCTGAGTACTTGCCTAGCTTGATGGTCTACCTAACCTAGTTGCCTGAAGTGTTATCATAAGAATATACAAGTGGCACATCTCACCTGTGCTACTGGAAAGCTTCTCCTCCTCTATTTTCTTCTTTTTCCGTTTTTCAGCTCCTGATGGATAATGTCGTTTCATTTTCCAAGATGCACGAAGTCACATCTAGTTAACCACAACTAATCTGCTAAATAATAATAATCATGATAATAATGATAATAATAATAATAATAATAAGGATAATAATAATAATAATAACAATAATAATAATAATAACTTCAGCTATATTCCTATTCTTGCCCACTGAGCTATGACCTGGGAGCCTGTCTAGGGGCCCCCTAGTAGCAGCGGGGCCCTAAGCGGCCGCTAAGTCTGCTTATGCCAGGAAACGGCCCTGTAACAGACATAGACAGTGGAGTAAACAGCAACAGTATAGTAACATCCTTTGCAGAAAAATCAGCGATACAAATGAAGTAGAGGCCTTGCACAGGAACACGAACAAAATATACACATGGTCAGAAGACACCAATATGGCATTTAACACCGAGAAATTTCAGCTCTTGAGATATGGTAGAAATGAGGAACTTAAACAGACTGCATATTATGCTCCAGATAGACAAGAAATTCAGAGAAGCACGAAAGCGGTCCACTTGGGGGTAATAATGAACGATAATGCCAAATTCGAGACACAAAATCAGATAGCAATAAACAAAGCAAAAAGAGTCGTGGGACAGGTACTAAGAACGTTCAAAAGGAGGGACAAGACAGTAATGATTCCCCTGCGGAGAACACTGATCATACCAAAACTTGAATACTGCTCAGTTTTGACATCCCCATATAAAAAGGAAGAAATTAATAAACTAGAAGAAACGCAGACACATTTCACAGCCAAGACTGATGGCTGCCAAGAACTCAACTACTGGGAAAGACTACGTAAACTAAATCTGTACTCCCTGGAAAGAAGAGAGAGGCATACCATAATCTACATATGGAAAATTATCGAAAAACTAGTACCAAACCTCAAACTAAACCCAATTACCATCCAAACAACGCTGGAAAATAGGAAAGGCAGAATGTGTAGTATTCCCAAATTAAAGGCCCGACAAGGGACTGCCTCAATTCTGAAGGAAAATAACTTGGTTGTTAGGGGGCCAAGAATTTTCAACCAGCTTCCAAAAGACCTTAGAAACGTTACAAGGGTCAAAGTTGAAGTCTTCAAGAGAAGATTAGATGCATGGACTAGAAGCGGGGCCACCAGCTTGACCTTCGTGTGAAGAGAGACCAACACACAGAACCCTAACGAGGTTAACGAGTATCAAATTAGACTTGTTAAAACCAGAGATGGTAGACGAGGAGGAGGTGATATGTTGTATATCAAAGATAATATTGCGAACGTTATAGAATTAAAGCACAGAATTCCAGAACCGACTGATTCAACTATAACAGAATTTAAATTGAACGATTTCAAACTTCTTGTTGCCGTTATATATAGGCCTAATCAAACAGCTGATACGGACGAAGCGTTATATCGTGAATTAAAGAGAATAAGAGGTAGTGAGTAGGCCTTAATTATGGGTGACTTTAATTGCGCTAACGTGAATTACGATACAATGCAGGGAGATGCGGAAAGTAATCGTTTAGTTAATTTTCTCGATGATAGCTTTCTTATTCAAAAGGTTGGGGAACCTACAAGGTTGGGCAGTATTTTAGATTTAGCAATAACTACGGATGATCTTCAAGTAATAGAACCGTTAAGCAATATCAATCACAATATGGTAGAGTTTGTCCTCTCAGTAAGTCACTCGAAACTAGCTAACTCGACTAAAATTCCTGACTTTCAGCTTCAGACTTTTGTAAATTTCGAAATGAATTGTCACACGTTAATTGGAAAAACGTAATGGGGACCTCCAGCGCAGAAACAATGTGGAAATCGTTTGAAAGAGTGTTTAGGACTATAAGTGAGGAAGGTGTACCGTACAAGATTAAGCGTGCGAAAGTAAATAACAAGCCCTTATGGCTTACTTCTAGAGTAGGGGATATTATAAAGAGTAGAGATAGGGCATATAGGCTACATAAGTGTGATAAAGACAATTTGTGGTTACGAAACAATACATATCTCTAAGGCGTGAAGCGAAAACGTAATAAAAAAGTCTAAGCGCGATTTTGAAATTTCCATAGCTCGTGACGGCAAAGAAAACCCCAAGCGATTTTTTCAATACGTTAATAATAGGAACCCGGTAAAGAGCGTCTTGGGACCGTTGAAAAATTCTGACGGTGAGCTAGTTTCTGAAAACAAGCAAATGGCTACTCTGCTAAACGAATTTTTACGTCAGTTTTTACAATAGAAGATGTAACGCATATCCCTACGGTCATAGACATAATACCTTTTGATAATGGTAATACTTTAGATAATATTGTGGTGAGCGAAAGGGAGGTACTGCACTATATTTGTAAAATGAAAATGCTTAAATCACCGGGGCCGGATTCCATATATCCAGTGACGGATTATTAATGAGGATATTGAGGCTGAAGTCTCAGGCTCCCATGCTTGAGGGGCCCCCAATCAACTGAGTTTCGATGATATAATTCGAGATTTTGCAAATTTCTTTGATTAAATATGACAGAGAACACAAAATGACAAATTCCCTGTTTTGTTTTATGTTTTTTTTGGCCTTAAAGTAAAGTTTGTTTAATACTGTTTGGTTTTGGCAAACGGCAAAATACACTGTATTAAGGTTCTTTTAAGTTTGTTTCACGAACGGCGCCCCCTTTTCTTTTTTCTTGGTTTAATATATATATATATATATATTCCACTATTTTGATTCAATTGGGGGAAGAACAACAGATTTGGGAGGAAATGGAAAGAGTTGCCTCATTGTTAAACAAAAAACAGCATTATTCATGATTAAGTTTATTTAAATGGAGCTAAACATGGTTAACCTCTTTTGGACCACTGGGTCGAATATGTACCGTTTCCCATACACGCACTCATACTTAACCCTACAAAAACTTCGGTCGCTAAGAAGTTAATTACTATATTTCTACCGTACTTCAAATAATTTTCTTTGGTAAAAAAATTTGTTAAAATAATTACACTTTCCTGGCTGTAGCAGATGCAAAATTATTAACCAAATAATTATAATCGAAGGTGTTTGCAGTTGGATATTCAGTCACAAATCAAAAATAGCTCTACTCATGATACGATTAGCTATTTAAATTAAAGAAAATACAAATAGCGGATAACTCTATCTTTGCTTCAGACTATTTTCTTGGATGAAGAAATTTATAGTTAAAATTTTACTTTCCTAGCTTTAGCAGATGCAAAATTATCAATTAAATCATTATAATCGAAGGTGCTTGCAATTTGATATTCAATGAACAAAATAAGTTAATAACCAATCCTGTTAGGTGTTGCTGACTCATTGTTGCTCTTAAACAATTCTTGATTAGTTTCAGTTTGCTGAAACTGCGTTCAGCTGTGGCAACTGTGACAGGAAGGGTTAAGAATATATGCAAAGCAACTTCAGTATTTAGGTATGAGGCTGTAAGACACCACTCATGGATAGTATTCAGAAGAGTTAGAGGAGTAGCATTTGCGGGTTTCTGAAGCATTGTGGATACTAGCAATTTAAAACTTTCTATTTCAGACTGAAATTCAATGGGATCTAAATCTTCGTGATATTTAATAGCTAACTCTTTAGCACAGTTTCTCAAATTTGAAATGTCCACACTACAAATCTGAGCTGCACTTAAAAAGTGAAACTCTGAAGTTATTGTCTTCAAACATTCAAACCGCTTTTTGAATTTGTCATGACTTTATCAAGAACTGTGTAGCATTCTGCTTTAAAACTTTGCTCTGGTGAAATATTGTCTAGTCTCTTCCCCCTCTTTTTCCTAAATACAGGAGTAATGCTCATCTCTTGAGCTAACTTTGTTGCTTCTAACTTAAATGCTCCTAGATCAGTCCCTCGAAGATTTTTTAACGTACAGTAGATGCCTTCAAAAAGTCTCTCTGCTTTATCAAGTGACAAAGCTTTATGCTGAAGGGTTTTATTGACTCGATCAATTTTACCTAATATGTCGTCCCAAAACATTAACAGAAAGACATATTCATAGTTAATTTGAGTAAGAAGACTTTCAGCTGTTGAAACAGCTTGAACATTTGTAGAAAGAGTAATTTCTTCCAGTGCCTGTACAATATCAGGTAACTGTTTGCATACAGAAACTTGCGGCTTTTGCCTTTGAAGACCATTTGGTATCTGAGTGGCTTTTTAAACTTATTTTAAAATTTTTTATTAAAACACGTCACCGAATTGTTGAACTAGAAAAAAATGTAAATAGCCTTTCAACTGTTCCAAAGAAGCTTATCATAGAAGGTGTTACAGATGCAGAGTGAACTCTAACTAAATTAAGGGAATGAGCTATGCAGGGAATAAATACTGCTGAACTATTTAGTTTCTGTATTCTGGCCCGTACTCCCTTGTATTTGCCATTCATGTTCGGTCCGTTATCATAACCCTGACCTCGAATGTCTGGTATAATTAAACCGTCCCTTTATACTGTAGATTAGTTTGAATTTCATTAGCAATACCTTCTCCTGTTTTCTCATGAGATTCAATGGAACCTAAGAAGCTTTCTTCAATCTCGTATTTCCCATTATTCAAAGTCACATACCTGATTACTTGGCTCATTTATTCTCTATGAGAAACATCTGGAGTACAGTCAAATATCACAGAGTAATATTTAGACTGCTTGATTCTAGATACAATCTCTTTACGAACAGTCATCGGTAGCAAGTCAATTACTTCATTTTGCATGTCAGGTGAAAAGTAAGATAAACTTTCTTATGATTTTCAATGTGGGATTTTACTGTGTGGTCATTAGGGTTATGACTTTTAATTTTTTGTCATAAATATTGTTTCCTGTATGATAGGCTGACCATATTTCCTTGAGACAAAAACTGGACATTGGGATGGCAAAAAAGGGACGGGGGTTATGTAATATTCTGTATTCATGAAAAAGTAAGTACATAAACCGGGACAAAATTGACATTTTTATTAAAACGACGGGACGGCCAGGAAATATAAAACAAACGGTACTGTCCCGTTCAAAACGGTACGTATGGTCAGCCTACTGTATGATCAATCGATGAACTTTTGCTTGAAAACAATAAAAAAGGGCCTAATTCTTCAGAATTAAAAAAAAATGTCACCCCGAAAGCAAATATAGTATATTAGTATATGCGAGACATATCATAAATTGTCCAATATCTTGCAACAATACCGAAAAGCACTAAATACTCTGGAAAATCACTGGAACAGAGACCCATCTGCAATAGCTATACCAAGGAGCAACCAATATTTATTATTTTATTAATTTTTTATTTTTTATTTTGGGGTGAAGTTTTTTCAAAATATATCGAAAAAACTGTTATTTTCATTGTCAGGTGGCAAAAGTTCATCGATTTATGATACAGGAACATGAGGTTATAAAAATGTCATAACCCTAGTGGTCATGTTTACTGATAAGGTCAACTGCACTCATAAATACATCACAGTTCTGCTCCTCAATTTTACCCGTAGACCCTCTTATTGGCAGAGATGGGCAGTAATGTATTTGATAAATACTTAAATATATATTTAAATACAATGTGTATTTAAATACTATATTTATAAATACATTTTTCAGGGTATTTAAATATGTATTTAAATGCATTATTATTGATGTATTTCGTAATTATAAATACATATTTTGAAATACATTTTTAAATAAATTTTTTTAGTTTATGTGACGTGTTTTGAATAACTCCTTAACTAACTTGTACATGCAAAAGCGAAGAATTTTCATTATATTTTTAAGTGGTTGGACAGGAAATAACATCCGGTCTTTGGTAATCATGAGTGGCATCATTATCAGAAAGAAAGTCGAATAAACATAGCTGGAAGATTGTTATGGACTTATGGTTTCAAATTCAGCCTCTTCTCACTCATTTTCATGTCTGCAATGATTTTATTAGTTTACTGAATCTTCGTGTAGTGTTTGTGAAAGGTATGGCCGACGATGTGAAATGGAGCTCACCCCTCTCCTTGGAAGATGATGATAAGTATTTTCACTTTTGATAAGACACTATCAATCACCACAATCTGGAGACGAAACTCCAGACATAGCCGTCATCAGATATCTGAACGACGCAGATACCAACTTGTCCCGTCTGTTCAAATACAAAGACATTCAGAAGGCCTTCATCAAGTACAACACTACGCTGCCTCCATCAGCTCCAGTAGAGCGTCTTTTTTCTTTTGCCGGAATGATTCATTCACCCAGGAGAGGGAAGCTATCCAACGGACTTTTTGAGAGCTTGACACTGATGAAGGCGAATATGTAGTAGAATGAAAGTGCTTAAAGGCTTAGGTCCGTGGTGGATGGAGTTTTTTTTCTATTATTGGGAGTATTTTACTGCCTCGTGTTTTTTGTAAAACAAGAATTTAGTTATTTTTCGTGTAACTGTTCCAGACTGTACTATGTTATGTTTATTATGATTTATGTAGTGACGTAGTCCCTTCTTTCTGTTGCTTCTCTTTGGATTGCCTTTGTTGCGGATACGAAGCCTCAAACTACTAAAACAATAATAAACACTGAAAATGGAATGTATTTAGGATGTATTTAGATTTTATTAAAATACATTTTTGAAGTAATGTAATTAGTATTTAATTACATTGCAGTTTATAGTAATGTATTTGGTATTTAAATACAAATTTGCGTGGTATTTATTATTTAAGTACATTTCAAAGTATTTATGCCCATCTCTGCTTATTGGAAGGTTATTTTTTTGCACAAAATAAAACAACTTCTATTGCGGTTTAAAGAATGCAACGCCATTTTACCTTTTTCAATAGTGAATGTTGTTCTAGGCCAGAATCTATTGTTTTCCCACTTTTTAATCTCCGTTCTAGGTCCTTCCATTTAAGGAAGTTTTCACGATGTTCTTGGGAATTCTCGTGTTCTGGAATGCTTGGGTGCAAATGTTTCTAATTAGAAAAGCCTCTCGTTGGATGTGCAATTTTAGGTGTGGCTTGAGACAACTTTCTAAAAATAACACAAGGAAAGCAAAACAAGGATTTCTGACTTTTCGAGTAAAGTAGCCACTCACGTTCGACTCCTCCATTGGGCAGAACCTTTTTAAACCAGTCTGAGGAAAAAAGCCTGCCGTCCACAATCTGCGATTCTCTAAAATCTGCATCCCTACCAAACTCAGGTCCTTGACATATCAAATAGCACCTAACTTTGTCATTCATTACTGGCGAAGTCAATGGGTCATTAAGTTTGATCTGAAGGGTATCGAATACATTTGATTCAGTTTCTTTCTGTTTTCCGTTATCTAAATTAATATCGAATATTTGGATCACCTGGAGATCAGGGCCCCCAGCCTTCTTTAGTTAGCTTTATAAGGCTAACTAACGAAAATATCACGACCTAATCTAACCAATCGTCAAGGGCGTACAGTTGACCTAACGATTGGTTAGGTAGGTCGTGATATTTTCGTTAGTTAGCCTTTTAAGGCTAACTAGAGAAGGCTGGGTGCCCTGATCTTCAGGTGATCCGAATATTTTTCCTTCAGAATCTTTTTGTTTACCACTGTCTAGTTCATCATTATCAGAATTTGACTGAATATAACAAACAAACAAAACAAAACATCTTTATTGCTGATCATTCAGAATCCATAGCCACTTAACGTAACATACAAGTACAATCTTACGTATTATACACTGAACTTAATACAAAAATAAGGCCAACATAGCCACTTAACCTAGCATACTGGCATACTGTTTGATTAATTATCTGACAATTTTAGGTATATTGTTATTACATGAGACATCTTATAAAATTTATAACACTTATTATAACATAGACACTGATTATAACACAACTTAATATGCATATATAATCTTTGCTACATTACGAAAATAAGGTATTGTAAACCAGCAGTTGTCTGAACGAAGACCACAGGCGTACCGAAGGGGAGGGTGACAGGGGCGATCGCCCCCCCTTGAGCTAATAAATTATTATTATTTTCCCAGTAAAATTGCTAGGTTACAACAGGATGAGAATGAAAGTGAAAAAATTTCGGTGCCTTCGGCGCTAGCTTTTGCCTCCCCTACTACTAAAAATTTAAAATGGCTTAGGATCCCGAAAACTCTTAATCCAGCCCTGAGAATAATTTTCTTTTATAAAGTCCAAGGAAATGCTTAATCTCGAAATTAGCACTTTTTTATTCTTATGTTCATACAAATATGAGCATCCTAATTGCGGTTTGCATTGAATATTATGTTACTAATCAGATTTTTATCATAATTTTTATATTTTTTATAATATAATTTTTATATTTTTATTCATAATGCGTCTTAGCAGTAGCTAGTTAATCATCTCTAACTGAACGAAAAGCTCATTATGAACGTACATAAAAATTATTTATCTCTATTTCAATTATACTTCTACGATTAGTTCCAAGTTCGCCCCCCCTTGGCAAATTTCTGGGTACGCCCCTGACCAAGACTGCCATATTGGTGAAAGGTACACAGTATCTGAAGACAGAGGACATTGTACAATAACACATTAGAGCTGTTTTGGACCCTATTAATGAAATTATATATATTCTTCCGGATTAACATTTGGCTGGTAGGTAAGTAGGTTACGCGTAGTACACATAAAACTGACACTGCGCCAATTTGGTTCCCTACATAGCATACGAAAAATATTATTATAAGCAACAGAGAGTTTATTCACAGCAGTTTTTGCATAGTTCCACCACAGATGGGATGTATACAATGCAGTACAGTAAGTTTTAAAAAGATAGGTTTTAACTGATTCTGAACACATACCAAATTTCCTTACTAGCATGTTACCCTGTACATTAGGGTGGAGCGAAAAATACTTTTTTCCTAGTATGAAGTTCTAATAGTGATTAAAAGTTGCATTTAGTGGACACTATATACCTGCCAAAATATGAGTTCATTTGTTTAATATATTCAGCTGCCACCAGGGGGCTAAAGTTAACACAATTTTGGGTAAAAAGGGAAAAAATGCTTCTATTTTAGGTTTATCAAACTATTATAAAAGTTTATCTTAGAATTATCTAATAGCTTGATTAAGATTCTTAAATGATAAGAATTCGTTTTGTAAAAATTCCTTTTCATATGCTTAATATCTTCAGCTGCCACAAGAGGGCTGAAGTTAACTTAAAAATGACAATTAAGTATGATTCTGTATTTACTTGAAAAAGGGAACAGTAATAAATTAGGATGTCTCTCCTCCTTTATACTGGCTTGAGACAGTTAAGAAACGTTATTTCGTGCCTTAGCGGAGTTACCACCCTTTCTCCAACCAACCTCCCTCTAGAAAGGGTTCTTACTGAAGACTATTTAGTAATTTGCTTTTGTGTCAAATTTGGCTGTTTTTTCCTTGATTCTAAAGTAGCACGAATCCAACCGTCTCTGTTTGTAGGTCCGCAGACTGATCCAGCAGCGTCTGTAACGAGCTTGACGCATCTCTCTACGGCTTGTGTATGACATGGAAACTGAAATAATTCTGAATGAAGAGTAGTACCATGTTTGATGCATGATTCAATATCATCAAGAGAAAACTCCTTTGGTTATCGGTGGTTCTGCTATCTGAAAATCTTGCTACATAATGAGATCTGTATAGTCTTTGGCATAAAAATTTATTTCTGGCACCTTAAAATACCTGATAACATCTGTTTCTTGAATGCATGCCCTTGCTTTTATGATACGCCTAAATCCCAACTGACGCACATGCTCCCTTTCATCAGCTATCATTGCAATGAGAATGTTTTCTTGATTTGCATAATATGCATTTTGCTGAATGACTGAGTCATGTACTCTCCTAAGCTCTTCACGGAGATACCGGCTTCTTGCAATCATTTGCCACATATGTTTAGCACCATATTGGCATAATGGTTTACGCTTTATCTGAAACCACATTGGTGCGTATACCCTAACAATGAAAGTAGCTAATTCTTGTAAATTGCCTGAAGGATTCTCTGTGCTTGCATATAACCGCAGAGTCCTGTTTGCTGTGGTGAGCCACCTTGAATGTGATATATTGCCTGGACTCTTATGACTAAGACTCTTTGAGAATGTTCCACTTGATATAGCCTTGTGAATTTCAAGAAGGTATTTCTGGTCAGTACTTATGTCATCTGCATCAACTTCACACATGTCCTCTTGAATTTCAGTAGGTTTGAAGTTAACTATGGGAAGCTTTTCACAGTCTGAAAGTGCTCGGCCAATTTCTCCTGAAAGTGCTCTTGGTCCAGTAGTGGTACCATCCAAGTGATGAAACAGATGGCGCAATGGAAGTTCATTAAGGTGTAAAAGGCATATCAGCCACTGCAATGGCTTATTAAAGGCTTCTTCCAGTAATCTTATTGTGCCTCCAATACTACCAGTGTTAACCACTGTCGAATCACAGCCAACTGCAACGATGTTCCCTATATCAACATTCCTTTCTTTCAAGCAATTCACTAGCGCTGTGCAAATGTATTTAGCTTTGCCACTGGAAGGTGTCACATGTGCAAAGTACAGAGAGTGTGGTTCAGATATTATGCTGATATGCTCTTCGCGTTTGGTTCTTTGGTGGTTAGAGCCATCACTCTCCTGGACTTGAATCATTGTTTTATCCTTTCTGCCATCAAAGTATAATCCCCGCATGGTTTTTGGCTCTCCTATCTGTTGTAGTTCCTTTCTCTGTTTTTGTCTTTCACGTCTTAGCTTACTTCTGTCTATAATATTCCCTTTGTCTTCGGGAGTAACAATTTTAAGATCTGCCAATACTGCAGAAGCAATAGCAGCCCCAGCTCTGTCTGACATTTTAAATCTATCACAAGTAATTGCTAATGAAGGCAGTGGCTCACGCATTTGTTGTTCTGATATTACATATTGAGTCGAGGTTGTATCTTCCTCATTATCTTCAGATATCTCTTCTAGTTGTTGAAGTTCACTTGTCTCTGTTTCGATTTGTAAGTTGGACGTATTGGTTATAGCAGCACTAGTTGTTTGTGAGGATTCCAGACGTGCTTTTTCCATTTCCTTTCGATGTCTCTTGCTTGTAATCGTCTTGTGTGTGCTATGTCAATGCTTCCTATCACCATTATTCTGCGTGTTCGTTGGTCATTTAAAAAATCCTGCTCTTTTGGAGGGACTTTCTTACTCTTTTCACATGAGCATCTCCTAAACTCCTTACATTTGCAGGTGCAGATGTCAAACAAAGTGCATTTTGAAGAGTTTTCAAATTCTTCAAGCTGATTTTGTACTTAGGCTGATCCTTGCGTGACTTGTATGGCTTTAATAAGGACCTGTATTTATCATGGTACACTCGCATCATCTGTAAAACGCGTGTATGTGAAACTATTGGCAAAGAGGCCTTCTTCCAAATATTTTCTACCTTTTTGGAAACTGCCTCTGCTATTTCAGAAAATGAAGGCTCCTTGTTATTCATCTGCTCCTTCACTAAATGTTTTGTGAACAGGTAATCTTTCATAATGCAGTTATAAGTTGGTAGTTGCATATCACTCATCTCACAAGGTACTTCAAATATGGCACACTTCATATGTTCTCTAGTGAAATGTTTATATTTAGTATTTGATGCATAAATTTTTAAGGAAAATTCACAATCACAAAATATCCTGTAACATCAAAACATTATATAATTAATATATATAATATATTTTATAAGTATATATAATATATTATATAAATATATAATATATTATATAAATAAACTAAAATTATATAACATTATAACAAGCATTTTATAATAAAATCAATATTATCTCTATATAAATCACTTTAAAATAAAGTTTTATAATATTCCGATCATATTAAAAAACTCTCCGATCAACTGAGCGACTAGGCCTACTACCTAAGAAGACAAGTGTTAACACACTGTTCTAATGACTCACAGAAAGAAATTCCTTCACACCAAAACCCTCCCCCACAAGCCTCCTCAAACCCTCCCCACAACATTCAGTGTAGTCTCGACATGACTCAGTTACTCTAAATTGTGTTAACTTCAGCTCTCTTGTGGCAGCTGAAGATATTAAGCATATGAAAAGGCATTTTACGAAACGAATTCCTATCATTTAAGAATCTTAATCAAACTATTAGATAATTCTAAGATAAAATATTATAATAGTTTGACAAACCTAAAATAGAAGCATTTTTTCCTTTTTACACAAAATTGTGTTAACTTTAGCCCCCTGGTGGCAGCTGCAAATTTTAAACAAATGAACTCATATTTTGGCAGGCATATTTCATCCACTAAATGCAACTTTTAATCACTATTAGAACTTCATACTAGAAAAAAAGTATTTTTCGCTCCACCCTACTGTACATACAGCTTTTTACGTTGCCTCTAAAAATCAAAATACAACTTTTTGCCCCATTATAGGGGCATAATATGTTTTACCGTACACAAGTTATTTATATTTTCTGTTGTACCATCATTTTCATCTACGGAAGTTTAAGGTGTAAGCCACTTAACCCAGTGCTTAGACATTTTCTCTTGCACAGCCTACCTTTTTTTTCTCTTACGATATTCAGCTCCCGAAGGACGTTTCATTCATGTTTATGTTTATGGTTGAAATTTTTAAATCTGAGAAAGAAAAATTACAAACTGACCGAGAAACGTTAAGATTATATCAAATTCATTCCAAGAGAGTCTTTTCACACTTAAAAATTGACATTACCACACATTCAGTAGTGTTATAACATGATCTAAAAAGTGTTAATGTACATTGCTTCTGTCTTTTACCATTTATTTCATAGAATTAAACATCGAAATTCTCTCAAATTCACTTCCAAAGAGTCTTTTCACACTTAAAAACTGACATTGGCACACATTCACTGTTGTTATAACATGCAAAGCTGGGCACTTGCGGTATTTTTTGCGGTACTGCGGTACTGCGGTACTACCGCACTACCAAACCGGTACCGCATAACGCAGTACCGCAAAGGATCGCTGAAAGTACAGCAGTACCGCTACCGCATTCAAATTTCCCGCGGTACTTTCCGCGGTACCGACAAACACGACTTTTCAAAAAATTAACACTTTTTTTGAAGTAAACCTTATTACAGGAGTACAGTAAGACGAATGCTGCGTGTGTTGCATCAGCCTAACTCTAGACACGTTAAGTTTTCGTTCAGAACATGTTACGTTGCCATCCTATCACAACGCCTCAGTGCAGTGCTTGCTTTTGAGCCGGTTGCACGTGTGTTACATTTCTGTGACAAAGATCGATTTTTAGCTATTATGGCAGAAAGTTCAGGTGCTAAATCGCCGATATGCAATTTCTGAAAATATGTGCTATTACTTGTGTTGTTCTTGTGTGCAGTACCGCAGTACCGCGGAACGCACCAGGGGGACCTGAAAAAGTACCGCAGTACCGCGTAACGCACTGGGCATGCTGAGGTACCGCAGTACCGCGTAACGCACCCCCAAATTTTGGTACCGCGTCCACCACTGATAACATGATCTAAAAAGTGCTAATGTACATTGCATCTGTCTTTTCCTATATCTTTCGTAGCCTAACTGCTTTTATTAATTAAATGATTTCCTTAGAAAGTAACAAATTTTCATTACAAATATTTTGTAAAAAGATATATGAAACATATGCATGGTTTTGTGTTGTAAAGATAAAGTTACCCTGAAATGAAATTAGATTTTCTTTTATCTGAAAGAAAATCAGAGAAAACTTAAATACCAGCTGTAACTAAACTAAATTTTTAGAAATTAACCCTAAAATTACGTCTTATTTTGTAGATTTTGCAGCACAAGAAACCATTAGGCATAAGGATTTATATTCAAAACACTCTATGGGGTAGTAGAAACTTATTTTTCTAATGTTCTTTTCAGCAGCATGCCTACAAAAGCCTATTAAAGATGAAATTTCTGAAATAAGGGAGGAAAGCAGGTTTAGCCAATATGGCCGCCATTGATTTTATGCCGCATAGTGTGTGCGTAAGTTTATTGCGTCATATGGGCCATATAATTTACAGCGTTAGGCCATAATGTTTACAGCGTTAGGCCATAATGTTTCTGCAGATAAATTTCACTGTAATTCTTCGCCTAAGAGATTTTGGTTCTTGAGAAACCATTTTCACTTGGCAAAGTGACTTACCGTTTTTTCAAACAAACTTATTGATTTTGACCAGTTTTGAACCTCAGCAAAATCTCACACTGTGCCACTGTCCAGTGGACGCAGGGCTGCCAGACAGTTTTACCAAACACTCCAAGTAACTACCTTAAAAATCGCTGAAATCTCTAAAAGGAAGAAGAATTAAGAGAAAAATAGCTATTGCTAACAACATAATAATTTTTTAACTGATGAAGCATATTTATGCATGATATTAGTACTTTTAAAGTCAAATCGCTTTATTACTATGCCTCTTACGCCTGGCAGTGGAAGGTCTTCCTTTACTTTAGCTTTGAGTCAGCGAGTAAGAATTTTGACCAATTGAAACTCGTTTTAATATTTTTATTTTCTAATCTTTCGTCCGATTGGTCGGAGCGGAAGTTGAAGGAAATAGCTTCTTTTTCCTTTAATTAATGCTTTCTTCTGTGGACATCTGCTTAACGCTTGGAGTGCGCCCTCAACCAGCTGCACCATGGGCAGCTGCCCCTCCTCCCCACCCCTAGCTACGGCTCTGACTCTACATGTATTGTTAATAAAAAAAACTATAGAAAAGGGCCCCCATATTCTTCATTGCCTCGGGGCCCCGAGGTATCTTAATCCGCCTCTGCATATATCCCATACAACTAAAAGAATTAAAAGAAAGCACTGTTGTGCCGCTAACAAAGTTTTTTAATGCGTCTATTTCTGAAGGGTGCGTACCAGATAATTTCAAGTTAGCAAATGTGATACCTATTTTTAAGAAAGGCGATAAAGGCGCGGCGGGAAATTATAGGCCAATCAGTTTAACGTCTGTTGTAGGTAAGCTACTGGAATCGATAATTTAGGGATCGAATAGTCGAACACTTAGAATTGCACAACTTGATTGGAAATACGCAGCACAGTTTTAGACGAAACAGAGCTTGCTTAACTAATCTTTTAGAATTTTTCCAAAGTGTAGTTGAAGTTTACGATTGTCATCGGGCGGTAGATGAAGTGTATTTAGATTTTCAAAAAACGTTTGACACTGAACCGCACAAAAGACTTGTTGAAAAAAATAAGGCTCATGGAATCAGGATTTGTAGTAATAAATTGGATAGAAGAGTGGTTGCGAGGTAGAAAACAGAGGGTAGCCGTTGATGGAGAAGAGTTTTCTTGGGGTAATGTAGTGAGCGGCGTCCCTCAGGGTTCTGTATTGGGCTCCTTGCTTTTTCTTATATATATTAACGATCTAGATGCCGGCCTAGTCAGTGCAGTTTCAAAGTTTGTGGATGACACGAAGTTGGGTGGTAGGGCGATAAATGACGAAAATAGAGGTAAAATCCAGGAAGATTTTAATAAAATCGTAGATTGGTCGGTCACATGGCAAATGAGATTTAGTCGATAGGTGCAAAATTTTACATATAGGTTCGCGTAACGGCATTTTGTGTATAGTATGTCAGGGAAGGAGTTGTCAAGTGTAGATCAGGAAAAAAATTAGGAGTTATAGTCACTGGTGATTTAAAAGTAGCAAAACAAAGTACAGCAACAGTTAATAAGGCGAACAAAGTGCTAGGTTTTATAGCTAAGCATGTTGAGTACAGATCGCGCGATATTATTGTTCCTCTTTATAAGTCATTAGTTAGACCCCATTTGGAGTACGCGATTCAGTTTTGAAAGCCATATACGCAAGGATATAGACAAAATCGAAAGAGTTCAAAGACGAACAATTAAAATGATTCCGTCGCTTAGCTCAAAGTCGTACGAGGATAGGCTTGTAGAGAAACAGACAACAGACAGAAAAACAGACAAAGAACAGCCATAGGAATTCTTGGATCACTTTATCATATTGCTTCCCAAAGCATTCGGGAAGCAATATGTTAAAGTGATCCCTCCTGGGAAGCAATATGTTAAAGTGGTTAACACTGGGAAGCAATATGTTTAAAAGAGAAAGGTTGGTTGGTTAGAAAGAGGTTGGTAATCTAGGCTAACTAACGAAAATATCATGACCTAACCTAACCAATTGTCAAGGGCGTACAGTTGACCGAACGATTGGTTAGGTTAGGTCGTGATATTTTGGTTAGTTAGCCTTATAAGGCTAACTAAAGAAGGCTGGGGGCCTTGGTCTTCAGGTGATCCAAATATTTTACATTCACAGAAAATGGCAAAGCATAATAAGTTAAGTTGTCCATAAATTTACATTTTCTCGACTAGCTAATCTCTAAATATTATAAACTATTGTAATGTAACTATAATTGGTTGTGTAATGTCTATTTTTGGGAAGCAATATGTTAAAGTGATTAACACTGGGAAGCAATATGTTAAAGTGATCCGAATTCTTTTCCCCGCCATTCTCAAACATCTTAAAATCACATGGAAACGGAAGGCACAAGTGGTTTCAAGGAATAAAAAACAATGACGAAAGGCGGCCTCGTAACAAAAAAACGGACGCTTGGGGTCGCGTCTTAGAGTGCCGCGAAATTCGAACGTCCCGAGAGGTTATATAAGGCGCAGTTTACTGGCATTCATTCTCACTCCTATCGTGCGTCCACTTTGTAAGTCTACTCTTCACGCAGTTTCCCTGCATCAGCTTTAGCCGGCATCAGATCAAGGTCCACTTCAACATATTTTATTCAAGAAACGAAGCATCACTTGAAGTAGGCTATAAATCCGTCCTGCAATAAACCACACTACTGCTGTAGGCGTTCCATTGGCCTCATCACGACATCTCGACCGGTTTCCAATCATCCTCGAGGGCACCGGAAAAGTTCAACACGCTACAAGAAACATCCTCAAGGAGGATACGGTACGTGAATTTTCTACGAAGCTACAATCCCAAGTCGTTTCATCTGTTCATCCTCCACCACTTTACGAAAGGCGGCCGTCCACGAGACTCCAGTGGGCCCGCTACTGCTTTCACGAATCAACTTCTACGTGCGAAACAACGGACGGTCAACTACACCTCGGGCCTACAATAATAAGTCAGCATCCAAGTAACTCTTCATCCCAAGAGGTATTTCATCGTATCGGTAAGCTCTGTGCTTCTTTTTTTAAACAATTAACGCGAAGCCTACACTACCGCAGAACCGTAGGCTATACCCAACGTGTTTCCATAATCATTCAAACTAACGTTCTTATTAACACTGCAGTAGGCCTAATCCAAGTGTCAGTACATTACCGTAATTGTGTATCACCCTGTTATAGTGACACTTCGTATAATTACACTAGGGAACAACAGTTTTGTTTCTTGAAAACTATTTGGTGGTTCTTATAGAACTTTTGATGCTGATTCCAAATATGGTTTCAGAATTTTTCTATCACCCATAGTTTTCGAGAAAATAATATTTCCATTTACTCAGAGTTTTCCCAAAATATTAGTGAAAATTAAGTGTACTAATTTAATTTTACTTTCTTTTTTTTCCAGGTTAACTATATTTAATAGTATTTTTTGCATTAAAAAAATATAGCTATTTAAACAAACAGATTTTTAATAAAAAGAAAGAAATTTTTTTCAAGTTTTGCTCAAATTTTAAAATTTTTCATAGTAGAAAAAATTGGTTTTTCATTCCAAAAAGTTTTCCATGATTTCAATAATTTTCCGCCAGCATGAATCGAAACTGTATTAATCCCAGAGATACATTTTGCTACGTATGTAGAGAACTGACCATAATCGCACAGAGGAAGACGATGACCCCACTCGTGAAGAAGGCTTACGAACTTTATTTTGGATGTAAGGTAGGCGACCAAGACAAATCCTGGGCACCTCATATCTCATGCATTTCCTGTGCCGTCACTCTTAGGGGTTGGATTAAAGGTACCCGCAAATCTATGCCATTTGCCATACCAATGATTTGGAGAGAGCCCAAGGATCACCTAACGGATTGCTATTTTTGTATGACTAACGTTTCAGGATTCTCTGCCAAAAATAAACATAAAATTCAATACCCAAATCTTGCATCTGCCATGAGACCAGTACTACATGACGATGATAACCCAATTCCAACTCCCCAAAGTCATGGACACTGGATGAAGAGTCTGAAGTTGAACCAATGGAAATTGATGACACTAAAGATACAGACTTTCAGCAACCTGAATCAATAAACCACGTATGATAACGCAGGTTATGCTGAATGATCTCGTGAGAGATTTGGACCTTCCGAAAAAGAAAGCGGAATTATTGGGCTCCAGGTTACGTGAATGGAATTTGCTGGCCAAAGATACAAGCATATCGGCGTTTCGCACTCGCCAAAAAGACCTGATGCAGTATTTCTCCTCGTCAGGTGGTTTATGCTACTGTAATAATGTAAATGGACTGCTGTTAGCTCTCGGTCATGAGCACAAATCTGAAGATTGGCGTTTATTTATTGACTTCGAAGCTAAGCCTCAAGGTTGTACTACTTCACAATGGAAATAAATACCCTTCCATTCCTGTAGGGCACGCTGTCCACATGAAGGAATCTTACGAAAATATGAAACTCATCCTTCAGCAGATTAATTATGACCAGTTTCGTTGGTATATATGTGGGGATTTAAAAGTCGTCGCGCTTCTTCTGGGAATGCAGCTCGGTTATACGAAGTTCTGCTGCTTCCTTTGTGAGTGGGACAGCAGAGCCAGAGATTTGCATTATTTTGTAAAGGATTGGCCACTTCGTCAAAAATGTATCCCAGGACTGAAGAATGTGTCTCATGAACCCTTAGTTGACCCCAAGAAAATATACTTACCGCCACTTCACATCAAACTTGGCATCATGAAAAATTTTGTCAAAGCAATGAACAAGGAAGATGAGGCATTCAAATATTTGAAGAAAAAGTTTTCACGACTTAGCGATGCAAAGATAAAAGAAGGGATCTTTGTTGGTCCCCAAATCAGAGAGCTCATGAAAGATCAAAAGTTTGATGATGCCTTGAGAAGAAAGAAAAAGTGGCATGGGAGGCCATGAAGAATGTTGTCACAAATTTTCTAGGGAACATCAAAGCCTCTAACTATGAAAAAATAGTGCAGGACATGATTGAAGCATATAGGTTATTGGGATGTAATATGTCACTAAAAATCCATTTCTTGCACTCCCATTTAGATTTCTTCCCCGAAAACCTCGGCGACGTAAGCGATGAGCATGGAGAAAGGTTCCACCAAGATATAGCTACTATGGAGAAACGCTACCAAGGGAGGTGGGATCCGGCAATGTTAGCTGATTACTGCTAGACATTGATGCGAGAAGCTCCTAATGAAAAATACAAGAGAAAATCAGTGACAAAGAAGTTTTAAGAAGAATATTTTAAATGCCAATCTGCCACTAATATAATTTTTATGTAGTATTTTTACTAACTTCTATACACTTTTTGAATAAATATTAAAAAACAAATTTCTCAGTAACCTTGGGTGATAGAGAAATTCTACGGCGATATTCGGAATCAGCAGAAAAAATCCTATAAGACCGACCTGTTCACGTCCAAGAAACAAAAAAAAAGTTAAAATTTGTTCCCCAGTGTTATTAATTGTGCATCCGACTAACTCTCTCATCCAAATCGCAGTAGGTTTATTTCCTATTCCTATTAATAGGGTTGTATCAAGTACCGTAATTGTATCACTCTGCAATTGCTTTCTTTCATGTGATTCATTTTTACTTTGTATCTGTTTGTTTAAGTGATCAGTTTAAACATTTCATTCTAGACAGCCTAATCCATTCAGTGTACCAAAACGTACGTGCATAATTTCTATTATCATTAGGCTGCATCATTTATTCCATGTTCCATTTGTGCATAACTTTTAGCCTACCTAAATTAGTGTTCATCACCCAGTGTAGGACTTAACAGTTAATCTGTATAACCTTTAAATAATAGATTTATTTTCTTAATTAAACACAAAACCCCAAGGTAATTTTTCTAAACTTACCAATATTATTTGCTTGGGTGTAATCCAAGCTGGTGACCTCGAATCAATTCGTATCACTCAGAAGTAATTATAGTAGGCCTACTCCATTAGCCACCTTCAAACCGGTGATACTGTAGGGCATCATAAATTGTTGATCCAGCCTTGTCATTAACAATCAATCATTCCATCAATTAATCATTCGCACTAAATTACTCAGCATCACCTCACTCGGCTAATACTAGGCCCACTATAGGCTAAGGAGTAAAATTGACTACATTCGAGACTAGGAGGCTAAGGGGTGATCTAATCCAGGTTTATAAAATTATGAATGGGTTCGATAACGTAAATAGAGATAGCTTTTTCGAAATAGCACATATAGTAGAACTAGAAATGACGGGTGTAAGCTGACACGTAGAAGATTCGAGACAGCAGTCACCAAAAACCTTTTTACGTATAGAATAGTAAATAGCTTTGCCAATAGAAGTAATTAGTAGCACGTTTAGAAACATGTTTAAAAATCGACTAGATGTATATGTTGATAGATTAGATATAGTTTAAGGTAGTAAAATTAAAGTTTTTGCGGTTCGAAACCCACATAAAATTGTAGGTCCCCTCCGCCACCACGGAGGACATGCGCAGTACACAGTTACAAACGCGGTTAGGTAGACTAGCCATGAGTGGATCCTAGGGTTTTTGGTCTCTTTGGTACATTAAAACTTGGCGATCCGGTGAAAATTTCCGCCAGATTTATTGCTTAGAGTCGACGACAAAGACTCTGTCTTTTCGTTAAAGAAGTTGTCTGTTTGTGGAGTCTTCAAAGGACCTTGTTAAGTAGTTTTTTTTTTTGTTAAATTATTAATTTTATTTGCCTTCGAACTTTAGCGCTGCCTAATGGGAAAAAAGGAAACTACCACCATACCTTCTTATTTCGTTGGATCTTGCTTCTGGTTGTAGGTCGCGCAGTTGCCTATCGCGCCTCTCTCTCGATGTAGGCGATAGGTTTACGCAAGGAGTTTATTCAGTCTAATTAATACAGGCAATTCACTATGCCTAAATACATGAAGGGATAGGCCAAGCCTTAAGTTTTATTAATTTTATTGTATTAGTGTTTCACTCAGAACTTGGAGGAAGATTAAATATATCTTCCTTGCCTACAGCAATGCCCGTAACTAAACAGCTCTGAGATGAGCTATATAAATTTTTTCTCCTTATATTTCGCTTAGTTTGCAAATGGAAAATCCCGAGATGTCTAATTTTTGTATTTTCATTATTTCTCCTCTCGAAGTAATTTTCATGAGTTAGCGATGGAAAATTTTGATACGAAAAAATACTTTTTGCTTGTTATGATGTAGGCCCAATGCCTACATATTTGGTTCTACTGTATGTATGGCAATTTTTCCCATTCCCAATAGGATTTGTCGACAATTCCGAGGCAATTTTGTAGTTATTTAATACAATAAATTAATAATTTGCATTTAATTGTTATAAAATAAGGTACCATATACGATACCATAGTGTAGGCGTGTTTATACCTGGGCTTGAATTAGGCCTTTGTGAACTGTAATGTAGTGTATGACAGGCATGTATAGTTTTTTCATATAACCATTGTCTCATTGAACGAATGAAATGCGGAGGCGCACCATCTTGCTGAAACCAGAAATTTCGTCTAGCATCCAAAGACATTTCGTCAATGTACTTTTGCAAAATTTCCTCCAGAATGTTGTTCAAGTGAGAATCCCCGTTCATGGTTTCATCAAAAAAGTATGATCCTATGATGGTTCCTCTATGAATTCCTACCCACACCGTAATCCTGGAATCAACCTGCGAATGTGCATCTTCACCCCAATGCGGATTTTTTTCGCTCCAGTAACGATAATTGTGACGATACAAACTCATCATAATCAATTCTGCTATATCTCATTTCTTTGAGAACGGACTTTTGTTACACCATATATATACACACATATATATATATATATAATATATATATATATATATATATATATATATATATATATATATATATATATATGCACTAGAATCACAAAATAACACGTGACCTTATTAATAAGCAAACAACCACAAGGAAAAGGAAACACAAAGTCCGAGCGCTTTCGTGATATATTCACATTATCAAGGAGGAACAGATAATGTGAATATATCACGAAAGCGCTCGGACTTTGTGTTTCCTTTTCCTTGTGGTTGTTTGCTTATATATATATATATATATATATATATATATATATATATATGCCAGGCGAACTGTGAGTTCTGTATTGACAAAAAAGACATACAAATTGACACCTATAACATCCTCCGAGCCGACAGAAAAGTGAGAGGAAAAGGAGGATGTGCTATTTACACACGCGAAAGGCCTATGGCAGAAATGACTATAAGTACCTCAAACAGGTACGTAGAATGTGGAGCAGCAAATGTTGAAAAATTAAGTATGGTACTAATTGTAATGTACAGACCCCCGAAGACGCCAACCTCAAAATTCTCCGATTCCATTACAGAGGTAAGAAACTGGGTAAAAGATCTACACTTTCCAACCCCAAATATTTTTCTCTCTGGTGATTTTAATTTTCCATTTATGAAATATAAAAGGATAGGAAAAAGTATATGTGTACACCAGGACAAGGGGCCACACGGGAAGACCAGGAGCAGGTAAAAATATTACTAGCTCTAGCTGATGAATTTATGTTAACACAAGAAATAACAGAAAACACAAGAAAAAACAACTGCCTACATTTGGTATTCACAAACAACAGCAACTTAATTGATAATGTGTAAATATCCCCAACTATAATATCGGATCACATTATTGAAATAACAACCAATATAAAAGCAAGAGGAAAGGAAAGAACACGAACAACAGAAAGAAGCAAATTCGAAATTTTTAATTTTCACTCCAAAGCTATAAACTGGGAAGAAGTTGCATCCAGCATGAAGTAATAGATTGGCAATCCAATCTATTACTTCCATGATGGATGCAACATCTTCCTAGTTTATACCTGTGGTGTGAAAATTAAAAATTTCGAATTTGCTTCTTTCTGTTGTTCATGTTCTTTCTTTTATCTTAAAACCTTGAAATCGTAGTATCAAAATTATTATGAGTTTTTGTAAGTTTAACCCTTAAACTCTACCCTGGGTACTCTTGTGCCACAGTACCCCCGGAATTCCTGGCGTAACTTTTATAATGGGATATCTCGCGCTTATTCTTTCTCCTAGAAATTAACAGGTGGTAAGATATTAATAAATTCATTCATTTGAATTATCTGTCCTAAGCTCCGCCCCCTGTATGATCGGTCACGTGACTCCTGCTACTACTTGGGCATATCTCTACCCCTGCGTGCTCATTTGAGCGGTGCAAGCCGTGGAACTCAAGACGCGTATTTGAAGAAATCTCACGCAGACAAAAAATAGTGATGGCTACCTTTAATATTGCGTACTCGAGTTTTATGAAATGATATTCGGTAAAGTGTGAAGATGTGGTGAACACTGAAAGACCCCTATTCTACCATCCTTTGATGCTTTTAAGACTACATTGAACCGTGCGAAGGAACAAGAGGTACAAATACTCTACGGCTAATCTGGCGAGAGCATTGCAGGATTTCGTGGTACAAGTGATGTATTGAACTATGTTGTAGGACTAAACTTTATAAAAGCTTACATATACCGTGAAGTAGAAGAAACAACACGTGCAGAAGAGAAGCAACGGATATGGTTAGTGAGTCTTGTTGATGAGTGGTGCGACAAGCGAAATTATGTCATGTTGCATCATACCGAGTACTCGTACCCTGCGACTGAGAATGTAAATCTTGTCATCATGGGGAATCTTAAATATTTTTACCACTACATTAATATATATCATGACGAGGTTTGTAGTGAGATTGTAGCTAAAGGTCTGCGTGAGTATTTAATAAAATTTAGAGACGAGTATCGTTTGCTAGGCAAAAAGGAAAAATATGGGCACATGTTTCTCTCAAATAGTGTGCCGGAGTGTGAATAAAATGTGTTTAGTTGGTGAAAATGCACGAAAATGTCTGGTTGGTTGGTAGATAAATGGGCATCCTATCGTTTTCGCTGGAAACTCGGTGGCTGCGCGGTCAACTCATCGAGGTTTTCAAATTCTTACACGGGTTCAACGATGTCGATTTTAGAAGCATGTTTAGCTTAAATGATAACTCGCAACAATGGTATAATTTATACAATGCATACCATCACTACGTTAATATAATTTATTTGTATAAATTTATTTGACAACTCATTTATATTACACTAGGCAACAAATTTCAACTTTTTTTTTGTTACAGACACGTGAACTACTGATTCCTACTAAAGCGCTGATGCTGATTTCAGATCTGATATCAAAATTTCTCTATCACGTCCAGATTTTGTGTAACCGAAAACCCCTATTTTTCATTTTTTTTTCTCACCCGCTTCTATTACGAAAGCCGTCTAAGCTACTTTTCCGTGCCACGTTTTATGTTAAGCATACTTAAATAATTAGTGAACAGGGATGTCTTTCCTCCTTTATTCTGGCTTAAGACAGACAGCGGAATTCCGCTGGCGGAGTTACCACCCCTGCGCCCAACCATCCACCCAAAGCGCGTTAGTATTTTGTTGTTACTACTGAAAGGCAAATTCCTGTTCTTAAGTGAAACTTTGGTGTGTCCTCTTCCTTTGTCGCTTGTAGGATGACGAGCTCTCCTTCTGCAGGAACCAACAATAATCTCCCATCATATTTGGGTTGAAATTACCTTGGTATCTGTTTTCCATAACTGAGATCTGTTGGTGGAAGCGCTCACCATGCTCGTCACTTACAGCCCAAGGTTGGCCGGGAAGAAGTCAAGATGAGAATGTAAAAAATGAATTTTCAAAGACATTCTGCATCCCATTATTTCATAAGATTTAAGCATGTTTTCTACGAGTTTACGGTGGTTTTCAGCTTTGTGGTTTCCAAGAAAATTTTTGACAACTTCAACGAAAGATGTCCATGCTCCTAGTTCATTCTCATTTAGGTTAGATGGAAACGATGAGTCGTAGATGGCACTGCGGATCTTTGGTCCAGTGAAAACTCCAGCTTCTAGCTTAGCATCTGTCAATATTCCTTTGAATTTATCCTTTAAATATTGGAAACCACTACCTTGATGATCCATACCCTTCACGAAATTTTTCATAAGGCCAGTTTAATGTGAAGTGGTGGAAGATGTACTTTCTGAGGGTCAATAAGTGCTGGGTGTTTCACATTGTATTTACCAACAACATGTTCAGTTCTAGATGGCCAATCATGTTTTTTGTAGTGGTTCTTGTCATCTCTGCTGTTCCATAGACACAAAAAGCACATATGCTTTGTGTAGCCCAACTGTAACCCAAGAAGTAATGATACAACTTTAAGGTCGCCACAAATATTCCATGTGTGGTCCTTATATTTGATGAGTCTTAGCAGCAGTTTCATCGATTCATAAGTCTCATTAAGGCCAGTGGCATGTGCTACAGGTATTGAAGGTTTTTCATTGCCGTTGTGCAGTAATACAGCTTTAAGGCTAGCTTTACTAGAGTCAATGAACAGTCTCCATTCTTTTGGATCATAGCGACAGCCAATCCCTTGCATCAGACCACTGATATCGTGGCAGAAACAAACGTTTTCTTCCTGTAAGTAAAATGATGAAAACTGCAAATGGCGATGGCGGAAATGGGAAACTTTGGTGTTTGGTTGGAGAAGATTAAATTCTTGAAGTCTTGAACCAAGCAACTCTGCCTTTTCTTTTGGTAATTCCAAATCGCGCACTAAGTCATTTAACTCCGCTTGACTTAACAAATGTGGGGAAATATTTGCATCTGGAACATATATGCCATCTTTCCCTGTTTCTATATCACTAGCAGAATCTTCAGATGAACTGCTGTCTGTTATCGTTGCTGGTGGAACTGGTGGTGGATTTGTTTCATCATGTGGTACTGGTTTCATTGCTGATTCGCAGTTTGGGTACGTGATCTTTGATTTGTTTTTCTTTGTGAAACCAGCAATCTTTGTCAAACAAAAATAACAATCATTGAAGTGATTTTTCGGCTCACGCCAAACCATGGGGACTGAGAGCGGCATAGCTTTTCTTTTACCATTCATCCAAGCTATTAACATTGCATTGCACTGTGCACAGCAAATATGTGGTGCCCAGTCCCTCTGTTGGTCTCCTAACTTAGTCAAAATAACACTTGTAGGCAAGTTTAATCTTTGTTGTTATGTTTCTACGTTGTGGCTTAGGTGTATATTGTCCACAGACAAAGCAGAAGTGTCTGGGTGATTTACACAAGCACGTCTATTTGATGCCATTTGAATTAACCATACAATATCTGAAAAAACGTAGAAAGTAATTATTACGATGTGCAAAATAAAAAGAAATACACACCGTAGTACAAACAAATGCTATAAAAACACACAAGTCACCACAACTGTCACTTGCTCATCAGCAGAGAGCTTCCAACAACCGTTCGCTGACTGTCACGTAGCGATGACCGTTGGGCCGTGCCCGTTACTATGCTCTTGACTCAGTGTTGCCAAACTCGGATAAATTTTATTTATCAAAATTGTTCGAATTTGTATATAGTTGGCAAACAAAATGCTTTAACCTTGAAAAGCAAGTTTCAAAAAATATTACTGGCATTAAGCGATTAAAACCAAAATCTGGACGTGGTAGAAAATTTTACTAAAAGTGATTTGCATTTTACACAAAATCAGACGTGATAGAAAAAATCTATTATAGATTTGAAATCAGCATACCGAAATTAGCTAGGGCACCTATTTGGTCTTCTGTAACAAAATCTTTGTTGCCTAGTGTTATATAAGAACAGAAAATAATTTAGAAGGGTCACAGAAATAACGTATTGCGTACGATAGTTACGTTTAGTTAAAAATTATTAGCATATCTTGAGCCACAAATCTGTCTCTTATGCATAAAATGTACTCATATAACTGATGCACATACATATATATATACGTACATACATACATACGTACGTACACAAAAAAATAATTTGCACAAGTCCGAAAGGTTAATCCAAAAGTTAATTCACTAACCGTAGTTGGGTTACAGACTTCAATCCAGTTGTGTCGTAATCAAAGTAACCATTAGGTTTGGTTGTCATATAATTCATATTTTTGTTGTTGTAACCGGATGTATACGATGTTGCGTCGTCAGTGCATTCTGTCGATTGATTGATGTGGACTGTTTAACTCCCTTCGCAATATGTAAGGTCATTTGACGAAGGGGATCTACAGTTTTACGTGGTGGCACCCGTACCAAGGGTCACTACATAATCTGGGCGCAGAGAACGGCCTCCCATCACGAAATAGTACAAGGAGAGATGAAAGAACGCGTTGTAGAAAAAAATTGTACGAAATTGAGGGATGATATATGCTTACTTTAGGTTATTTTAAATGAGTCTAGAGTTTCATTGGTGCGTTTTATTTCCACTAACTGTGTACACGAGATAAGTATACGCATGGGTGAATGAACTCTGAAACTGTTCTTTTTCATTACACTTTTGCATAAAGCTTTTCACAACAATTTTGGAAAGAGTTTCTGTATTAGTTGCTGGACACAACGTGGAAAGTGTACATGAAAGATAGGGAGTTACAAGGACAAGAAGTACCTCAATAAGTAATGCATCCTATACCGAGGATGTATCAGTGGTTACGGTTCCATGGAAAGAAATTCCTACACCGCAAATAAATAGTGTGCACGGTTCGGCCTATCCATTTTCTTGAACTGAACTGCAGAGGAACTGTTCTCCTCTTCTGAAGGTAGCCTGTTGCACGCGCCACAGAACTTATAGGTAAAATAAATACCACAAATAGAGAAAGAGATCGGGTTATATTAGGAGGCGGAAACAAGGAGATTGTGCTCTCTCTGTACAATTCCCTGGTTTCCTGGAGTATGCTGTGCAGTTCTGGTCATTCGTAACACCGATATAACGGGCCCACGCTTTGGACGTCCTGATATTTGCAAAATATATGTTTGCGGTCATACTATTCGACCCTCAACTTTGATTAATGTATTCAGTTTGACTTTCTACTTGCCAATTCTCGCGTAGATGTGTGATTAAATACTCACGAAAATGAATGTCTGCTTGGGTGGTAGATAAATGGGCGCCTAGGTTTCCTAGTGGATTAGACGCTGGGGTGCTGGTTGAAAGATCGAGTCCGGACGATGACATTGTGTGTGTGTGTGTGTGTGTGTGTGTGTGCCGTCTTCAGTTTTTCGAATCTCTCTCTCTGTATATATATATATATATATATATATATATATATATATATATATATATATATATATATATATGTTACGCACCGTTTGTGTAATTGCCCAATTCATGAACTGGGCATATAATTGCCTATTTCATGAAATGGGCAACTTACTGCCCATTACATGAAATGGGCATTTATATGCCCAGTTCGTGAAATGGGCAATCACGTGTATGACCTTTAAAATCTTATACAATTCTACAAAAATGGGCAAGCAAACTTCCGCCCATTTCATGAACTGGGCAATATAAATGCCCACTTCATGTAATGGGCAATAAGTTGCCCATTTGCAACGCTTAAACATTGCCAGCACAAGAAAATGCTGCTGAAACACTTGCACCACCACCGCTGGAGCCAGACCACTCACCTGCGCATGAAACAGCCGTGCTGCATGTATCACCTAAGGACGTATCACAAGACGATGCTGCTGTACACCCTACTGTACTCGCACGGCAAAAAGCTCATGAGGGTATAGTGCTACAAGCAGAAAAAATATTGACGCGATGTAAAAGAACGTTGCCACTGGTCAACGTTGGTCATAATGTAGCAGTTACAGTATCTCAATTTGATCGTAGTAAAGGTGATCCTCCTAATATAATACGTATAATTCTTGCTAAGGACGACGGTGGCTACACAGTAGGAACAAAAGTTAGAATAATAAATGGTAAACTTTCAAGGAATCAGTTTGAATCTGTTCACTATACTGGTCTTAAATCTAATGATATTCCCTCAAACTAAGCATTCGCGAAATCGTTAAACTACAAAGTGTTTGTGGAGGACAAGGGTTCAGGAGGTGTAATTGCAGAAGTAATTGCCTAACTAAACGATGTCTATGTCTGAAAAATAATCTCGTTGCAACAGCGCCTGTCACAGTCATAATTCCTGTGAGAATGTAGACATCATTATCACTTGCCTTATCTCTTTTTAATTTTACTTTTTTAATAAATGATTCAGTCGAAATTTTAATTTTCCTTCACACAGATGCCCATTTCATGAAATGGGCAAGCAAAATTCCGCCCATTTCACGAATTGGGCAATATAAATGTCCATTTCATGTAATGGGCAGTAAGTTGCCCATTTCATGAAATAGGCAATTATATTGCCCAGTTCATGAATTGGGCAATTACACAAACGGGGCGTACATATATATATATATATATATATATATATATATATATATATATATACAAACTCAGAATGGTTCCCTGAGAACATTATATGTTAAACACAGACCGTGCATGGAACAAGGAACTCTTCTGGGAAAATTAAATCCACTATAGTCCGGATAAGTAATGGTAAATGACAAATACCATAGTTTTTTCTTTTTCATGATTTTAGCCCGACGTGGGCAACGGGTCTCTCGCAAAGAGATCCCATAAATATAGCTTCCCTCACCAGCTATCTGCAAAGCAGACAGGATCCAGCTTTGGGACATGGATCTAGGGTTTAAAGCAAGCCTAGATCCCTACATTCAGAACCTCTATAAAGTAAAAGACTCGTTGCATTCACGTCGTGTTGAATAAATCAAAGAAAAAGGGGGTAACTATTGTATTTTTAGCCAAAAAAACCAAAACTTAAACCTCAACCGGGACATTGAGCGCCACTTTTCAAGGCACGAAACACGTCCGTTTAGTATACACAAACTCAGAATGGTTCCCTGAGAACTTATTATGTTAAACACAGACCGTGCATGGAACAAGGAACTCTTCTGGGAAAATTAAATCCACTATAGTCCGGATAAGTAATGGTAAATGACAAATACCATAGTTTTTCTTTTTCATGATTTTAGCCCGACGTGGGCAACGGGTCTCTCGCAAAGAGATCCCATAAATATAGCTTCCCTCACCAGCTATCTGCAAAGCAGACAGGATCCAGCTTTGGGACATGGATCTAGGGTTTAAAGCAAGCCTAGATCCCTACATTCAGAACCTCTATATAAGTAAAAGACTCGTTGCATTCACGTCGTGTTGAATAAATCAAAGAAAAAGGGGGTAACTATTGTATTTTTAGCCAAAAAAACCAAAACTTAAACCTCAACCGGGACATTGAGCGTCCACTTTTCAAGGCACGAAACACGTCCGTTAGTATACACAAACTCAGAATGGTTCCCTGAGAACATTATATGTTAAACACAGACCGTGCATGGAACAAGGAACTCTTCTGGGAAAATTAAATCCACTATAGTCCGGATAAGTAATGGTAAATGGACAAATACCATAGTTTTTTCTTTTTCATGATTTTAGCCCGACGTGGGCAACGGGTCTCTCGCAAAGAGATCCCAAATATAGCTTCCCTCACCAGCTATCTGCAAAGCAGACAGGATCCAGCTTTGGGACATGGATCTAGGGTTTAAAGCAAGCCTAGATCCCTACATTCAGAACCTCTATATAAGTAAAAGACTCGTTGCATTCACGTCGTGTTGAATAAATCAAAGAAAAAGGGGGTAACTATTGTATTTTTAGCCAAAAAAACCAAAACTTAAACCTCAACCGGGACATTGAGCGTCCACTTTTCAAGGCACGAAACACGTCCGTTTAGTATACACAAACTCAGAATGGTTCCCTGAGAACATTATATGTATACTAAACGGACGTGTTTCGTGCCTTGAAAAGTGGACGCTCAATGTCCCGGTTGAGGTTTAAGTTTTGGTTTTTTGGCTAAAAATACAATAGTTACCCCCTTTTTCTTTGATTTATTCAACACGACGTGAATGCAACGAGTCTTTTACTTATATAGAGGTTCTGAATGTAGGGATCTAGGCTTGCTTTAAACCCTAGATCCATGTCCCAAAGCTGGATCCTGTCTGCTTTGCAGATAGCTGGTGAGGGAAGCTATATTTATGGGATCTCTTGCGAGAGACCCGTTGCCCACGTCGGGCTAAAATCATGAAAAAGAAAAAAACTATGGTATTTGTCATTTACCATTACTTATCCGGACTATAGTGGATTTAATTTTCCCAGAAGAGTTCCTTGTTCCATGCACGGTCTGTGTTTAACATATAATGTTCTCAGGGAACCATTCTGAGTTTGTGTATACTAAACGGACGTGTTTCGTGCCTTGAAAAGTGGACGCTCAATGTCCCGGTTGAGGTTTAAGTTTGGTTTTTTGGCTAAAAATACAATAGTTACCCCCTTTTTCTTTGATTTATTCAACACGACGTGAATGCAACGAGTCTTTTACTTATATAGAGGTTCTGAATGTAGGGATCTAGGCTTGCTTTAAACCCTAGATCCATGTCCCAAAGCTGGATCCTGTCTGCTTTGCAGATAGCTGGTGAGGGAAGCTATATTATGGGATCTCTTTGCGAGAGACCCGTTGCCCACGTCGGGCTAAAATCATGAAAAAGAAAAACTATGGTATTTGTCATTTACCATTACTTATCCGGACTATAGTGGATTTAATTTTCCCAGAAGAGTTCCTTGTTCCATGCACGGTCTGTGTTTAACATATAATGTTCTCAGGGAACCATTCTGAGTTTGTGTATACTAAACGGACGTGTTTCGTGCCTTGAAAAGTGGACGCTCAATGTCCCGGTTGAGGTTTAAGTTTTGTTTTTTTTGGCTAAAAATACAATAGTTACCCCCTTTTTCTTTGATTTATTCAACACGACGTGAATGCAACGAGTCTTTTACTTATATAGAGGTTCTGAATGTAGGGATCTAGGCTTGCTTTAAACCCTAGATCCATGTCCCAAAGCTGGATCCTGTCTGCTTTGCAGATAGCTGGTGAGGGAAGCTATTTATGGGATCTCTTTGCGAGAGACCCGTTGCCCACGTCGGGCTAAAATCATGAAAAAGAAAAACTATGGTATTTGTCATTTACCATTACTTATCCGGACTATAGTGGATTTAATTTTCCCAGAGAGTTCCTGTTCCATGCACGGTCTGTGTTTAACATATATATTATATATATATATATTATATATATATATATATATATTGTAGTACCCTTCACTTTCGTTTCTGTAGTGCACAACCCTTTGATTTATTTATGGTACTGTACACCCTTTTAATTAGGTTAATTCACTTCACTGACACCCTTTTAGGTTGTGCGCCAACCTTTAATTCTATTTCAAATTATTTCTTATGTGCGTGTTCTTTGCGTTCAGGATGACTCGGCCTATCCAGACGGATGGCCCTTTAAATTGATAGGCGTAAGTTCCTTCGGCTTACTGAAAGCCTACTTTGAATTTCAAACTTTGAATGTTAATTTACCCTCAGCTTACAAGAGAGGCCTATTGCAAGGTAGCTAAAACAACACACGCCCTCTTATAAAGTTTATTAAATGTCACTCGAAACAGTACATGAATTTAGAAAATTAGTCTGAAGTAAATTTACCAATTTTTCATACAATACCATCCAATTATAAATTCACAGACAAAGTTCACAGTTATCTGAATTTAAATCATCTAAATTTACCAATTTTCTGTACAGTACAATCCAATTTTAAATTCCAAGAAAAAGTTCACAGTTATCTGAATTTAAATTCTTTATATAGAGGGGCTTTATATTTTCAGGTAACAAGCAGGGAACAACAATGTAAATCGTCGAGATTGACGAAGAAATTTGAAAAGATGGGGTACTTACGATGGAGGTATACCGTTACTCTCAATTGTTCTACGTAAAAACCGTAGACTTATCGCTCGCGTACAACCAAGCGAAAATCCGCCCAATACAGTGGCTCCCTTCGTCAGCCAATAGACGGGTCATGCAAACTAGGGCTCAGACGTACAATTTAACATTTAATTTGAAACAAATTAATTTAGTTTACAATTCACGAAAGCGTTGGTCCGTTGACTAACATTAAGTAAATTCTTTTACAAAAGTCCGCGTGAACAAATGAAATGCAAATTCTTAAGTACAATCATGAGACAGTTATAATTTCAATTCTAAATTTTTTCTTACACCACAAGCCGAATAGAGTTTATTTAGCCACAGTTAATTTCAAGGAGGACGACTACCAACTGACTTAACAATTTTAAATTTACCTTACAATTCTTAAGGAACACGCCTTCTAATATTTTGAAAACCTATCATACCATTTGTTTCTCTCAAGGCCGTCCCCCGGAAGTCTATTACCCATACATAAGGAAAGGAAGATCTTTTTCTCCTCCCTTACTGGGAGTTCCCAAAAATCCCTGTCCCTCAATTGGGTATTGACCTTCCCGTCCAAAGACAAAACTCCTCCTTTTCCGGAAATTAATTTAAAATACAGTTTTTGACTTCGAAATCACTTGGTTTCCCAAATTTACGACCCTGGTCAGGGTCCAATTTAGCAAGTGGATTCGACTCGGTCTTACAAAAATCGCACCAGCATGCGAAAGAAAAACTAACTATTTTACATCTGGACCCTTTAGTCATAAATCTCCTCGGCTAAGCGTTTTTTTTTTTTTCCTCTGAGAACACTTAAAATAGAATGACTGTTCTACCATCGGAAACATCTTTGATTTATGCCTTTATGAATATTCATAACCCAAAACGCTTGGCTTTTAGAGATCAAAAATAAAATCTTAAAACTAACCTTTCTACTTTTAAATTTACAAAATATTTCTGCATGCAAATTGCATGGTTACGACAATATATATATTGTTGCATTGGAAATATGATAAGGAAACTTATTACTTAATCAAAGGCTAATTTAGTCTATTGGAAAACAATCACGTGATGCTTATGAACGTATTTATGCTGTTTTAACTTCATTATGATAGTAACAATGCCGCAAACAATATTTCGAGTGAAGAGAGATGAAAACCATTTTTCAGACAAGATGTGGTTTGACCCACATTCCATTCTCGCCTTTTGGCCAACTTTGAGTTTTATGCGTATATATATATAACGTATCCCTTCCTTGTCTTTCGACTTATAGGTAAAATGAATATTATTTTTATAGAATATTTAAAATTGTTTATTATCAAATTTATTATTCAGTTTAGTATATCTAATGCATATTAGTAAACCTGTTTTCATATGGGAAATTTAATATAAATGTGCAAATATGCATCCTTTCGATTTGAGAAATTTATATAAAGATGGATGGAAAATGTATGAAAAATGAGAATCTATTTTACGTATATACATAGGTTTGACAAAAGTAAATAACTTTCGGTTTGGCTTTAGAGTAAATCACTACTGACATGTGCTTTTATATGCTAAAGGTAGCCGTTCTAAAGAACAAGATGTCGAGTAGCATTGTTTTTGAACCACCTTAGACCTACAGTTTAGACGAGAAATCCGTAACATGGTGCAGAATCCATCACTAAGTTTTTATTTTATTCATGTTGCAAATAGTAAGAAAAATGCATGGTGAGGGATGCTTGCTTGCATGCTTTCATATGGGGAGTTGGCTAAAATTTGGGAAACTGAACAAAGAATGGGAAGTTTGTTAAAATTTATTGTTTAATATAAAAGTATATATAGATTTCTCATTTAATTCTTTTATCAATTACTTTAATTTCTCTGAAATTTATTATAATTAATATTAAGATGAACGATTTCTTTTTGCTAGCCAATTGTCTAGTGTATTTCTTTATTGTTATATTGGGTATCGTTTAAATAATTAGTTCTCTGCTCAACAAAATTAAGGAGAAAGTCAATCTAGCCTTTAATACAATTATGTATAATTTCGCCTGAACTATTATTTTGATGACTATACGTTTCGTATTCTTATATTATTTTATATTTTATTTTTTGATCATTCCATCGAATGTATAGGAGTGTATATTTATCTTCTATATATTTCCAATAAATCGTCTGAATAAACAGAATGATGTAATGGTGTTTTATTTATTTCGTTTAAATGTATTTCTTTTATTGTTAATATTGGGTTTCGTTTTAATAATTAGCTCTCTTTCTGAACAACTTTAAGGAGAAAGTTGTTCTTGCTTTTAATAATAAAAACATATTTGGCACTCGTGTGAATTAAAATAAATGGTGATATCTGCCAACTCTCCTAATAAGATACATCTCAACATAATTAAAATAAATGGTGGTATCTGGTAATCTCTTCATATGAATAAAAAACTATTTGGCAACTCGTGTAAAAAAATTAAATGGTGGTATCTAGCAACTCACCCTAATAATGTATACCTGAACAATTAAAATAAATGGTGGTATCTGGTAAAACCCCCTCCATATATAAAGAAGTGATATCTGGCAACTCACGATCCTCTATATAACACCTGCTTGGCCCCTGGACGCTCATAATGCTGCTGACTCCGGTGAAATAAAGAACTCTCTCTCCTTCCTTCTTAGGTTAAGACTTAGGTTAGGTTTCCCTTTGGGAGGGTGAGGACATCCCAGTTTCTCCCCCAAAGACCTCCTCCGTCTCTCCTTTCTCTTCCTCTCTTAGGTTAAGGCTACCCTTTGGCGGAGGTCATCCTCCCTTCTCTCCCGAAGCTCTCCCCTCTTCCCCTTGGCAACATTGAGTTGTTGCATAACTCCCTCCCCCTTGCTGTATAACCCCCACCCCCTTTGCAACATCGATCATTATCTCATTGCAACATTCCTGCACTCTCCCTTTTTGCACCCATAATACTTAGCTTTAATGCGTTGTTCTAGACCTAAATTCGTTGGTTGGAAGACGTTTTTAGATTAATTTTATGTCAAAAGTAAAATGTTTTTGACACTTGTAAGACTGTATCCACCCGTAATTGCGCATGGTGATCAGTCTTTCCTTGAGTCGTGATCAGTCTTTCCTTGTGAACACGACGTGTTTTAGAGTCATGATCAGCCTTTCCTTGTGAACAGACGTGTTTTATCGAGTGTCCAGTGTTACCAAGTGAATAAGTGGTTTTTGTTCAAGTGTCTTTAAAAAAAAAAATAGTGTTTGGTGCATTTTTAACTAAATTACTTCGTGTTACTAATCATTCATTGATGAATATATTTCATTTATTGAATTTATTCATTACTATATTACTTGACTAAACCAAGGCTAGTGCCTTGTTTGTTCCCGAATCTATTACTACACGAGGTTTCATAAGGTTGAAATTCCCTTGGTTTGCCTTCGTTGTTTTTCAAATTATCAGAAATGAGGTTTCTTAAGGTTCATTTTCCCTTCACACTCTACTTGACCTCCCGAAGGGTCACCCACCGTGGGATAAAAGGAATTAAGTCGGTCGAACAGCGGTCAGATAAGTTTCATTTAGTACTTTTTCTTTAACAGATCTTTCGTCGGTAGCTTGAATTATATATTCATTTAGCATAAAATTGTGTTACAAGAACCTGTTTCTGCGTTTCAAGAACATTTTTGCGGGTTTTCGCAGGTGACGGAACAATAAGCACGCGGTAGGCCTACGTTGTAATTTATTAATTTCCAAACGCTCGTTTTATGTTTTTTATTTTTTAACTAATTGAAAGCATGGCACCCCGTCAAGTACTTGCAGTCGCTGTGAAGGGAAATTTGCCGCTTACACGTTTGCAATGGCTAATAATAATGAACAGTTAGTTTGCAGGTGGTGCTCAAGCATGGAAGTCCTGAGAAACGAGTTAGAACGTGAGAGGGAGGCCAGGGTGAGGCTTGAAGAAAGCGTGATGCTTCTGACGGCAAAATTAGAATCCCTTGAGACTCCACTTACGACCCCTCCTGCCTCAGTTTCTACTAATAATATAAATAGTATTAATAGCCCTCTCTCTTCCCCGAGTTCCCAACCCTTCGTTCGAGTGCGTAATGGAGCCCCATTGAGAAAACCTAAGACTTGTCTACCAGTAATAACAAGCAATAAGTTTTCTGTTTTAGGTTTCGAAGATGCTGATGAACCGGAAATACGACTCGTCGGCGATTCCATTGTTCGAGGGCAGCTCGAGGAATTCTGTGGGAGAAACCGTCGTCGTAGGTGCCGTTACTGTTACCCTGGTGTAAGGGTGGAGGATATAACTAATAGTGTTGACCATTTTACAGACGGTACCGCCGAGGGGACAACGTATGTTATTCATGTCGGTACAAATAACGTTTTAAATTCTAGATCGGAAGAACTGCTGGCTAGATACAGGGACTTACTAGAAAGTCTCTTTGCCAACAGGAAGGAGTGCATTTTGCGAATTTTTGGAACAGTTTCTACGGCAGGAGGGACTTGTTCCTCGAAGATGGACTTCATCTTAATGACGTTGGAGCTGCGCGTTTAGGAAGACTATTTCATAATACTGTCTCTTCTTTTCAGGCTGCCGTAACTCGAACGGTCGCAGCGTAAATTCCACAAATTTCCCCTGCGCTCGCGAAGGTGTCGCAGTTACAAACAATTTGAAGGTTCTATCCCAAAATGCTCGTAGCCTACGAAATAAACTAAACGAATTTTTTTCTTTAATTGCTTGTAAAGACTATGATGTAATTGCGATAAGTGAATCGTGGCTTAGCACTGAAACACGTGACTTTGTAGGGGAGTATCAAATTAAAGGTTATAGACTTTTTGTTAAAAACAGAATAGGTAGGCGAGGAGGCGGTGTTATGTTGTATATCAAAGATAATATTGCGAACGTTATAGAAGTAAAGCACACAATTCCAGAACAGATAGATTCGACTATAGCAGAACTTAAATTGAACGATTTCAAACTTGTTGTTGCGGTTATATATAGGCCCCCTAATCAAACAGCTGATACGGACGAAGCGTTATATCGTGAACTAAAGAGAATAATCGGTAGTGAGCAGGCTTTAGTATGGGTGACTTTAATTGCGTCAACGTGAATTACGATACAATGCAGGGAGACGCGGAAGGTAATCGTTTAGTTAATTTTCTCGAGGATAGCTTTCTTATTCAAAAGGTTAGGGAACCTACGAGGTTGGACAGTATTTTAGATTTAGTAATAACTACGAATGATAGGCTAATTACTGATCTTCAAGTAATAGAACCATTAAGCAATAGCGATCACAATATGGTAGAGTTTGTCCTCTCAGTAAGTCACTCGAAACCAACTAACTCGACTAAAATTCCTAACTTCCAGCACGCAGACTTTAGTAAATTTCGAAATAAATTGTCACATGTCAATTGGGAAAACGTAATGGGGAACTCCAACGCAAAACTAATGTGGGTATCGTTCGAAACAGCATTTAGGACTATAAATGAGGAATGTGTACCGTACAAAATTAAGCGTGCGAAAGTAAACAACAAGCCCTTGTGGTTTACTTATAGAGTAGGAGACATTATAAAGAGTAGAGATAGGGCTTATATGCTACATAAGTGCGATAAAGACAATTTGTGGTTACGAAACAACTACATATCTCTAAGGCGTGAAGCGAAAAGTGTAATAAAAAAGTCCAAGCGCAAATTTGAAATCTCCATAGCTCGTGACGGCGAAGAAAACCCCAGCGATTCTTTCAATACGTCAATAATAGAAATCCAGTAAAAAGTGTCTTGGGGCCTTTGAAAAATGTAAACGGAGATCTAGTTTCTGAAAACAAGGAAATGGCTACTTTGCTAAACGAATATTTTACGTCAGTTTTTACTATAGAAGATGATCCCTACGGTCATAGAGATAATACCTTTTGATAATGGTAATATTTTGGATAATATTGTGGTTAGTGAAGGGGAAGTAATGCGCTATATTGATAAAATGAAAACGCGTAAATCACCGGGGCCGGATTCCATATATCCCATACAACTAAAAGAATTAAAAGATAGCATTGTTGTGCTGCTAACAAAGATTTTTAATGCGTCTATTTCTGAGGGGTGCGTACCAGATAATTTCAAGTTAGCAAACGTAACACCTATCTTTAAGAAAGGCGATAAAGGTGCGGCGGGAAATTACAGGCCAATCAGTTTAACGTCTGTTGTAGGTAAGCTACTGGAAGGGAATCAATAATTAGGGATCGTATAGTCGAACACTTAGAATTGCATAAACTAGTTAGAAATACGCAGCACGGTTTTAGGCGAAACAAATCTTGCTTAACTAATCTTTTATAATTTTTCTAAAGCGTGGTTGACGTTTACGATAGACATCGGGCGGTTGATGTAGTGCATTTAGATTTTCAAAAAGCGTTTGACACCGTGCCGCACAAAAGACTCATTGAAAAAACTAAAGCTCATGGAATCAGGGGTGTAGTAATAAATTGGACAGAAGAGTGGTTGCTAGGTAGGAAACAGAGGGTGGTCGTTGATGGAGCGGAGTCGTGTTGGGCTAATGTAGCGAGTGGCGTTCCTCAGGGTTCTGTATTGGGCCCCTTGCTTTTTATATATATTAACGATTTAGATTCGGCCTAGTCAGTACAGTTTCAAAGTTTGCGGATGACACGAAGGTGGGTGGTAGGGCGATTAATGACGAAGATAGAGGTAAAATTCAGGAAGATCTGAATAAAATCGTTGATTGGTCAGTCACATGGCAAATGAGATTTAACGTCGATAAGTGCAAAATTTTGCATATAGGTTCGCGTAATGGTAATTTTGCGTATAGTATGTCAGGGAAAGAGTTAACAAGCGTAGAACAGGAAAAAGATTTAGGAGTTATAGTCACTGGTGATTTAAAAGTAGCGAAACAAAGTACAGCAGCGGTCAATAAGGCGAACAAAGTGTTAGGTTTTATAGCTTGAAATTTTGAGTACAAATCGCGCGATATTATAGTTCCTCTTTATAAATCATTAGTTAGACCCCATTTGGAGTACGCGGTCCAATTTTGGAATCCGCATATGCGCAAAGATATAGACAAAATCGAAAGAGTTCAAAGACGAGCAACTAAGATGATTCCGTGTAATTTTAACATGCCATTAAACTTATTAATAATGTAACAATCTAATTTTAATGGAGTTTTCCCGTTTTATGCATAAATGAACGTTCCATTTTATAACGTCTTATTTTACTTTGTCTGGCGTGAAGCGCAGAAACCCACGTGCTGTCTCACAATTGGATTTTTTATTTCTTTTTCTAATTTACTTTTTGTTGCATATAATAGTAAATAGCTGGAACAGTTTGCCGGTAGAAGTAATTAGTAGCACGTCTATAAACATGTTTAAAAATCGATTAGACGCATATGTTGATAGATTGGGTATAGTTTAAGGTAGTAAAATTAAGGCTTTGTGGTGATAGATCCCACAGCTTGACACAAGTGTTGTGGGATATAGGCAGTGGTGGGCACAGCTAACCGAAAAGTTAGCTTCGATAACCGCTGAACCGCTAACTCAAAACTTAACTTCGATAACGCTAAACCGATAAACCGCTAAAAAAATTAGCGGAAGCTAACGATAACCGCTAACCGCTAACTTTTATTATATGGATTTAGCTTCGGTCCCTTGATGGTGGTCTCCTTGGGCTGGCACAAGACGCACCGGAAGTACAAGAGGTTGGCGTTTCTCTTATCCCTTGACATAAAGACAAAGTAGTCCTCCAGGTGGGGCCACGGGTTCTGAGACTCCTGGTTGGGCTGGTCCTGGCGGACCTGGCCATCAACAGGCCCAACATCCTCAGGCGGAACCAAAACGTCTTCACTTTCCATTGCAAAAACTTGTAGACTCGGTAAACTGACGAAAATATGCTTATGATAACGTACGCTATCGCTGACACTGTAAGACTGTAACGTCGTAAGTGAACTGAACTGCAGAATTACACAACGCTGCTCAGCTGCTGCTGCGTCGACCAATCACGTCTTGTGTTTACACGTAGTCAGCCAATAGCGTGCCAGACTGACTGTTGCAGACACGCTCAGAACAGACTGGAACAAACATGTATGATTTTAGGGTTAGCGGACTTAAAGTTAGCGGAACTAAATTTAGCGGAAGCTAATTGGTCCGCAACGGTTCTCAAAGTTAGCGGAAACGCTAATCCGCTAACGGAAAAGTTAGCTTCGCTAATTAGCGGTTAGCGGATTAGCGGAACCGTGCCCACCACTGGATATAGAGAGGCAGCATCTTGGGTTAGGGGATACTCTCTGTCCTTACACACCCCATTTAAAGAGATTCCTCTGCCGAGCGGTGCCCCTCACAGTACTGTGAGGTATTGAAAAACTCATGATCTTCACTTGCCCCACAAACACCTTTAAATGGGAGACCCAAAATGGGTGCACACACATTTCTACATTACTGTACAGTCTTTACAGCCACACCTACACTTTTCCTCCTAAGTGTATATATGGTAATGTATATGGTTGTAAATTGTGACTTGGTCCGCAATTGATATGGACCGTGACTTATTTTAGGTTGGTAGGTACTGGTATTGATGGATACCGTAATGAAGTTGACTGGATTCTTTGGATCTGATATATTTGCATGTCGGTTATAAATAGATATAGAGTGTAACATATTTGTGGATAGTAGTCTATTATGACTTGATCCGCTGGATCGAGAGATTCTATCTTTAGTTTTTAATTGATAATTAATTAGTTTTAAGTTGATAATTATTTAGTTTTGTAAAAAGTGGTTGTTGCCAATGTACAGGCAATTTTTACATAGTGGAGCCACCTCGATGGGTCGAAGTGGCCCCTAGTGTGCCCACTGTAAAAATTTCTCATGTCTTATGTTCTTGTGGTTCGGAACCGACGTAAAATTGTAGGTCCCCTCCGCCACCACGGAGGACATGCGCATACACAATTACGAACGCAGTTAGGTAGACCAGCCATGACTGGATCCTAGGGTCTTTGTTGGTCTGAAACATTATAACATTACATTATAACATTATAAGGATAATGGTTTCTAATTCAGAGGCATGATTAAGTTCACTCAATATTATAATTATTATTTATTTAAAATAATTTTTAAACAAGAAATATGAGGGTATACACTTTAACATTATAATAATTAATAATTAATGAAACAATAATTGACATTATAAAGGTAAGAGACAAAAGGGGCACAAATAAAATCAAAATCCTTTGCGCATTCAGCGATTAACGTTGACTTAAATCTACATTTTGATGCAATATTGGATTATCGTTTAACTTGTTGACAAAAGCAATTTAAAACTGAATTTGTTCAAATTTAAGAGATAATTATCGTTGACAGAGTAAATACAATAAATAAATAAATCAAAGCAAATTAGTGAACAAATATATGCAAGCAATGAAGATAAATATGTAACACAAAATTATGTAACACTGTATAAATATAAAATAGTCCCACTTCTTTTTTGTGGGTAACCACGAGTGGATTTTAGGGTCTTTGTTAGCCTGTAGTTCTGTTAATACATAACAGACAGAATATGTTCACCTGGCGAAGGCTTAGCGGACGTCATGATACTATACTCGTTTGTAGACTTTTAAGTGCATAGTGGTTACCAAACTTTACTATGCTCAAGGCACGTCAATGCCATCTGTTCTTTTTTTGGCGACATTCCGAAGGATTTTAGTCTCCCACCCTATTCAACATTAGTTACTCTCCCCCAACCAACACCACGCAACTCCAAACTGTCTTTAATGATGAGAGTTTATTTCATTTGAAATTTGCATTTGTTCACTAACTTTCCAATTACTTATTTTTGTAATTTACAGATTTTGCGGCACCCCCAAGGCGGTAACTTTGGCACTGAGGTTGGGAAACGCTGTTCTTGTATGCTAAGCATGATTCACGAATTGTATAATTTTAGAAGGATAAATGCTATAGTGTGCTTAGGCAATTAAGAGTGACGCCTTTATTTTAAACTAAAATATGGTAGTGATCATACGAACGTTTGATTATAAGTGCTAAAGTTTAGGTGTTTCATATAATAATATATTTTTTTAATAATTCCTATTAAAACAAAAGTAAGAAAACAACTTTGAATTCAAGTATTTGTGTCTTTCAGAAGTACAGTTTTGGTTCGCCAAGAAAAGTATAAAATTTACTAATGAATAATGAGTGGTTTTTGTTTTTGGAATTTCATTGCTGTCACCGAAAATAATGAATTATCGAAACAAAAACAGTATTAACAATTAGTAAGTTTTTTGCAAGACAAAATATATATGCAATAAAAGTAAAAAACGGAGTTGAACTGTTAACAAATTATTAGATACGTATTAGATTGCATAAATATATATTACTCAATCCTATAACTTCTACAGGAGCAATATTTTCGTAAAGGATGATGACATTAAAAATAAACTCCAACCTTGAAATGGTCACAAGTAAAAGATTTAGGTCTGCCTGTAAATGGTGTGAGGGGCGGGGGATGGATATATGGATTGATTCTCATTTTTCTTGCGTAGTGCATTGACGAGTTTTTGCAGAGCAGAGGAGATGGTGTTTACAAGGGCAAAACCCAAGATACGCAGATTCTAGACGTATCTGCAAAACAGAGAAAACATATGAACGCATTGAGAGATACAAAATTAGAAGTTCACTCTAAAATCATTAAATGGATTTTTGTGGTACATAGTCTTTACATCAGGTTATTCATTCATGGTAAAGCTCTTGTCAATGAACATGCACACTTCATATCATGAATTCCTTGAAAGATAATTGTTCATTCAGTATTTGAATTTTTTTGTTTATGTAGGAAGGAGAGAACGAGAACGAATGACCGCAAAAACGGCCCTCCCACAGAAGAAGAAGAGCCAAAATCAAGGTACAGGGTTTTTAAGATGCCTGGACTAGGGCCGGATTAACCATTAAGCAAAATAAGCCCGTGCTTAGGGCATCAAGGGAAGGGGGGCACCACAGAAATTTTCCATTGTCGGATTTACCATGGATTTATTATACTATTATAATCGCGGCTTATAGCCTATAAGCTGTTGAAAACTGAATTATATATATTCATATATAGTATTTATTTTTTTTCATTGTTTGAATTTGTAGTGAACAACAACCCTTTTGAGAGAATAAATATATTTCGTTGTAATCACACACTTTACGCTTTGCGTTATTATTTTGTTTATATCAAATCTTTGAGCGCCATATTAAAAATACATATAGATTAAATATTTTCGTGTGCTATAGGAAGTTATTCTGAACGTGTGATTTGTGCATATAATATTAAATATATATTTTACATAATCATTTGGTATTGTTTTACAGAAAGATTTAGGTTTATAGAATTGTAATATAAATTAATATTAAAATAAAAGAAACTATAAACTCTCTATATTGCTGTTGTATCAAGTGATGTTTATCACGGCCATTATAATAATAAGATATACTGACCTAAGTTAATTAGCGTTGAAGAAGTTTATCTGTTGCTCTCTCTTCTTCTCTAGGGTAAGTCTATGAAGTGTACTTTATTTGTATATATAACAATATTTTATCATACACGTATCTTTATTTTATAATTTATTTATCTATTGTCATAACAGTATAAAAGAATTTAGATTGTAATAACCAGAGTGAATAATTTGTAATGTATATATAACATCAAACGTAGTTAGGACAATTTAGGCCCTAAGCAAATGTTCATATTTCCTATAATTAAATATTGTGTTTTAAATAAATAAATAAATGTAAATATAAAATGTGGCTCGTTAATAGTGAAATGTTAATATTGATATTTTTATAGATTGCGTATTATTAATTCTAATGTTAAGTATTTTTATTTTATAGGTTTCGGTTCCTTCTTTCGGTTCCTTCTTTTGGTTCCTTCTTTCGATTTGATTTGTATTCAACATTTCGAGTTGATATTTCGGTTGAGTTATATTTAATTGCCACTTATATTTAAATTGCCACTTTGGTTGTGTACGGTTCCCATTTTGTCTTTCTGAGAATAAAAGAACAAAGCCAAGATTGTGATATGTGTAACTGTGTTGATTGCCACATAATATACAAATAAAATATTCTTTTTATTTCTGTATTTTACAGACCCCAAGAACCAAGATGAAACGTGTTCAGTTAAGTGGTGCACAAAAGCGAAAACTATCAAAAGAGAAACAAGAGAAGACTTTGGATTTAGAGTCCAAGACTGCAAAGCTGACTGATTTCTTCACACAAGTTCCACGACCACAACGTCAACATGATATACCGATTCTGAATCAAAACCAATCTCCGTCATCAGAAGTGGACACAAATACCACTTTGATCACTTCAAAATCAAAATATGATGACGTTGGAATCACCGAGGTGTCACAAGCAGGTTCATCTACCACATGTCTCACTACTGATCTCACTTTGCCTGTAAATTCTCTTGATACCTCTACTGCAAATGTTGATTCAAGTTGCTTTACAAGACATTCTGGGGTTGAAATAATTGCTGAAAATGAAAGTTTAGTGGACCATGGTGATGGTGGTGAAATGAATCAGTCTGCAGAAGATGAAGTAAATATAGCAAAAGATCCAGGGTTGTGGCTTGATTTCTCTGCTGATGATGTGGCTTATTGGATTGCTTGTGGACCCAGTGACTGTCAACACCACAATGGGCCATTTGACAAGTCTTACCGGCATTTCAGTAGTGGCAAACCAGCAAGATACTGTTCACAAAAACTTTTCGTTGGGACAAAAGCCAATGGTGAGAAATACAAGAGAGAGTGGTTATTGTATTCACCATCAACAGGATCAGTTTACTGTTATGTTTGTAAACTGTTTGCTCCTAAAAATGTCTCACATTTTGTTATAAGAGAAGGGTTCAGTGACTGGCGAAATACTATTGTAATTGATCATCATGAAAAAAGCACTACTCACCGAGACTCTATGCTAACATACTTAACTCGCAGACAAGGTGCGGGGTTGGGACAACAGTTGGAAAAACAAATTCAGGAAGAGTGTGATTACTGGGAACATGTCTTGAGGCGTGTCATAGCTGTTATTTGTACGTTAGCTGAACGTGGCTTGTCTTTTCGAGGAACAGAAGAAAGATTTGGATCATTGCAGAATGGGAATTTTTTAGGGCTGCTTGAGCTCATAAGCCGGTTTGATCCATTTTTAGCAGGTCACATTTTGAAATATGGAAATTCTGGCAAAGGAAATCCTTCTTACCTGTCCAAAACCACCTGTGAGGAACTCATTCAACTAATGGCTCAAAAGGTCCACGCACTCATTGTTGACGAAGTAAAATCTTCTGGTTATTTTAGTTTGTCAGTTGATTCAACACCAGATCTATCACATATCGATCAGTTAAGTGTTGTACTTAGGTACTTAAAAGATGGACAGCCTATTGAACGCTTTTTAACCTTTCTGAAAATGAAAAGCCATACTGGTGAGGAAATGGCAAATCAGGTGTTGCAGTACTTACGTGAAGTTTGTAAGCTAAACTTTTCAAAATGTAGGGGTCAATCTTACGACAACGCTGCCAACATGTCTGGGCGTTATAAGGGGATGCAGCAAAAAATTTTAGAAACAAACAAGTTTGCTATATATGTGCCCTGTGCAGCCCATTCACTAAATCTGGTAGGCCGAAGTGCTGTTGACTGCTGTCAAGAGGCGGTTAATTTCTTCTCTACAGTGCAGTTGCTCTATACCTTTTTTTTAGCCTCAACCAGCAGGTGGGAAATTCTTAAAGGTTGTATTGGAAATGAAAGTGTCTTAAAATCCCTCTCTGATACCAGATGGGAGGCACATGCTATGGCAACAGCAGCAATTTTGAAATCTTTCCTTAAAATTTTAGAAGCGTTAGAATGTATAGCTGAAGACCAGTCACAAAAGGGAGACACTAGAAGAGAAGCAAATAATATTGCAAATAAGATGCAAGAGCTAGAATTCGTTTTTATGTTGAATTTTTGGGATGAGATTTTGCAAAATTTTCATAGAGTAAGCAAAGTTCTACAGAATAAGGATGTGAACTTAAAAACATGTGCAGATCTGTATGGATCATTAGCTGACCAACTGTGCACTTCACGAGATGAATTTGAAAGATATGAAGCAGCTACAAAGGAAATGCTACCAGATGTTGATTACAAGGCAGCTCAAACTCGCAAACGTATCAGAAAGAAGGTACCCAATGACGGAGATGCACCAGAAGTATATCTGAATGCCAGAGATAAATTTCTTATCACCACCTTTTACACAATTGTTGACAACTTGAAACTGAGATGAGAAGAAGAGGAGAGATATACAAAGAAATAGCAGAGAGATTTTCTTTTCTAAGTGATGTGCCACATAATGTCACCACTTCATCATCTACTGAAATTGAAAGGTATTCTCAGGGTTGTAAAAGATGATTGATGCTTACCCAGAGGACTTGAACACTAATTTCTCTGCTGAGCTTCAGCAGTTTCACTCATATGTGTGCCATAAGTTCAGTGCAAAAAAAAATGTAAAAACAAGATTCAGTCATGCTAAACTTTATAAAATAATTGTAGAAGACAATATTGAGTGTGCCTTCCCAAATGTAGAAATTGCCTTTCGTATATTTTTAACATTAATGGTCACAATTGCTCAGCTGAGCGTTCATTTTCTCAGTTGAAGTATATTAAAAATACCAACAGAACAACTATGCAACAAGGCAGGCTGGATGCCTTATCTCTACTAAGTATAGAAGCAGATGTGTTACGTAAGATTAGTTTTGAGGATCTGATCAAAGACTTTGCAATTAAAAAAGTAGGAGAAAACTTTCAAATATAAATGAAGTGGAAGTATACAAAAATAAACATTATTTCCATCTTACTGTAAGTTTTGTTTCATTTCAAAAAATAAAATTTTATTTTATGGTTTATTTTTGTTTATATTTTGAATTACATATATATGGGGCACCAAAATCTTTTAAGTGCTTAGGGCCTCTAAAGGTCTTAATCCGGCCCTGGCCTGGACACCACGTTTGAAACATTGGAGGTCATACACGGGTAGAAAGATGGATTGAGGGAGATTGTTCCAGAGTTGACTGCTTGAGTGGATGAAAGATTGAAAATACCGATTAACCCTTGCGTTAGAGAGTTGGACAGAAAAGGAATGAAAATGTGTCGAAAGTCTGGTATTGCGTGCTCTCCTTAAAGGAAAAGGCACGCAATTAGAGAGTTCAGAAGAGCAATGTCCGTTATAATAACGACAGTAAAGAGGAAGTGAGACAACATTGCGGCGAAGAGAGAGGGATTGAAGACAGTCAGTAAGAGTTGGGGAATTGATGAGACGAAAAAGCCTTTGATTCCACCCGGCCAAGTACGGCTGTGTGGGTTAAGCCATCCGACACATGAGAAGCGTATTCCAAACAGTGGCGGACAATACCCGTGTACAGAGAGAGCAACTGAATTGGGTGAAGAAACTGCGGAGCCGGTACAACACACCTAACCTCTTAGAAGCTGTTTTGGAAAAAAGAGTATACGAGATTTTTCCAGGAAAGATGACAAGAAAAGGAAATATCAAGAATGTTAAGAGAAGAGGAAGGATTGAGTTTTGTGTTGTTGAAGGTAAGGGGATAGTCGTGTGGAATATCGTGACGAGTAGACAGATGAAGGAACCGAGTTTTTGAGGCATTGAAAGCCCCAATCAGAGATAGCAGAAAGATCAGAGATCAGGTGCACCATAGCCACCCTCCGCAAATCATGGAGTGACTGCTGAGAGGGACGCTTTGTGAAACGGGTGAAGTGAAGAGTTTGAAATAGAATATTACCATGAAACTTTCGAGTTTCACATTTAAATACTTTTGAAATTTGACAATCTGTAAAGACCTTGAACTTTGTGACAACATGGACTTTATCAGTGAACTTGTAAAGGTTCTAACCGTGTAGCCATTGGGGTATCGCAGTATTCTGGACTTCTCAAATTCAAGGGTTCGACACGAGTCTCCTATATCTCGTAAGGGTAAACACTGAGGAAAACTGTACCGTTCAAAACCTGAAAAAATAATATATTCATCACAGACTTTCTAAATTAATTACAATGCAAAAATGAAATTTTGACACTTGATAATAATACAATTAAATAAAATGCACAAGCAATTTAAATTTGACTGTTATACAAGTTTAATCTATAATTGGTAGTTATTTAACTTAATAAAGCCGTATTGTAATACGCAAGGCCATTAAAAAATGAATGGACCAATGACAATTTAAGTTACCATCATAGGCCTGTTCGGCCTTCTACCACATTAGCTAACATACATAATGCGATTAAAATAAATGAATTTCGTATTACGTGAATTACAAGTAGAACCACTTATCTGCCACATAGACTTTCCTAGATCGGATTAGCCGTTGCAAATAATGGTAAATTTATAGTATTACACCCGTCTCCCTTTGAAGGGGAAATTTATGTTTTTCCTATGGTTTTTGATGTGTTTTGAACGAATCTGACCTTCAAAACCGTCGGAAATGACTCGTTTTTGAGATAACCCCCCTCCCCCCAGCCGGCAATCTATTGGGACCCTGGTGGGAACCGGGAGTTATCGGGTGGGGGAAATCACAGAAAACGAGTCATTTCCGATGGTTTTGAAGGTCATATTCGTTCAAAACACATCAAAAACCATAGGAAAAACAAATTTCACCTACAAAATTAACGTAACCTAACCTATCCTAACTTCACCTAACCTATCCTAACGTAACGTATCCTAACGTAACCTAACCTATCCTAACCTAACCACTACACTTCAGTACTGTCGGTAGAACACCGTGAGCACGCAGAAACTCAACACTTTTTCTAAATTTTCGTAGAAAGCAACAATACAGCGTAATAATCGAACGAGCACGTGTCACACAAAGCCATTCTGGTAGCAAAGTAATTCAAATTCGAAATAAATGGAGCGCAGTGATTGGACAGACATGTAACGGTCAGCCGCGCACGCACACCAAACGAACGTACGAACACACACTAGATACACATCATAGAAATTTTATATTTCGAAAACGAAGCATTTGCGATGGAAACGATATAGAAGAAAAGTGTATTAGAATTAAAAAATCTACCTAATGAACATATAATAATTGCTGGACGTTAGACGGGTGTAATACTATAATAATACCCAAATAACATACAATGGGAATAACACTGTGTAGATTACCTCAATTCTGTATCCCATAAATGTATACTCAATCGAAAAACTGGTACCCGTTTTCTTTACGAGAAAATATGGTAGACTATGTTTTGAGTCTTTTTAGTTACTCAAACGTAACCCGGAGTTTTCGTTTTCTTCCGCTACATTTTTAAGGGAAGACAATTTTAGCTTGGCGAATAATTTACTCAATATTAGAAGAACAATTGAGGTCCGGTGATAGTGTCTCCGAGCAACTGATACAATGAGCAATGAGCAAACCAATTTCGCTCCTAGGTGCCACACACGATTTGAAATCTCCCGTACGGCACAATATATACTTGAACAAACTTCCACTAAGAACTCGTTTTCTGTTATTAAAAGGACAACTAAATTTAATTTTCTTATTTAAATTTCACAGATTTTGTGGGAGAACATTCGTTCACAACGGTTGAGATGCACTGCCGCAGCGTACTTCTTATATGGCGCCTTTTGTTTCGCGTTTTATATCATAATGAAGACATTACTCCCATCTTTTAACTAACATAATTTTATGCTACGTTATTCGGCAATAGATAAAGAGTAATTTGATATAATTTCATTTTTATATACGACAACTACTTTTTTCGGCCTATGATCACTTGTTGCCGCGCGAGGCTGCCAGCCGTAAGATTTACTTACATACCCAAATAAGATTCTCTTTTTGATTCATCTTACTTTTAAGAATTATTAACCTTTCAGAAGGTGTAATTTTAACATGCCATTAAACTTATTAATAATGTAACAATCTAATTTTAATGGAGTTTTCCCGTTTTATGCATAAATGAACGTTCCATTTTATAACGTCTTATTTTACTTTGTCTGGCGTGAAGCGCAGAAACCCACGTGCTGTCTCACAATTGGATTTTTTATTTCTTTTCCTAATTTACTTTTTGTTGCAGCTAGCCCCTTCATAATTGCTATTTGAACTTGTATAGAATTATATAGACAATTGAATTAGTCTTTTTCCCTGAATTGCACGAGTATTTAACAGTCATATGTTCTTAATTTCATGTACTTAAGAATTTTCAAATTGTTTCGTTTACACCCGAAACGGACTCGTATACAAAAAATGCCCAGCGCCATTTTGTCGAACACAATATTGTTTGGCCTAGTAGGGATGGTTGCTTATGAGGCACCCTTAAACATTAATTGATTTTAATAAAACTTCTTTGGTACACGTTTTATATTAATAGGAAATAAATGCAGGGGTGAGACCCCCAAAATAAGAACCACCCTAATATATATATATATATATATATGCTGCAAACCCACAAGGAAAAACAAAAACGATTCCAAGGCCTTTCGTGCATTCAGAGCTACACCTCGTCAGGGAATGAAGATAAAAGGCGAGATGCCCATAGATATATACAACGTACAGGAAAAACAAAACAATTAGCACATACTTAAAATTTCTTTTGCCTCTCATTAACCCTTGTTAACAGATATTGTCAATTTTATACATTCCCGCACTGTTATTGAAATTGTTTTTAAAATGAATAAATGCACATTCTAGAATATTTCTTTCTATTAGATCTCTGTTTTTAACAAGCGCTTTAGGACTATCCCACTTGATGCTATGGTTACATCTATACGTATGGTTAAATAAAGCATTGGAATTATTAGCTGTTCTACCAGCATATTTATGCTGTTTTACCCTAATATCTAACGTTTTAACGGTTTGGCCTATATATACTGAGTTACATTGTGTACATCCGATCGAATACACAACCAACAACATTATCAGGGCTATTCTTTATTAGGCGTGATTTAACAGTATTATTATACTTAAAGATTACATTAAGGCCAATTGCTTTAAGTAAAGTTGGAAGGTATTGAAAATTAACATGGTAAGGTATGAATCGAATTATCCTTTTAGGTTTGAAGAAGCCCTAAAAACACTTAAAAATAATGATTCATTACATATTACTAAAGCGGACAAATCCAATTCGATCTTCATCGTGGACAAAAACAGTTATGTTGGAAAGATGAATACGTTATTGAGTGATCGTGACACGTACAAACCTCTAAATAGAGACCCATTGGAGGATGTTAATAAAATGTTTAACAGAAAATTAAGAGAAATATTAAAAAATAACTATAATGGGCTTTCACAGCAGTTTCTTAGTATCAATCCGTCACTACCATATCTGTACGGCTTAGTAAAGACACAAAGTTAATCCCATGAGGCCTATTGTTAGCTCAGTGGGCTCCGTAACCTATAAGCTATCAAAATGGTTAGTTAGTTTATTAACGCCGTTAGTTGGCTCTATTTCTGAGTCACATATTGTAAATAGCATGGATCTTATTGACAAACTGAAGTTCCCTAATGACCCTAATTTCAAATTGGTAAGCTTCGATGTATGCTCGCTATTCACAAAAGTCCCTGTTGATGACCTACTTGATTTTTTTAAAAGATAAGATCTCTGAATATTCTTTCCCTGTTCAACACAACACTCTTATTGAGTTAATTAAGCTTTGTGTCAAAGATTGTAAATTTCAGTTTGAAAATAAGTTTTATGCTATGTCGTTTGGATTGGCTATGGGAAATCCCCTTTCACCTGTACTAGCTAATTTATATATGGAATTTTTTGAAAGTAGAATTTTAAGTAGATTGTTAATTTTAACCTGGTTTGGTACAGGTATATAGATGATATTTTATGCCTTTGGCCTAATAATTTGGATGTTGACATTTCTTGGTAGGCTCAACAATTTAGTCCTATCTATTAAGTTCACAATTGAAAAAGAAAATGATGGAAGCCTATCTTTTCTTGATCTAAAAATTTGGAGATGCTCTAATCAGTTCAAATATGAAGTCTACCGTAAGCCTACTAATAATAACTCTTATGTGCATTTTATTCTGACCATCATCCTTCGATTAAATCCTCTATTTTCTCTGCTATGTTTCTTCGAGCATTGAGAGTTGTCAGTCCTGAATTTTTAGATTCAGAGTTATGCAATATCATGAATATTGGTACTAAATTATGTTATCCAATTTCATTTTTAGATAACTGTCTTAAGAAAGCCAAGAATAGGTATTATAATAATGTAATTGTAAAGGAATTTCAGCGTAAAAATATCCTTAGCCTACCTTACCATGTTAATTTTCAATACCTTCCAACTTTACCTAAAGCAATTGGCATTAATGTAATCTTTAAGTATAATAATACTGTTAAATCACGCCTAATAAAGAATAGCCCTGATAATGTTGTTGGTTGTGTGTATTCGATCGGATGTACACAATGTAACTCAGTATATATAGGCCAAACCGGTAAAACGTTAGATATTAGGGTAAAACAGCATGAATATGCCTGTAGAACAGCTAATAATTCCAGTGCTTTATTAACCATATGTATAGATGTAACTATAGCATCAAGTGGGATAGTACTAAAGCGCTTGTTAAAAACAGAGATATAATAGAAAGAAATATTCTAGAATGTGCATTTATTCATTTTAAAAACAATTTCAATAACAGTGCGGGAATGTATAAAATTGACAATATCATGTTAAAATTTCTTTTGACTCATTAACCCTTGTTAAGTATGTGCTAATTGTTTTGTTATTCCTGTACGTTGTATATATCTATGGGCATCTCGCCTTTTATCTTCATTCCCTGACGAGGTGTAGCTCTGAATACACGAAAGGCCTTGGAATCGTTTTTCTTTTTCCTTGTGGGTTTGAAGCATTTATTCATTTCGTGTTTTATTGTGAAATTCATCCCATATATATATATATATATATATATATATATATATATATATATATACACACACACCTGTCCATTTTGACAGAAACAAACCGAGAACAGGAAAATCGTGCCCCGTGTTATGGCATGACCATAATTCTTGAGCATGGAGGTTTTGGGGGAAGGGCAAGAGCGTAAATTGTTTTCAGCGCTTTGCTGCAGCAAAGTGTTTGAAAACAATGAACGATATTTATCATGTCTCGCGAAACAATATTATAGAATTTATAATGCGAGTTCCGACTGGGGCTGAAGCATACAGTATATGATAAATAATGGGAAAATGGGTTAAGGCGGTTTGTTTTGGATGGCAATTATTCAAGAAATGACTCTTTTAAGCGAAAACCTTAATTTGCAGTGTGTTGTGAGGTGTGACAGGCTACACAAATTGCTGGTATTCGTCTCAATTCTAGAATTATGTATCTTTGAGAGACATTTTCTTCAACTGTTCCTCTCAGAAAATTTTTATTGTCAAACGTGAGTATTGCAAGACGACTGTGCATTAGTGTGGGTTGAAAAAATTTAATAAATGAAACATGCTGAAAAAGATGCCCGACTAGTCACTGATTAACCCTTTCATACCTGATTTTCATTTACTTTTCATGCCACAAAAAAACACTTGTGTTATATCTCCAGAATGACTAAAATCTCATAAAATTTGATGGTCTCATTTGCGCCCATACAGCATGAAAGGGTTAAGGAATAAGTCATATCTTTTAGAAATATTAATTTCGATGCTGGCAACTAAGAAAAAATGAATTGCGAACAAAGGCCACAAAAGATCCTTTTTAGCACGTTTCCTCAAATTAAGTTTTTGCCTCACAGGTATAAGGATCTCAACAATAAACTCAATTAATGCCAATGTCCATCAAAAAACCATTAATAAACATTGTTTTTGCTTATTTTAAAATGTAGGACCCATATGTGTTTGACCTATCATGTGTATTTGTGTATTTGTGACCTATCATTTGTTTGACCTATCATGTGTTTTCTGATTCAGCATTTTACTTTCTTTTGCTTCAGATTAATAACAGCTTGCAATGGCCTCTTCTGGCATAACAAGAAAAAAAGTGAAGCATTCTGTTTTCGGAACGCCAGCAAACCTTTCTGGCAACCAACTACCAACTTGTGAGGATGTATTCAAAGCCTATGTTAAACATATGCTCATTACTTCAACATTTAGCACTCAGAAATACGATGAAATTATCTCGGAAGAAGTGAATGATATATTATACAGTACATCTGTGCTTCCATTCCAACAATCGACTTGAAAAACATAGTAAGTTAGGTAAAGAGATTAATTAAGAAGGGACAAGAACGTAGAAAATATCCCATGAGTAAAAGATCTTCCAGCACTTATCAAAGTAAATATGATTCCTTCAGATATTTATTTGACATATGTTGCTGCTGCAAGTGCTATGCCTCCGGTTCTCGTAAAAGAAGTGAGCATAAATGCGCTAAGGCGGAGAAAATCCCGAATGATGAATGGAAAAGAGAAAGCATAAAAGACAATTCTTTAAAGATAAACAAAAGAGTTTTGTCCAGGAAATGCAATTGAATCCTTGATATTGGTGAGATCAGCTCTAAAAAGGTCATCAAAATAAAGATTTCGAATTGAGCGAGTACGAGTTAGATACAGAAGCGAACACTTCTCAAAATCGACACCAATATCCAGAATTATGCAAGACAGTTGATCGATGCAAAATAAACAACCGTGATGCTCGTTTAATTGCTAACGCTGTCTTAAAAGCTCTTAATCTATGAGTATTATCTGAAAATACTACGATTGATCCCAGCAAACTAAGTCGTCAAAGAACCTTGTGGAGAAGCATAGAAAGAAAGAAGCATGGAGAACAGAATAAAGGAATAGTTTGCTTGGATTTGATGGAAAATTTGATAAAACTCTTTCAAAAGTGAGAGAATGCCAGCGGACTTTGAATGAAGACCACTATTTGTTAGTTTCATTTCCAGGAAATGAATATATTGACCATGTTGCTCCTGAAAGTGGAAAGGCAAGTGATATTGCTAAAGAAATTATATCAGTAATTACTGACACCAACTCTGCATCGACTTTAACAGCAGTAGTTTGTGATGCAACTAATGTAAATACAGGTAAATCAACTGGAGTAATTAGAAAACTAGAGCTGACATTGGGAAGACCATTACAATGGTTTATTTGCTTACTTCATACTAATGAGCTTCCTTGAGAAAATACCTGGAAGTTCTTGACGGGCAAACGACAGGACCTAGAAGTTCACAGGGTAAAATCGGCAAAGATCTGAACTTTAATCCAAAGAACAGACCAATTGCAAAATTTCCACCTCTCGCTGGAAAAGTAATGGACTTACCAGAAGAAGTGCTAGCAGATCTCAGCAGTGACCAGCAATACCTTCATAAGGCGTGTTTGTCAATTCAAAACGGTCATGATAGAGGTCCAGCTATTAAATTGTTAGAAACTGCTCAACCTGAGTCTCTCAATAATGCACGGTGGCTGACAAAAGCAAATCGTCTCTTACGTTATTACATGTCACACGAAAAATCATCAGAGACACTTCAAAGGATTGCTCATTTTATACTGAACTTCTATGCTCCTACATGGTTCTACATCAAATCAAACTGGTCTTGCCAGGATGGGTCCAAAAACTTTTTCTTCATGATTGAACTATCAAAAACTACATACAATCGACAAAGACATTATTCGTCCTGTGTTACAAAACAACTGTTACTTTTGTCATCCTGAAAATATCCTTTTATCTGCTATCGCTGACAAGAATAAGAATATTCGGAAGCTAGCAGTCGAAAAAGTGCTACAAGCGAAAAGGAGTGTTATACTGGGTGAAATTCGAATGTTTGACAAGAAATCCATCAGGCTCAACTTCTCAGCTTCGACCTACATGGATATGATTGATTGGAACGAAATGGATATTACTGTTCCTTCCTTACTCTCTGATGTTATAAGTAGCACTGATGACTGCCAAACACCCATAATTCTTGACGCATACCCGTGTCATTCCCAGGCAGTTGAAAGAAATGTGAAGGAAATTTCCTCTGCAAGTGAAAAAGTCTACGGACATGACGCCCGCCATGGAATGGTTATTCTCAGCAAGAAATCTCGGCTAGAGAATCCAAAAAGGGGAAACAAAGTCAGATTTTAAATGAATCAACAAGAGGATAGCAGTTACACATATAATTTAGTGATGAGCACATGGTTTAGTTTATAAAAGGAAATATTGTTGTAATTTTTCCAAACGAAGTTTGCTTCAAAATTTTGGCTTTTCTTCAAAATTGAGGTCAAAGTTGCGAGAATGCACATATTCGTAGGCTATAAAAGTTGATGTTTTTATGATAGGTGGGTACTAGAGCACTTTTTCAGCCATGTTTCATACAACTTGAGTTCGATATATTTTCTCCCCGCCCTACTGTGCATCCTGTCACATTTCTCAATACATACTCGGTGGAAGCGAAAACTGGTTAGAAGTTCTTCTGTGCCGATTGAAAAATTGGGGTTCTTAATAAAATATATAAAATATAGAATCTGAAATGTACAAAGGATATATGAGTTAGGTTTAATAGAAGTTATTTTTTTTGTGTAGGCCAATTATCAAAACGACACTCGTTTACGTGAACATAGTTCGAGGGCGCAAACAGCGTGCGTACCTACACTGGGATGAGGTGGCAAACAGCCAATGAAGAGGTAGAATCGTGGTCACATGATGCCACACCACGAAGTTGACCAGGCAGGAATAAACTAGCGATCACGCGATGTTAAGTCCTTTCTTCAACCAATTAAATTGTGGGGAAACAATGTAGTTTTCGGTAAGTGATAGATTTTCATAAATTTATAATTTATTACGGATAAATAGGCTACGTAAGGTACTTAAGTGATATAAACTCGTTTGGAATTTAATAAAATTCATTAAATAAAGTGTGTAAATTTGTTGTGTAGTTGTAGTTGTCGAAGGAAAAGAGAAGAGAAGTGTTCCATCCTGACGCAAGGGGGAAATCCAAAGTCTCTTCTGAACGAAGAAACTGCAGCGTCGGTGAGAGAGTAAAGAGAAGGCCTTGAGAGAGGAAGACGCGACAGTCTACGTTAAGATGATCCCATTGGAGTCCAAGTTCCTCGTTTTAGGAGTCCAAAGAGGAGCTATAGTGGGGTACCGTGAAAGTATACATAAGTTTAAAATATAAAGACCGATTCATTCACAATGTATTTATATGTATACACAGTATATGTTACCGGCAATTACTTAATTCTGCATTATATTAAATGTCCAAAAAATTTAGCCATTATATTAAGTGACTACAGATTTACGGCATTTTATAAAGTGACTGGAATTGCTAGGCATTTATTTTAATGCCTGAAAAACGAAAGAAATTTAAGAAATCGGCTGATGCTCGTTCATGACTTTACTGTGCAAGATGAAAAATAAAAAATTACTATAAATACAAGTTTGTCATTATAGTCTGATAGAAGAGCCGTGTAGTGAGTCCCCATTGAAGAATAAAGACTCGAGAACTGGTGACACCGTTCACAAAGAGTAAAAATGGCAACACAAGTATCGCAGTTGTGACCGTGCCTACTGAGCACAAATGGTAGTATCTTGACCATCAATTGCTAAAACCAAGACGTCTTCTCACATCTCAGTCAAGCCTAAAGTAAATAGTGACTGAACGTTTTGCAAAATTTGAACCACAAAATTACTGAAAATTTCATAGCATCGATACCATAATGTTTTTAAGCCATTGAATTCAGTGCATTATTTACATACAATATTTATCATATATCCTTTAGACTTACTCTATATACGTACGTCTAAAGGTAAAAGATTTACTTTTTGATTGCTAATTTTATTTCTGCGGCCTCTCCAACCCCCTCCTCTCTCTCTCTCTCTCTCTTTCAATACCTATCCGACAAGAAATAATGGTTTTAAACTGGAACTAAAGACATTTAGTACCTCTTTATGCAGCCATTTCTTCTATAAAATAGTTGATATTTGGAACCAACTTCCGTCAGAGGTTGTTTGAAGCCAAAGCGTAAATATGTTTAAATATAGGCTGGACAAAGTTCTGAATACTCTCCTGGTTTAAGACTAAAATATAACGTAACACTGCAGGAGTTCATCTGCACAGTTTGTGTGTGAATTCTGTACTTATAAAGTTAGCTCATATTTCTCCACTCCATCAATTTCCTTGACTACTTTTCCAAGGTCAAAAGGTCAAGGTATTTTCTTCACTCTTTTTCCGTACCTGCCTCTGGCGGCGAGGGAGCCTTATACTTTGCTATCCAGTTTTCTACTACTGCAAGAAAAGTAGAAAAGCATAGTAGTAGTAGTAGTAGTAGTAGTTTAATAACAGAAACTTCCCCGATTCGACCGAAAGTTCTTTGAGGTTACCTCTTGTCCTGGTAGCCTTGTTAACTCACCCTCTATCATGCGCCTATTTTGTATGAAAATATGTAAGCATACATAAATTAAGATAAAGATATTAACGTATGATGATTTTAACCTGTATAAATATTAAAAAATGATAAGAAAGGTTACTATGAATTTAGACTTACCAATAGTACAACATGAATCCGCACCACAGTACTGGAATCCACACTTTACTGACCCATCAGGGCGAACTAAGGCAACAGTAATGACAAAGAACCACAGTGATGTCATTAACTTCATCTGCAAATTTCATTGGAGGAAGTTATAGAGGAAAGCACACACTATTTAAACATAGCATTTGTACATGCTTTAAAATTTATCACATATATGCACATATATTAATGTAAATTACACGCCACAGATATACTTACGATTATGTACGTATCTTTTATTTTTAACAAACAAACTTCGTGGTATTAAACTTTTGATTACTAAATAACTAAAAGCAGGATTTAATTAAATAAAGAACTAAATTATTCGATTGGCGAAAGAACCAACGTGAAATAAAGAGGCTGATACTGATCAAAAGTACGTCCCAACTCTTAGCGCACCAAAACTATACTCTGGACTCATTGTTGTCACTTAAAAATCTTCGATGCGTCTTCCACCCACGGAATTTCCCATTGATTGGAGGAGAAGCACCGTCTTCACTTCTTTAAATGTTTACATGTGTTTGCATGCATGTATTAAGCACAAGTTTTACGTGTCTGTATATATTCCCACGTACGAGCGAACACAGATGTGAATACAACTTTTTATTTTAAGAATTTGATAATTCAGATGTTTATTCGAATACGTTAAATGTTTTCAGAGGAAGTGAGTTCGATAAAAATATGACAAACACTAAATTCTATAAAAAGATTAACCGTAAACATATCTTATGAAATTATTATTTTAGTTTTTCTTCTTTATCATAAATCTGGTTGGGAGAAAAAAAATATTTAGAGTTCAATGCCAAGGTTAAATGGATGACGTCACTGCGTAATAATTTCCAGATCTAAATACAGTATATATATTTTTATAAATTTCGTTTAATCATTAATTGTTTCGTTATTATACATTTATGTATGTATAAAAAAGTATGATGATGACAATTTTGATAATAAATGTAGGCCCTAGATGCTTTTCATTTTTATGTATGTCGTAAATTATATCGGCAACTTGAAACTGAAAGTGCAATATTTTAAAAGTAAATACACAATCTGGCTGGTTGTAGTTGAGGATCTAGGCTGCATTCGTGTGTGTTTGTATGGACTTGAAATATGAAAGTGAATTATTTTAAAAATTATTTCCGGCTTAGGATATAACATGTTAGTGAATGGTCTGCAACATAAGATTAAATTTTACAACGAAAATGAAATTAATTAATTCAAGGTCGTGAAAATGCATACCACAATAAGAAAATTAACTAAAGCCAAAATCCATGTGTAGGTTTGGCTTAGCCACATAACAACATGGTAGTTCATTATATGGAAAGTAGAGTTGTCCGGACGGACAACGAACAGACGGAATGTGTTGCTGGTTGTCAGTGTCAACCGAGGTAGGGTCAATGAGGGAAGGGGAGCAGGGAACTTATCATTTTTTCCTTAAAATTATATATATATAATTTCTAGGGATGCACCCGAACCAGAATATCAAATTCCGGCCGGAACAGGAACTTGCCGGAACTTTTAAAATGTTCCAGCCGGAACCGGAACTTTAAGTGTTGCTTAAACAACGAAAAAAAATATGTTTCATACGACACCCAGAAATGCTAGTATGATGTTATTGGTCTTTGTCTCGGTTTTTAAACTAATTTCTAAAACAAAAGCCGTGAAATGAAGTTCAAGTAGGCCACTTTGTTTTATATGCTTTACCACTTTTTAATACAGTTTTTTTTTATATAGGAATACAACAATACTTCAAGGTAAGAGTCACCTTGTATAGTATTTTTCCAAAACTATGTCATATGATGTAATAAAATTTTAACTTTTTATACATAGTATTTAATTATTAACCATAAAATGCCTTTATAAGCTACATTTTGTGAAAGAAAAAATAAGAAGCATTAAGAATTGCTTTTGTGTTACATCATGGATTGGAGGAAGAATAAGAACATTATTTAATAAGAACATGTTTTAATTCATGAAACAGTAACCACAATAAAAAGTTCCGGTTCCGACCGGAACCGGAACTTCATAAAAATTGAGGTTTCGGTCGGAAGTAAGTTGCGGTGCATCCTTAATAATTTTCTAATTTCGTGCCCAGTGTGACGGTTACCGTGTTTCGTTGGAAAGTCCGAATGATAGTGATATTACAATAAAAATCGTGCAGTTAATCCTTTTTAAGTAGTGCCAATTTTTGAGTGAATATTCAGGGAACACAGTCGTATGCCTATTTAATTGGGGAAATAGCGGCGTTTGTTGAAATAAAGCAAATAAGATTAAAGCAACTTAATCTATACAATCTATTCCGAGTGTTTTCTCTCTGAGGAAAAGTAACTGGCCATCGAAAGGCAATATCCCTCACTTATCCTCCGCGCAGGGCCGTTTCCTGGTCTAAGGAGATTAAGCGGCCGCTTAGGGCCCCGCTGCTACTAGGGGGCCCCTAGACAGGCTCCCAGGTCATAGTTCAGTGGGCAAGAATAGGAATATAGCTGCAGTTATTATTATTATTATTATTATTATTATTATTATTATTATTATATTGTCGTATTAATTAAGGTTTTTGTATGAGACAAATGTGATAAAACGGAGACAAACGAAACGTTTTGGTCGTTATGTGTAAATAACTATTGTGAGATCTTATTTCTATATTATTTAACTTTATTCTTACTATATGCTTATACTTTCCTAAATGCTTAATTTTTCTAGTATTGTAAAACATTATTATTATCATCATCATCATCATTATTATCATGATTATTATTATTTAGCAGATTAGTTGTGGTTAACTGGATGTGACTTCGTGCATTTTGGAAAATGAAACATTATCCATCAGGAGCTGAAAAACGGAAAAAGAAGAAAATAGAGGAGGAGAAGCTTTCCAGTAGCACAGGTGAGATGTGCCACTCGTATATTCTTATGATTACAGTTCAGGCAACTAGGTTAGGTAGACCATCAAGCTAGGCAAGTGCTCAGGAATCGTGTAGAGTAAGCTAGTCTCTGTAATATTTATATTTCGAAATGTGAAATTTAATGGATCACATCACCTCAAATTCTGTTCACACAGATCAATTATCAAACAAGATAAGAAAGAGTATTTTAGCAAAATCTAACAGAATATGTAATGTTATGTTCTTCTCAGGAGCACTACTGAAATATTTGGAAAAGCCATCCTCAGCAAAGCCTGATGAGCATCATGAGCCAACAGCAGGGCCATCCTCTATGCAACCTCAAACACCAGTAGAAGTAGAGCCTGATGAACCAACAAGTGGCCCATCTTCTGTTCAGCTTGAAACACCACACACAGGCATTTCTACTGAGCAACAAGAACCAAGATCTGCTCCACCGCTTGATCCGTATGACTGGCCAGTTGTCCTGTCAGATGCCTTGAAGACAGATCTGGTGTCCCGAGGACCATTTCAAATCAGCCCAGATTTCACATTCCCTAAAAGAGAGGACGGTAGAAGCTTTCATCACCATTACATGTACAGAACATTAATTAATGGGGAAAAAATAAAGCGAAGCTGGCTGATGTACTCATGTACTATAGAAGGAATGGTGCTCTTTATTGCTTCTGCTGCAAGGTGTTTTCAAGGAAGTCGTACAAACTAATTACGGATGGACTTTCAGACTGGATAAACGTTGGTTCGCTTCTGAAAGGCCATGAAAATAGTTCAGAACATGCGGATAACATGGCAACATGGAAGGAGCTGGAACTGCGGCTAAAAACTGGAGGACCATTGACCAAACTGAAATGTCATTAATGGAGGTAGAGCGAAGACGCTGGCGAGATGTTCTCACGCGTCTTGTAAGTATAATCCAATCACTAGCAGAGAGAAACCTTGCTTTCAGGGGGTCTTCCTCTACATTGTACAATCGAGCAATGGCAACTTCTTGAAGGAGGTTGTGCTGCTTGCCAAATTTGATCCAGTGATGAAACAACACATCAGCAGAGTCGAAAGTGGCCAATAGTCATTCAAGTTACCTAGGAAACATCCATCATTCAAAATGAGCTCATTGGGTCCATTAGTGGGAAGATCTTGGATGCCATTGTTGCAGAAATAAAACAAGCTAAATATTATTCACTCATTTTAGACTGCACTCCAGACATAAGCCACCAAGAACAGATGTCGATTATTATCAGAACTGTTAAAATGGGTGAAGTACCAGAAATAAGTAGTATGGTATGACATTCTTCATGCAGTTAACCATGTGAGCAAACTTCTACAGTCTCCTACAATGCAGTTTGATGTGGCAGTCAACCTCCTCACAAAAACAAAAGACTCACTCACCAGCTACAGAAACACAGGTTTTTTGCAGCACAAGTCGTAGCTTGCTTGGGACATATGTAGGAAAATGAATGTGGAGGCTGTGCTGAAGGAGAAAGGCTCAGATCCACAAAAAAGCACTTTGCTTACGAAGCTCCTGACGAACCATTTACAGAAGCCTTAAAGGGGCTGGAAGTCAAATTTTTCAATGTGGTGGTAGATTGTGCCATCGGGTCAATAAATGAGAGATTCAAAACATTAGATGATGTGAGGGACATATTTGGGGTTCTCCTAAACTTCACCACAATGAACAAGAAGACTTGTGCTGCAAGTGTGAAAAGCTCTCTAAGATACTGAGCTCTGGAGCTGACTCTGACATTGATGGAAGAGAACTGGCCTCGAAATTAAGAACTTGCCGACTTTGCCTTCACACAACATGACTGCATTGGAGCTTCTCTCCTTCATTCATCAGAAGCAATTGGAGGAACTATACCCCAATCTCTGGGTTGCACTAAGAATTGCCTGCACCCTACCTGTGACAGTAGCGTCAGCTGAGAGGAGCTTCGCAGGGAGATTTCATATGATGATGTTATTGATGATTTCGTCCAGAAAAAATCTAGGAGGAAAAATTTTGAAGATATAAACTGTTCTGTATAACTGTTAGCTATTACACGATTGTATCGTAGAGTTAGGAATTGTTTGGTAGTTGATAATTGCATTATTTTTTTATACATAGTTCTGTTTCATTTATTCTAAATAATGTATAAGCTAATTTTCAGGAATTTCATGAAGAGTATTTTTTCTGTTTGTCTTCTGAAAGTACATATTTGTTTTTTGGACATAAATGTTTCATTAAAATTGTTTCATGATTGTTTTTTATTAACAGCCATTTTTTGTATGCGTGTGCTGAGTTGATGTAGTAAGGCGTGAGTTGGTGGATGGAGGGGTGGGGCCTCAATGGGTATACTGCTTATGGGCCCCCTAATGGCTAGAAACGGCCCTGCCCCCGCGATACACTCCAGGGCACCAATCAGTGAGAACCTACAGCGTGCCACATCCCCCATCCCCCACCCCACGGAATAACGGAAAAACTTTCCCTCCCTCATTTCTAAAGTCGAGTCAAATACCTCACTTAATAAATTACCACTTTGAGTTAATATTTCGAGCACAATCATTTTCATACCATTAGAAACATGGCAATGGTAAATCAATTCATACAACCTTGTGGATACTGTAAAAAAGAAACAGATGAATCAAAGTCGATTCACTGCGATCTCTGCCAGACTTTAGTCGAATTTCAATGCCTGAAATGGAGGGACGAAGAAATCTTTCTTATAACAGGCGCTAAACAAGTGAACGGAATCAAGTTCTTCTGCAAAAACTGCATAATCGAAATAAATTCGTTTACGGTTTTTAAAGCAGAACGAAATTATGAGGGAAAGGCAAAAGAGGAGCTTATGAATCGTGAACAGAGAAAAGAAATAGAAGGAACGAAGATAGTACGAGAGGAAACTGCGAAAAACGAACAGGAAAAGAAAACAGCAAAAGCAGAAATAATATAAATAAAAGAAGCATCAACAAAGGAAACAGAGGCACAAAACCAAATCCAAAGTTTTCAAACAAAGGACATTAGCAGCATTAAGAAAAAACAAGTAGACAATAAAGAAACCATACTGAAACCTCCAAAAACAAAGGCCCCAAGTAAAAATGGGAAGAAAATATATGTAAATACTATGTGAAAGGAATATGCAGATATAAGGGAGGAGAATGTATTTACGAACATCCTCCTACGTGCAACTACTTCTACAATAATGGTCACTGCAAATTTGGTGGAATGCAAATTCTACCATCCGGACATTTGTAAGACCTACGCGACATATGGAACCTGCCAGTACGGGAGAAAATGCTACTATCATCATCTCCCGATATGTTCAAAGGACACAGGACAAGTTTCAAATGACAACAGAAGGAATGTGAGAAAAAAATATGTACCCAAAGAGCAAACAAAATACAAATAGCACACAAAGTTTTTTCAACATCTCGGACACAATACGGCTGCTAAGTCTTATACAAGCACATGCAGCTGACACAGCTGGAAACCCTCGAGCCGGACCGCTACATGGCAAGAAGCTACCAGAGCAGGTGGGCGGGAACGGATCCATCTCGGAGGACCACAAGGCTACAAAACACGCGATATCAAAGGACAACGAACTTAAAATGCACAAGGGGCAGTGCAAAACAAAGAACATAAACATTGTCCTGGCAAATATTCAAGGAATAAAACCGAACAATTCACTAAACCATAATTTTATGGACGAAACAAGGACGGACATCGCATGCCTCACAGAAACACATCTTAAAGACTGCCAAGGAAAAAGCGATAACTGCGAACACTATCGATAAGAAAAAATTGCATATCGATGGATTTAATTTACTAAGAGCGGATAGAACATCGAGACGTAAAGGTGGTTGTGCTATTTATATACATGAGAGGCATATGACAGAGACGGTAATAAGTAAATCCAACAGTTTCGTAGAAACCCTTGCGGTAAAAATAGAAAAACTAAACGTAGTACTGATAGTCATCTATAGACCTCCAAACTCTCCAAATGAAACATTTTCGGAGGCCATTGATGATATCAGAGCCCTAATAAAGTCTGTAAACTCTCCATCCCCTAATATAATACTCTGCAGCGATTTTAATTTCCCATTTATAAAATACAAAAAGGTGGGTAGAAATATATTTATACAGCGAGAGAGGACCAGGAGCAAGCAAAAAATGCTGATGGCTCTCACAAACGAGGTTATGCTGACACAGGAGATAGCAGAAAATACCAAAAATAACTGCCTAGATCTGGTATTCACAAATAACACGAACTTGATTGCCGACATAAAAATAACTCCAACTATTATCTCAGCCCACAATATAATCGAGTTATTAACAAATATGGCGATAACTTTAAAAGACAATACACATACAGAAGGAAGAAGCAATTTTGGGGATTTTAACTTAAACTCCAAGACCATAAATTGGGAAGAAATCAGATCACACATGGCCCAAATAGAGTGGAGAACAGTTTTCGAGAATAAAACAACTGAGGAAATGTTAACAACCTTGGAAGAAAAGACGCTGAGAATTTTGGAAAAATATGCTCTGAAAACACAGACAAAAGGAAAGAGGAACTGGCTAGAGAGGCAAAAGAGAAAAATATTCCGCAAAAGAAAGAGAGTAGCAACGAAGTCAGATAATTGCGGAGACAACAATGGCAGGAAAGTAATACAAGAAAAACTGGAGAGAATCGATTGGGAAATACAAACTCTGATAAAGGGCCATACAGAGAGGGAAGAGGAAAAGGCGGTAGAAGCAATAAAGGAAAATCCAAAATACTTCTAAAGCTATGCGAAAAGGAAAACAAAATAACAGGCAAAGGGGGAAAATGGATCTACAACTTCCTCAGAAAACGACTACAGGTGTTTAAAATTCAAGGTGTATCATCATCAGAATCGGAAGTACACAGGTCAGGACCACAAGGTACAATGCTGGTCCCACTCCTGTTCATTATCTTGCTAACAGAGGTTGACACTGGAGTAAATATCAACAGTTTAGTAACATCATTTGCGGACGATACAAAGATCAGCAGAAAAATCAGCGATGCAAACGAAGTAGAGGCCTTGCAGAGGGACCTGAACCAAATATACAAATGGTCAGAAGACAACAATATAACATTTAACACCGAGAAATTTCAACTCTTGAGATATGGTAGAAATGAAGTACTTAAAAAGACTGCATATTCTGCTCCAGATAGACAAGAAATTCAGAGAAGCACGAAAGCGGTCGACTTGGGGGTAATAATGACCGACGATGCCAAATTCGAGACACAAAATCAGATAGCAATAAACAAAGCAAAAAGAGTCGCAGGATAGGTACTAAGAACGTTCAAAAGGAGGGACAAGACAGTAATGATTCCCCTGCTGAGAAGACTGATCATATCAAAACTTGAATACTGCTCAGTTTTGACGTCCCTATATAAAAAAGAAAAAATTAATAAACTAGAAGAAACGCAGAGACTTTTCACAGCCAAGATTGATGGCTGCAAAGAACTCAACTACTGGGAAAGACTACGTAAACTAAATCTGTACTCCCTGGAAAGAAGAAGAGAGAGGTATACCATCATCTACATATGGAAAATTATCGAAAAACTGGTACCAAACTTCAAACTAAACCCAATTACCATCGACAACGCTGGAAAATAAGAAAGGCAAAATGTGTAGTGTTCCCAAATTAAAGGCCCGAGAAGGGAACTCCTCAACTCTGAAGGAAAATAGTTTGGTTGTCAGGGGGCCAAGAATTTTCAACCACTTTCCAAAGGACCTCAGAAACGTTACAGGGGTCAAAGTTGAAGTCTTCAAGAGGAGACTAGATGCCTGGCTCAGGACTGCACAGATGAGCCGGGTGTACCTGGGTATGTACGGTGGAGAGCGCGAGAGCAACTCGCTCCTCCATCAAGCCAGGACTAGAGGCGGGGCCACCAGCTTGACCTTCGTGTGAAGAAAGACTGACGCACGGAACTCTTTTTGCTTTATTAATTGCTATCTGATTTTGTGTCTCGAATTTGGCATCATCGTTCATTATTACCCCCAAGTGGACCGCTTTCGTGCTTCTCTGAGTTTCCTGTCTATCTGGAGCATAATATGCAGTCTGTTTATTTTCCTCATTCTACTGTACCATATCTCAAGGTCTGAAATTTCTCGGTGTTAAATGTCATACTGTTGTCTTCTGACCATGTGTATATTTCGTTCGTGTCCCTCTGCACAGAGGCGAACTAAGACACCTCGGGGCCCCGGGGCAATGAAGAATATAGGGGCCATTTTCTATAGCTTTTTATTAACAATACATGTACAGTACATAGTACATTTACACAAATTATATGTATGGTGCTCAGGCTAATTGAGAAACAAACTTAAAAGAACCTTAACACAGTGTATTCTGCCGTTTGCCAAAACCAAACAGAATTAAACAAACTTTACTTTAGGGCCAATAAAACAAAATAAAACAGAGAATTTGTCAGTTTGTGTCCTCTGTCATATTTAATCAAAGAAGTTTGCGAAATCTCGAATTATATCATCGAAACTCAGTTGATTAGGGGGCCCCTGAAGCATGGGAACCTGAGGCTTCAGCGTCAATAGCCTCATTGATAATCCGCCACTGCCTCTGCAAGGTCTCCACTTCATTTGCATCGCTGATTTTTCTGCTGATCTTTGTATCGTTCGCAAAGGATGTTACTATACTGTTGCTGTTTACTCCACTGTCTATGTCTGTTAGCATGATAATGAACAGGAGTGGGGCCAGCACTGTACCTTGTGGTACTTTTGATTCTGATGATGATACACCTTGAATTTTGACGCCCTGTAGTCGTTCTCTGAAGAAGTTGTAGATCCATTTTCCCACTTTGCCTGTTATTCCCATATGTTTCATTTTATGTGCTATTATACCATGATCGAATTTGTCAAAAGCTTTAGCAAACTCCGTGTATATGACATCATAGTTTTCATTGCCTTCAAGTGCATCTAGGATATTGTTATAATGCTCTATAAGTTGTGATAGGCATGATCTTCCTGATCGGAATCCGTGTTGATTTTCGTTGAATCTTTCCTGTGTCTCCAAGAAGTCATAGATTTTCTCTCTGACTATTCTTTCAAATATTTTGGTGAGGTGGGACGTCAAGGACACTGGTCTATAGTTCTTTACTTGAGATCTATCCCCGCCTTTATATATAGGGACGATGTTTGCTCTTTTCAAGATGCTCGGTATTTTCGCAATGTCTAGGAATCTTCTCCATATCCAGTATAAGGGTGTAGCTATTTAATTTTTACAGTTTTTAATTAATAGTGCGTTCCATTTGCCCGGACCTGCAGCTGAATGTGATTTCATTTATCCTATAACTCTCGATACATCATCTGGGTTAAAATCAAAGTCTGTTATACATTCTCCTTGCAATTTCTCTTCGAAGAATGCATCTATGTCAGGTATCGCCTTATCACTTTTTGGGTACTGAAGACCGATTCATACTGGGCTCTCATTATTTCAGATATTTCTTTTAGATTGTCTGTTAGTTCCTTATTTTCTTTCCTTAAGGGACCGGTAGTGGCGCGCGTTTTTGTTTTCCTTTTCGCATAGCTTTAGAAGTATTTTGGATTTTCCTTTATTGCTTCTACCGCCTTTTCCTTTCCCTCTCTGTATGGCCCTTTATCAGAGTTTGTATTTCCAAATCGATTTTCTTCATTTTTCTTGTATTACTTTCCCGGCATTGTTGTCTCCGCAATTAGCTAACTTCGTCGCTACTCTCTTTCTTTGCGGAATATTCTTCTCTTTTGCCATCTCTAGCCAGTTCCTCTTCCTTTTGGCTGTGCTTTCGGAGCATATTTTTTCAAAATTCTCAGCGTCTTTCTTTCAAGGTTGTTAGAATTTCTCAGTTGTTTATTCTCGAAAACTGTTCTCCACTCTATTTGGGCCATGTGTGATCTGATTTCTTCCCCAATTTATGGTCTTGGAGTTTAAGTTAAAAAGCCCCAAATTTGCTTCTTCCTTTCCGTATGTGTATTGCCTTTTAAAGTTATCTCCATATTTGTTGATAACTCGATATTTTGTGTCTGAGATAATAGTTGGGATAATATATAATACATATAATATATATACCGGGTGTCTCAAAATAGATGGAACCCATTGACATGATAATAATTTATTACTCAGAAATAAACTCCAAAAACGATTACATTTCCTGGAAGCTGATATGATAACAATTAAAAACTGAAGATTTGAGGTCTCTAGATCAAAAGATACATTTATTAGAGCACATGTTCCAAATGACCGCCGTTGCGCTGCAGACACACTTGAAGCCGACGAGCGAAGTTGTCAATCACCCTGACACCCTGCACAGAGTGCAAGGGCCTCTGAAGCACCTCGTCTGGGGCTTGTGTGCCCCAGAACACATTGTTCTTGCTATTGACATACCCACTGAGCAAGAAGTGTGCTTCGTCGCTGAACCAAACATCATCAAGAAAGTCAGGATCCTCTTCGATCTTGTTCTCGAACCACCACCGGCACATCACAACACGTTTTGCCATGTCAGCTGGTGTGAGTTTATGCTTGATCTGGATCCTGTATGGGTACAGCTGAAGATCCTTGATCAAGATTCTTTGCACTGACGCACGTGAAAGACCCAGATCTTGGCAATGTCTTCGGATTGACTTTTTCGGACTCCTTCCGACAGAATCTCTCACCGCATTCACATTGTCAGGAGATCTTGCAGTCACCTTCCTGCCAGATCTGGGTGTTTCCGCTTTCTGTTGAGATTGTTTACTGATCCTGTGGTTTGAAATTGTGTGCCCAACGATAAATTTGGCTTTTCTGGGGATAATTGTTGAATTGAACTTCTTGCGAAATTTCGCTTGCACAGTTTTGAATGATTTCGTCTCCAAATAAGTAGTGACGCAAAAAAATTTTCCTCCTTTGTCCAAGGCATTTTGATTGATAATTATTAGTTGTTATCGTCTCCTCTCTTCAAATCTGAAAAATAGAATGAGAACATTAATATTGGCAGAATTATTAGCAGTGAACATGGGTTGCATGTATATTGAGACACCCTGTATATTATATATTGGGATAATATATATATATATATATATACACACACACACACACACACACACACATGGGATGAATTTCACATTTAAACACGTAAAATGAATGAATGATGATGTAGCATGTCAAAATAGTTGTGTTGTGTGAGGAAGTGGACCTGATGAATTTTAGTATGAAATCTGGTGTATGGCAAAATAGATTTGGAGCATGACATAAAGTAAACAAAAAATTCCCCTCATTCTACCGTGGGATTGAGTGTTGTGTCGCTGAGTTGTAAATGTTGTTTGGGCACATCATAAGGTGAACTTTAATTGATTTGAGTGAAAAAAAGAAATAGATGTGTTATCTAGAAGATGACCTTGGTAAGGACAACAAATTTACATATAATGACAGATGTCAGTTGAGATACATGAGACATATCGAGCTTTACTGAGACCAGCTCCCTGTATCTGTTACAAAGATCCTGATTGGCCAGAATTGGTTACGTGTGAACAACTAATCAATGTAAAATTGCTATATAACCTAGGGCAATATATATAATATAATATATATATATATATATATATATATATATATATATATATATATATATATATAATATTATATACATACCCCTGGAGTTTAGTGTATTGAAATCTCCAAGAGGGTATGATATTGTACTCCTGGATCTGAAGGACCGTCTCAATGTCTTGTCCAGCCGTTGCCACAGAGCACGCCGAACTCTCTGTTCATTTAAGAGTTAATATGTAGAGATTCTTCGATTGCCAAAGAAACACGTCGGTAGTTATGTTTTTACTAAGCAAGTTAATGTTTTCAATCAGTTATAATGAGTCAAACTTATCTTCACAAAAAGTTAATAATACGAAATTTCTTTTATGTTACTGAATACAGTAATAATTAGTCCTCAATTTTAAGATAATCAAATATACGTTAAATATTACTTGAGCCTACTGCCTATCCTACAGTCAAGCTCCAAGCCAACCGTAAAGCCCTTTCCTAACGAGCTGAACTACCCGTCAGCCCGAAGATCCCTTCTAAGACGTTCAACCTCGTCCGTTCTGAATCTATTTTTCCAAGCTTCGGGTTCTTATTGGTAATATTGAATGTATGAGTCAATTGCTAAGTCTAATGCCTATCCTACAGTCAGACTCCAATTGAAAACCCATTAATCTTTAAATTCCCGTTAACGGACTGAAAACCCGCCATTTCAGCCCGCAGACCCGTCTCCTCGGAATCTGCCGTAAAGGCGTTGAGCCCCTTCTTATGTATTCAAAGGAACGGAACTTGCCCACGCCACTGCGCTAGTGGTTGATGTCACCTGAGAACTTTGGAGAAGCGAGTGTCTCACAATCCATTGTGTTTCCCAGGTGCAATCAAAGATCCGGCTGCGTCAGGCGTGTGATTTCCATTCGGGAGGAAATTAGTCATACACTAGCGTGTGACTTACTGAATGAATGAAATTATATACAAATAATTGTGTCACCAGGGCGTGGCTTTACTTCGATGATAAATCAAATTATAACATGTATAACATATATATATAATATATATATTATTACACACAGACCGTGCATCAGTGGCAGCTTTTCAGAGGAAGCATGGAGGCCGGGCCTCCTCTGTTTTTATCATTATAAACTATGAAAGAGGATTTTATTGATAGTATTAATTCTATACGATCGTGACATGCAGAAAGTAGGGAATCTAACATTTTTTAATCTATTCTTATTATATAGCATATATTATAGACAATTTTGGGCCTCCCTGCTTTCGCTGACCACCAGCCGCTACCGCCGTGCATGGAACAAGGCACTCTTCTGGGAAATTAAATCCATTATAGGTCGAATAAGTAATGATAAATGACGAATACTATTGTTTTTCTTTTTCATGATAGAAGACCCAACGTGGGCAACGGGTTACTCACAAAGAGGCCCCAAAATATAGCTTCCCTCACCAGCTATCTGCCAAGCAGATAGGATCCAGCTTTGGGACAGGATCTAGGGTTTACGCCTACACCTAGCCTACTATATTCAGGACCTCAATATACGCAAGAAACTCGTTGCATTCACGTCGGATTGAATACATCAAAGAAAAAAGAGTAACTATTGTATTTTTAGCCAAAAACCAAAACTTAGACCTCAACCGGGACATTGAGCGTCCACTTTTCAAGGCACATAACACGTCCACGTTGGGCCTTCCGTCATGATAAAGAAAAACTATAGCATTTGTCACTTATCATTACTTATTCGAACTGTAGTGGATTTAATTTCCCAGAAGAGTTCATTATTCCATGCACGGTCTGTGTAATATTAAAGTTTCTCAGGGGACCATTCTGAGTTGTATACAGTATATATATATATATATATATATATATATATATATATATATATAATGAATAATTTTTATATTAATTTTTGTAAAAATGAATAATGAATAATTGTTATATTCATTTTGGCATATAAAGTCCAAACTCGCGTGACACTCTAACTGTATATAAAACGCAAGTTCGGATAAATTTTTTTATTTTCTTTCTATTTTATTTTTGCTGAATCACTGGGGAACACAACTTTTGGTGACTTAGATGTTAGACCTGTTTCTGGGTATATTGAGGTCGCTGATTCTAAAAATGACATTAGTTTTTCTCCATCAGCTCTGCTTATCAAGATATGATATATATCTATATATATTTCTATATAATGTATATAATATTATATAATTGCTGACTGGCAATCACTGTTGTTGTCAATTGAATACAAAAGTATGATGAATGTCAGCAAAAATAGTGTATTAACATCAAACAAGCATAAGGTACGAAAAATATTTCTTAAATTCAAACAAGCTTGAGACACGAACGGCAAAAAAAGTTCTTTCATTGAGACATCTCACATAAACCGCGTTTCTGAGATTTCTTGCGATGAGATGTGCCAGGACATTCGCGTTGGATGCTCCAGCAGTAATCTGCCATCATGTGAGTATCCCATCGTCCGCGGTACCGTTCTTCCATGGTCCTTAGTTCTTGGTGAATCGTTCACCCTGTTCCTCGCTTAGATCACCGAGGTTATCTGGGAAACGATCCAAATGACTGTGGAGGTAATGCAGTTTGATGCTCATTTTACAGCCAAGTTTACAAAAAGAAGAGAGCATATTCTCCACTAGTTCACCGTAGTTATCGGCCTTATAGTTCCCGAGGAAATTCTTCACAACCATACTAAACGATGACCACGCACGTGCCTCAATGTTGTCCATTGAATCTTGGAAACGCGGGTCTTTCATGAGTTCCCGGATTTGCGGTCCATCGAAAATACCTGCCTTCAGCTTTTCCATGCTCAGCGCAGGAAATTTTCTACGTATGTAGCCAAAACACGTCCCATCTCTGTTCAAAGCCTTTATAAATTGTTTCATCAAACTTAGTTTGATGTGCAGTGGTGGCAATATGATCCTTTCTCTGTCAACCAAAGCTTCTTTGATGATATTTTTTTCTCCAACCACCATGTCTTCTCACCCAGTGTTCATCTTTAGCTCTACTGTCCCAGAGACATATAAAGCACGGGTACTTGGTGTACCCGCTCTGCTGGCCCAGGAGAAAATTCACCACCTTCAGATCCACACAGATCACCCATTGGTGGTCTCGGTATGATATCTTTTCTAGGACTAGGGCGACTGTCCCGTGCTCTTCTCTCATACCGACTGAGTGACCAATTGGGATTGATCTGTATCTGTTGCCGTTGTGTAGAAGAACACATTTTAGGCTCCGTTTGGAGCTATCTATGTATCTATGAATAACCGCCATTCACCTGGTGTGTATTCCGATATGCCCATTTTCATCAGCAATCCGCGCACATTGTTGCAGAAAACTAAATCGTTCTCTTTTGAGAAGAAGGGCAGTAAATCCTTTTCTCTGTCGCGATATAACGTGATTTTGGTTCCCGGCAGCAGTAAATTTTTTTCTCCCAGCCTGGAAGCTAACAATTCAGACGATTTCTTCGAAAGACTTAAGTCCCTTATGAGGTCGTTTAATTCGTGTTGACTAAAACCTTCTGCAACTGATGACGGTCCTTCGAAATCACTGTCATTTTGCCCACATATGCTTTCTTTGTCAGTAGCAGATTCATCATCTTCTTGAGGGAGCTCTGGAAGATGGCTGAATGATGGGACAGGTATCTCATCTGAATGTGAAACAGGCCGTCTAGCTGAGTCTATGTCAGGATACGTCCATTTACTCCGGTTACGTCCATTGATGCCCTTTATATTCACCAAACAAAAGTAACAGTCATCACTGTGGTTTCTCTGTTCTCTCCATACCATTGGTATACCAAATTTCAGGCACCTCCTCTTTCCGTTGGTCCATTGCCGCAGATGCTCCGTACACGTTTTACATACAACATGAGGAGCCCATGGCTTATCTTGCTCCCCTAGTTGTACTTTGAAATAAGCAAAATAAGCTTTTTTCACAAAATCAGTAATAGTTTTTCTCTGTTCAATGAACGTGTACTCTCCGCAGATAAAACAAAACACATCTGGATGATTTAAACACTTTCTTCGTGATGAAGCCATGTCAACACCTGTAACAGGAAAGAATTCACGTTAGTACATGTACAATACACATGCAAAACAGCAACATCAGCAAAATCATAGCTACAATTTAATTATACAGATGCATTTAGATTTACGAGCAACTCATAATATCGTTCCAGAAGGGTAATAAAGTAGGTAATGACGTATGCAATATCTCAAAAACTAGAGCTGCTAGAACAAAATGGATGATATTTTCTGAATCAGTGGCATGAAAATATCCAGAATAAGGTCTAAAATATCAGGCACCAAGAAAAAAAATTTTTGTACCCCAGTGATATAATTGATGAATTATTTTTTTTAAATTAATTAATAATTTTTTTAGATTTAGCTTAATAATGTAATCGTGTTAAATTCTGCAATGTTCATTTTCTTTATACATTCTCTCTTTGTCGCATACCGAATTTTAGTGTGCAGTGATAACCAATTTGTGCAGTGATATTGAAAATCTGTGCAGTGATAAATTAGGTTCTATATCGGGTAGAGAACCTAATTTATCACTGCACAGATTTATTTATCACTGCACAAATTGAAATTACTGCGCAAATTGGTTATCACTGCACACTAAAATTAGATATGCTTCGTTGTAAACGATTAAGGCATGTCTTACTTAACATTAAATCTTAAATTTTAAACATTTAATTTTGGCTCATATGCATGTTTAATTTTAATTTATAATAAAATGCATATTTCAATTTCCATTTTTAGTTAACTCGGCAGATCATGATAACATCAGATCTGTCAATATGCGGTTTAAAATAAAAATATGGCTTCATCTTCAAATATCTTGCTTATATGTCTAGACGTTGTTGCAGCTAAACTACTTACCTTATCTTCAAATATTTTGCAAAAAAAATTCAGTCTTTTGAGAATAAAAAAGAAAATAGGTCAACATTAAATAATAATGATGTCACCAAAATATATGTATATAAACTTGTAGAATTTCTCTAGTGATCATTCTGATTCTGTCTGATCTGATTTAGAGGGTGAGCCTTACCTGTAACATTTTAGCAGTATACAACAGTAAGAGAATATCTTTGCCTTCTTCGAGCCTTGTTCTCTTCAGAAAACTTAGTCTTAAAATAGAGAAAAATAATAGAGAAAAAAGTGACCCCTTAGAGGTAAACTGTCATATTAAAAAAAGTAAGAGGACTAGAGCTCCCAAACTTCATAGATGTTTACTTTAGTATGTTGTTCGTTTTAATTGAGACGTTGCTCGATGTGTTCCCTTTCCTGCTCAACGCAGGCCTCCAAACGTGGAAACCATTGATCAATACACCTGTTTACATATCGTTGAGACACCTCTCCAGCCGAGCAGAATTCTTTCGCGTAGTTCATCTATGACTCTTATATTGGTAACAGGGATGTAAACTTTGGACTTCATGGCTTCCCAGACACCATAATCTACTGGTGAAAGATCGTGGCTACTAGCCAGCCACATATTGGGTTCGATAAAATCCGGTGTTTCGTTCTCAAGGAATGTAACAGTTTGGCGTGCTCCGTGAGCAGGGGCTCCATCTTGTTGGAAAGTATATCTTCCACCGCTAATTCGTGTCATCCGCAAACTTTGAAACCGTACTGACTAGGCCGACATCTAAATCGTTAATATATATAAGAAAAAGCAAGGGGCCCAATACAAAACCCCGAAGAACGCCGCTCGCTACATTAGCTCAAGACGACTCCACTCCATCAACAACCACCATCTGTTTCCTACCTCGCAACCACTCTTCTATCGAATTTATTAATACACCCCTGATTCCATGAGCCTTAGTTTTTTCAATGAGAAACGTCGCCATTCCATTGTTAGATCGTCTGGACCAGCAGTTACATGACTCGGCTCCACCATCCAGCAGTGTGCTATCAGTAGTATGACACTTGTGCCTGTGGTGTTGTTTTCTAGCCAGCCTGACTTGAAGACATTTGCGGAGGAACTTTCTTCTCCTTACCAATCTGATCTGCTGAGATACGATCGCTGGAACTGGAGCTCAAAATGTAGGACAGGAATTGAAAATCATGGGATGGGGATGTTCCTAAGAGCCCCAAGGATGCACTGAAATATGCAGATGAAGAATTTTTCCCAAACATACGTGTTGTGTTTCGCCTCATCTGTACTCTTCAAGTCACCAGTTGGGAAAATGAAAAGAGTTTTATTGCTTTGCGACGTCTCAAGACGGTTAAGAAGTACTCTCACAAATGAGAGTCTGAATCAGGGGTGGGGAAACTTTTCAGTACCAAGGGCGAAAATCGATAACATAAACACCTCCGCGGGCGTCTGGCAAATTTTAAGCTTATATATATAAGCCTTATATAATTTACAATACATCTATTTGTGAACGCACATCAATGTCATCAAAATAGTTACCTTTAAATAGCAATTTCGTAGATATGTAACTCTCAAGCAAAGACTAATTTAAAAAATACCAGGATATATATATATATATATATATATATATATATAGTTTATTTTTATAACTTTGAAGCAATAAAAAGTAATCATAAGGGCATATTTTTTTAATTTGATGAATCTTACCTTTCAATTTTTTAGTGAGAAGGATGGTTCTGCTTTTCCTGTGAAAGTTTGGAAATATTAACTGGCATTGATGAGACAGCAACTTGGAGTTGGTTAGCAAGATTTTCGTCTGTAAGTCGTGTACGTAAACGACTCTCTGCCAAATTTAATTTTGAGAAAAACTGCTCGCATTGATAAGTTGTAGAAACTTGTGAAGCTATTTTCAAAGCATTGTTTCTCAGAAAAGGAAATTTCTCAACATTAACACATTTGTAAAATTCCAAAATAGGCTCACTGTTATATTTTGATTTCAAAGTATTATCAGAATGTAAATCAATTAATTCCAATTGCCAGGATTCCGGAGCTTCATCAGGCATTACGTCAAAAGGGGTTCGCATATTCGTAGCTCGATTCTATGATTTTTCAAATCTTCAAATCTATTTTGAAATTGATCCAAAAGACTTAAACACTCGTCAACGTATTCAACTGTCGATTTTGGATTTTGTTCTCTCAACTTTGGAAAATGTATAAAGCAGTTCCTTTTCAGTTGGGTCACAAATAATTGAAGCATCGATTCAAAGCTCCTGATATGGGTGAGCAAAGAGGTAATTAGCTGATTGGGCCCTTGCAATTTTAAATTTAGATTATTTAAATGACTAGTTATATCTACTAAAAATGCCAAATCACTTAGAAACTTTTGGTCCTCCAATTCTTTAATGGGGGCACCATTAACGTCCATAAAGAGTCTCACTTCATCTCTCAGTTCATAAAAGCGCTGAAGCATTTGAGCTTTACTTAGCCATCGAACTTCACAATGGTACAATAGGTCACCATATTCAGCTTCAAGGTCATGCAAAAATTCTTTGAACACTCTGTTGTTCAACCCTTTACTTTTTATAAAATTAACAGATTTTGTCACAACTTTCATTATGTTGTCCATCTTAAGAGAATGTGCACATAAATTTTGCTGATGAATGAAACAGTGGCACACAATTAAAGTATTTGGGTTTAATTGACGTTTCTCAAATTCTTTCTTAATCCGAGTTACGAGTCCTTTTTCACAGCCTACCATGGATGGTGCACCGTCTGTAGCGACACCGCTCAGCTTTTCATAAGGTAGATTGAAATCATTTAATACTGAGTTGACCATTTCAAATAGATCTTCTCCTCTGGTTGTCCCATGCATTGATTTTAAGGCAAGTAATTCTTCTCGTATCTTAAAGTCTGCAGTTATTCCACGTATAAATATAGCTAGCTGTGCAGTATTTGATAAATCAGTAGTCTCATCGACAGCTATTGAATAAAACACAAATTCTGCTGCGTCTGTTTTTAAAGAAGTTCGAATATCCTCAGCCATTTCTTTAATACGGTCAGAAACGGTCCTTCTCGATAAGCTAATTTTTTCAAACAAACTGAGTTTTTCTGGGCATAAAATTCCAACGGCAGTAATGATGCAATCTTTTACAAACTCACCTTCATTATGCGGCTTTAGTTTTTTTGCAATTTGTTCAGACAATACATAACTGGTTTGAGTTACAGATGCCTTTTCCTGAATAGGCTTTTTAAAAAGAGATTGCCTTTTAACCAAATTTTATTTTAAGGATGTTAACTTGTCTAAACGCTCTGCTCCTTTTAAATTTTCATATTTCTTATGCTTGCTTAAATAATGGCGCTCAAGATTGTACTTCTTAAAAACGGCAACAAATTCGTTGCAAATAAGACAAATGCACTTCTCATTCATTTCAGCGAAAAAATATAATTCCGTCCATTTTTCACAAAATGCATCACTTTCACCAGCACCAGTTTTCCGTTTTTTCCTACAACTTGCCATTATAATATGGGTATTTTAATTAAAAATTTAAATTAAACCGCCAACTAGTTAATCACTGTGCCCGCTCAAAACCTATAATTAAAACTGAGGTCTGGGGTATAGCAACAAGTTGATTCGCTGCCTCTGCGCGTCAGCTAAAAGTTGCCAAATACCTACGTTGTACATAATTATTTCAATATTTGGATCATAAGACATATTATAGATTTTTTACGAGAGATGTATTTTAAAAAGCTATTTGCTGGGCTGTAAATAAATAATTTTTAGTAAATAATAAATACCTAAGCGGGCGAATTGAAATTAGCTCGTGGGCGAAATTTCGCCCGCGGGCGAGGGTTTCCCCACCCCTGGTCTGAATGGACTTGCCTTAATGAGCGTCCATTTCAGGATGCCTATTGATGTTCCCAGTGTAAGTGACCAGTTTGCCAGACAGCATAAGAGGGGTATGCAGTTTTTGAATATGTTGTCAGACAATTAGATCACCACCTTCCCCCAAACCACTTGAAGAGATCCCAATGAAAGATGGCGTATTACGTTTCATTCGCAGCTAAGCAATTTGTGTTTCAAGATTTGTTAAAGTTTCAATTAAACCAGAATTATTTCTAAATGCCTGTATAGATGTTTTACACATACCTTTCTTCGTTATTACTTTTATCGCATTTCAGATAAGTGTAAATATATTGTATTTTGGATATATAATTGATAGTTAGTTGAGAATGATATGTTCATGTTTATAGTTTAACGTAGTAAAATTAAGGCTTTGTGGTTCGGAACCCACGTAAAATTGTAGGTCCCCTCCGCCACCACGGAGGACATGCACAATACACAATTACGAACACAGTTAGGTAGACCAGCCATGAGTGTATCCTAGGGTCTTTGTTGGTCTGAAACATTATAACATAGCTGGAGGATAATAACTTTTCACTAGTTTGTTCCTGAAAGGATGCTTACTTTGAAACTGAAGCAGTTTCCACATTCTCAATGGTTTTATTATATACAGTAGTCACTAATCCGTTGTATTGCTTTGTTAATCAAAATCATAATGAGAAATTGGGAGTGTGGATATGTTTTTTTTATAAGAACAGCTGCTTAAGATCTGCTTAAGGATGGATTACTATAATATTTTAAAATTATTTTTATGTACACAGCGACTTGTATGTGTACCTTTATATATGAAAATGTGTGTGTGTTGAAGAACTATGTGACTTATTGAGGGACAAGAGTGAAGATTACACTGTCTTGATTTTCCAACGTTTCAGGTTAATTTGATCCATGCTGTACTCTGACATTTTATTTTAATTCAAGAGCAGCAGAAAAGGTCAGAGTACTTGCATGTATTATACCATAAGACTGAAGCAGACTTTCAGGGTCAGTAAAGGATAAACATTAATGACGTGTTGGAAGGCAACCCCCCCCCCCCCCCCAAAAAAAAATTCTAGGCTAGTAGGAATGAACTCGAACTTTTTATGGGCGTGAAGTGAGGTGGAGATAGTTATAGTCAGTTGCGGATTATCAATGAGGCTATTGAGGCTGAAGCCTCAGGCTCCCATGGTTGAGGGGCCCCCTAATCAACTGAGTTTCGATGATATAATTTGAGATTTCGCAAACTTCCGCGATTAAATATGACAGAGTACGCAAACTGACAAATTCCCTGTTTTATTTTGTTTTATGGGCCCTAAAGTAAAGTTTGTTTAATACTGTTTGGTTTTGGCAAACGGCAAAATACACTGTGTTAAGGTTCTTTTAAGTTCGTTTCTCAATTAGCCTTAGCACCGTACATATAATTCGTGTAAATGTACTATGTACTGTACATGTACATGTATTGTTAATAAAAAGCTATAAAAAAGGGCCCCCATATTCTTCATTGCCCCGTGCCCCCGAGGTGTCTTAATCCGCCTCTGGTTATAGTTATAGTTAGTTTATGTCGACATTGTGACGCAAAGGAAGGCTCACTAAGGCTGGAAGGGCACAAACAGACGAATGAAACCCTGTCCCTTAATCATCGCTGCATTGCCCAACATTCGGAATGATTAAATTTTGATTCCTTTTAGAACTCAAAATAGTAATAATCTTTTTTATATTGTGGTTTCGCCAGGGCTCTTTTGCTAGCTGCGGCTCACCATGGATTGCTCATGGCTCCCTGGTGGTGGGGACCATATGGACCCCGTTGTGAACCATCGCTCTACACCAACCGTAACACGATCGCCTTTTAAGTCGAAGAATACACTGCACTCGAAACCTGTCGCCAAATCTGCCCACAAAGGAGACACTTAGTCACCGGTTACGTCGTGTGTGTGGCCCCTTCAAAACCAGGGGAGGATTTAGGGGGGCGATCGCCCCCCAAACTATGAGGCTTCTAAACCTTAAAGGTAAAGAAAGTGAATGAAAGAAGGAGATCGGAAACATAAAGAAGAGACAATACAAAATTAGAGTGAAGCGTCCTATAAAAATAATCGCTGTTGCAAAAAGAGTGCATTTAGGGGCGCATTGATGTTCAAAAGTGAGCCATTTATGTAATATGTTTTATTTAATTGCCCCTAATGATGATGATGCTTAATAAAATAATAATGTAAATGTTGTTGCGCTAATTTTAAACCTCACTGGAGCTTAATGTCATCTTAAAGAATTGACTTCTTTCACCAAAAACAGATACCTTCCTGCATTCTTTATAAGCAGAACGAATATATGATAATTGTTAGCAGTTCTATCACACCAGTTGCCTGCCAACTTCTCAGGTTCTGGAAGGTGACCGCCCCCTCCAAAATTGTGTTCTGGATCCTCCCCTGCTCAAAACGCGGGGTTCTAGGCCCTGGCCTAAATGGTTTATGCCTTAATCCGACCCTGCTTATTATCAATAAATATTGTCATTATTACTGATTCGATAATAATAGTGTCAAAAACAGTTTATTACCTACCAGTATTTAAGTATCGATAGAATATAATATGGAAACTATGTACTCGTACAGAACAGTGAACTTAATTCGAAGATCAATGTTAGTTACAGTAATTGAGGCGCAGATTCATACCAGTTTGGAGCGTTTTGCACAAAACGGTCACAATTTGCAAAGTCTACAACTTTCAGGTTTGCTTAAATAAATATCAATGGGAAGCGATTATATAATAAAATATCTTTGTTGCGTCTTTTAGACGCTTATAACATTAAATGAAAGTATAAAGACATCTTAAATTAGCCTTAGACAAAAGGAAAAAACATCAACATTCATTTTCTGAAAGAAAACATCAATTTGAATTGTCTGAAGTATATTAATACGTAAATTCACTACAAATAACTGTGAACAGTATAAATTCCAGAAGAAGAATTGAAACTGGGTCGAAGATCAATGGAACACTTCAAACCGATACGAATATCCTCGTTTCCTCCGATTACCCTAATCTTTGTTGTTTAGCTTTAGGGTTGTTAGGAATCTAGAAGAGAAAGATCCATTGTTATTCCAAAGCGATATCATAACAGCTAATTAATGCAGCTTTGCTTGTATATATTAAGTTAATACAGTGCTTAACTTGTAAAAAAAGAAGCGGTGGAACGCTAGTGAGCCGGAGGCAGAGGCTGCGAAGCAGTCGACCGGGCCCGGGTAGCGGGCAAGGCGCACAGTAGTGTCGTGTTCCGTTGGGGCACGGTGCACGGAGCGCGGGAAGGTTGCAGGACGCAGTATCCCCCTCCTGCTGGGTGGGGGTTTGGGTGGTCTTCCCCAAGAAAACTTTCTATCAGGGTGCTTCTGAGATGCCACTTCATGGCGCTGTCTCATTTAACAGACCTCATCCAATGTTTTCATACACTTAGTATGTGTGAAATATATTTATTTTAGGTATTCACTTCACATTCTTCTTTATGATCAATTTCACAATTTAACAACCTTAAGAACAAACAAATAACAATACTTTACATAGAAACTGAGAAAATCAAGAGTGAATCGCATATTTCCAGTTTCATAATTTTCCAATTTCATAACCTCTAGATCAACCTCCCAAAACCTGTGACATTTCTTCTTTTATTTCAAAAGGATGCTATGCCTCTGAAATCTCTAGAAAATATAAAATATCGTAATGAATAATGAAAAAATATTTCCCCCTAGGGTTAGTTATCAAATGATGTTATTATGTACACCTAGGCCTCCTCCATAAAAGAGGCGTGCTGACGTGTCGTGCTCCGACTATTAGTCGGTAAATATTTTCAGTTCCGGTGCCTTCCTGCACAAATTAACCACTGAGTTAAAGAGATATTGAGTACATTTATTTCGTACATTTAGGTTTAAGCAGTCCTCTCCCTCGCACAGCGTTCAACTTCCAAACTAAGTTTGGCTAAGACTTGTTTAAAATCAGCAAGGAGACGAATGACTCATTGAAGGCTGCGGTTTTTCTTGTTTAAAATCAACATTGTACATTAAAACAATTTTCCAGTATCTTGAATGAGGACGACATGAAGAAATATAAGGTTAAGTTATATATGTATATTCATCTCATGATTGTAAGGTTTGTGAAAAATTGTCACTTATTTTAGAGCAAACATTTTTGTGCTCTTGTGGCATCATTTTAGGGCATTGGCAGCGTCCTTTCTACGCTTTTGTTAAATGTAGCGCTGATAGGGCGTGGTCTTATAGAGAGCTCTCTTGCAATTCAGTTTGGTAGTTTAGATAAAGGACTTGCACCGTGCATTGGTGCAGGTTGTGTTGTTGTAACAAGGTTCAGAAAGAAGACCGTAAATAGCGCCCCTTTTCTTAATTTTTATGCTACTGACGCCTAAAGTAAACTCACATCGAGTCAGCAACCCTGAGGTAGGAGCGAATAGGACCTCCAAGAGAAAAAATAAAATAAAGGTAATATATGATAGATTCAATATTGTTGGGCTCTAAACTTATTAGCCTACTAAGAGTGATACATTGGAAAGTTAACGATATTCTTTAACTCACATTCTAAAGCAGCGTGGGATTTCTGCCTTAAATCGAATAATAGTCACGGTGTTATTGGCCATAGCTAATTTTCTTCTAGGCAAGGAAATCAACAGGTTTACTGTTATATGCCCGGATCAACAGAATACGAACGGTACCTTAATTCAGCACCTCAGAAAGCCCTCGACTATGCTAATTCCAAACTGGCGTAGCTATTTGGAATATAACACTGTAGGTGAACCATCTAAGAGCCGATCCCAACACATAAAGTAGCTAACCGTTAAATATATTAATTGTTCTTGCTTCTTAGTCATAAGTCGTTAGAAATGGCTGTCTAACGATGGTTTTCAAAATTAGCGGCTAAGTATTAATAAAAGTTAAACTTCCAGTCAGAATTCCGATGAGACTAAATGATGTTAAATTCCTTTAAGTTTCTTGGAAAACTCGACGTTAAATTCAATGTCAAATGCAACAGAAATACGATGTTAAATTGATATTAAAGTGCAATACGATTTTAAAGTGAATTTCAAATAATATTAAGTAATTTCAATTTACCAGTAATACATGTGACCGGTACCAGATCCATCTCTAGAGTGCCCCATCGTTGTCGTTGCTTTTACACCGCGTGTCCCACGTGGCTTCTAAAATCTTCATTTCACTTGGTTAAAAATTTGACCGCCGCCGGAGAAGAGGTTTTCGATAGCTTTAGTGCGTTGTTCTCGACCTAAATTCGTTGGTTGGAAGACGTTTTTAGGTTAATTTTATGTCAAAACTAAAATGTTTTTGACACTTGTAAGACTGTAACCACCCGTAATTGCGCCTGGTCAGTTCTGGGAAGGTAAGGATAATGGTTTCTAATTCAGAGGCATGATTAAGTTCACTCAATATTATAATTATTATTTATTTAAAATAATTTTTGAACAAGAAATATGAGGGTATACACTTTAACATTATAATAATTAATAAATCAATAATTGACATTATAAAAGTACGAGACAAAAGGGGCATAAATAAAATCAAAATCCTTTGCGCATTCAGCGATTAACGCTGAATTAAAGCTACATTTTGATGCAATATTGGATTATCGTTTAACTTGTTGACAAACGCCATTTAAAACTGAATTTGTTCAAATTTAAGAGATAATTATCGTTGACAAAGTAAATATAATAAATAAATAAATCAAAGCAAATTAGTGAACAAAAATATGCAAGTAATGAAGATAAATGTAACACTGTATAAATATAAAATAGTCCCACTTCTTTTTCGTGGGGAACCACGAGTGGATTTTAGGGTCTTTGTTAGTCTGTAGTTCTGTTAATACATAACAGACAGAATATGTTTACCTGGCGAAGGCTTAGGGGACGTCATGATACTATACTCGTTTGCAGACTTTTAAGTGTATAGTGGTTACCAAACTCTACTTTGCTCAAGGCACGTCAATGCCATCTGTTCTTTTTTTGGCGACATTCCGAAAGATTTTAGTCTCCCACCCTATTCAACATCAGTTACTCTCCCCCCACAAACACCACGCAACTCCAAACTGTCCAATTACTTATTTTTGTAATTTACAGATTTTGCGGCACCCCAAGGCGGCAACTTTGGCACTGAGGTTGGGAAACGCTGTTCTTTTATGCTAAGCATGATTCACGAATCGTATAATTTTGGAACGCTAAATGCTATAGTGTGCTGAGGCAATTAAGAGTGACACCTTTATTTTGAACTAAAATATGGTAGTAATCATACGAACGTTTGATTATAAGTGCTAAAATTTAGGCGTTTCGTATAATAATCTATTTTTTGAATAATTCTTTTTAAAGCAAAAGTAAGAAAAGAACTTTGAGTTCAAGTATTTGTGACTTTCAGAAGTGCAATTTTGGTTCGCCAAAAAAAGTATAAAATTTACTAGTGAATAATGAATGGTTTTTGTTATTTCATTGCTGTCACCGAAAATAATGAATTATCGAAACAAAAACAGTTTTAACAGTTAGTAAGTTTTTTGCAAGACTAAAAATATATATGCAATAAAAGTAAAAAACGGAGTTGAACTGTTAACAAATTATTAAATACGTATTAGATTGCATACATACATTACTCAATCCTATAACTTCTACAGGAGCAATATTTTCGTAAAGGATGATGACATTAAAAATAAACTCCAACCTTGAAATGGTCACAAGTAAAAGATTTAGGTCTGCCTGTAAATGGTGTGAGGGGGGAGGATGGATATATGGATTGATTCTCATTTTTCTTGCGTAGTGCATTGACGAGTTTTTTCAGAGCAGAGGAGATGGTGTTTACAAGGGCAAAACTCAACATACACAGATTCTACAAGTACCTGCAAAACAGAGAAAACATATGAACGCATTGAGAGATACAAAATTAGAAGTTCACTCTAAAATCATTAAATGGATTTTTGTGGTACATAGTCTTTACATCAGGTTATTCATTCATGGTAAAGCTCTTGTCAATGAACATGCACACTTCATATCATGAATTCCTTGAAAGATAATTGTTCATTCAGTATTTGAATTTTTTTGTTTATGTAGGAAGGAGAGAACGAGGACGAATGACCGCAAAAACGGCCCTCCCACAGAAGAAGAAGAGCCAAAATCAAGGTCCAGGGTTTTTAAGATGCCTGGACACCACGTTTGAAACATTGGAGGTCATACACGGGTAGAAAGATGGATTGAGGGAGATTGTTGCATAGTTGACCGCTTGAGTGGATGAAAGATTGAAAATACCGATTAACCCTTGCGTTAGAGAGTTGGACAGAAAAGGAATGAAAATGTGTCGAAAGTCTGGTATTGCGTGCTCTCCTTAAAGGAAAAGGCACGCAATTAGAGAGTTCAGAAGAGCAATGTCCGTTATAATAACGACAGTAAAGAGGAAGTGAGACAACATTGCGGCGAAGAGAGAGGGATTGAAGACAGTCAGTAAGAGGTGGGGAATTGATGAGACGAAAAAGCCTTTGATTCCACCCGGCCAAGTACGGCTGTGTGGGTTAAGCCATCCGACACATGAGAAGCGTATTCAAACAGTGGCGGACAATACCCGTGTACAGAGAGAGCAACTGAATTGGGGTGAAGAAACTGCGGAGCCGGTACAACACACCTAACCTCTTAGAAGCTGTTTTGGAAAAAAGAGTATACGAGATTTTTCCAGGAAAGATGACAAGAAAAGGAAATATCAAGAATGTTAAGAGAAGAGGAAGGATTGAGTTGTGTGTTGTTGAAGGTAAGGGGATAGTCGTGTGGAATATCGTGACGAGTAGACAGATGGAGGAACCGAGTTTTTGAGGTATTGAAAGCCCCAATCAGAGATAGCAGAAAGATCAGAGATCAGGTGCACCATAGCCACCCTCCCCAAATCATGGAGTGACCGTTGAGAGGGACGCTTTGTGAAACGGGTGAAGTGAAGAGTGGAATCATTGGCATAAGAGTGGATAGGATCGGAAATGCGACTTAATAGATCATTGATAAATAAAAGAAAGAGAGTGGGTCATAGGATAGAACCTTGAGGAACACCACTGTTAAAAACTTCAGGGGAAGTATTGCATAGTATTATTTGAAAACACAACCAACTATCTCTCCACAGACGCAGTGCCAGACCGAGATATGTGCAGTTCGTGAAAATGCATGAGGACTCCGTGTATTCGGAACCCATAGTTGTTTTAAGTACTACTCGTTGAAAAGACTGACTTAATGTTTGAAATAGAATATTACCATGACACTTTCGAGTTTCACAATTAAATACTTTTGAAATTTGACAATCTGTAAAGACCTTGAACTTTGTGACAACACGGACTTTGTCAGTGAACTTGTAAAGGTTCTAACCGTGGAGCCATTGGGGTATTGCAGTATTCTGGACTCCTCAGATTCAGGGATTTGACACCAGTCTCCTACACCTCCTAAGGGTAAACACTGAGGAAAACTGTACCAGTCAAAACCTGAAAAAATAATATATTCATCACAGACTTTCTAAATTAATTACAATGCAAAAATGAAATTTTTGACACTTGATAATAATACAATTAAATAAAATGCACAAGCAATTTAAATTTGACTGTTTTACAAGTTTAATCTACAATTGATAGTTATTTAACTTAATACAGCCGTATTGTAATACGCAAGGCCATTAAAAAATGAATGGACCAATGACAATTTAGGTTACCATCATAGGCCTGTTCAGCCTTCTACCATATTAGCTAACATACATAATGCGATCAGAATAAATGAATTTCGTATTACTTGAATTACAATTAGAACCACTTATCTGCCAGGTAGACTTTCCTAGATCGGATTAGCCGTTGCAAATAACATGCAATGGGAATAACACTGTGTAGATTACCTCAATTCTGTATACCATAAGTGTATACTCAATCGAAAAACTGGTACCCGTTTTCTTTACGGGAAAATATGGTAGACTATGTTTTGAGTCTCTTTAGTTACTCAAATGTAACCCGGAGTTCTCGTTTTCTTCCGCTACATTTTTAAGGGAAGACAATTTTAGCTTGGCGAATAAATTACTCAATATTAGAAGAACAATTGAGGTCCGGTGCTAGTGTCTCCGAGCAACTGATACAATGAGGAATGAGCAAACCAATTTCGCTCCTAGGTGCCACACACGATTTGAAATCTCCCGTACGGCACAATATATACTTGAACAAACTTCCACTAAGAACTCGTTTTCTGTTCTTAAAAGGACAACTAAATTTAATTTTCTTATTTAAATTTCACACAGATTTTGTGGGAGAACATTCGTTCACAACGCTTGAGATGCACTGCCGCAGCGTACTTCTTATATGGCGCCTTTTGTTTCGCGTTTTATATCACAATGAAGACATTACTCCCATCTTTTAACTAACAATTTTATGCTACGTTATTCGGTAATAGATAAAGAGTAATTTGATATAAGTTTCATTCTCGTTCTCTGTTTTAATACAATTTCATTTTTATATACGACAACTTCTTTTTTCAGCCTATGATCACCTGTTGCCGCGCGAGGCTGCCAGGCGTAAGATTTACTTACATACCCAAATAAGATTCTCTTTTTGATTCATCTTACTTTTAAGAATTATTAACCTTTCAGAAGGTGTAATTTTAACATGCCATTAAACTTATTAATAATGTAACAATCTAATTTTAATGGAGTTTTCCCGTTTTATGCATAAATGAACGTTCCATTTTATAACGTCTTATTTTGCTTTGTCTGGCGTGAAGCGCAGTAACCCACGTGCTGTCTCACAATTGGATTTTTTATTTCTTTTCCTAATTTACTTTTTGTTGCGGCTAGCCCCTTCATAATTTCTATTTGAACTTGTATAGAATTAAATAGACAATTCAATTCGTTTTTTTCCCTGTATTGCACGAGTATTTAACAGTCATATGTTCTTAATTTCATGTACTTAAGAATTTTCAAATTGTTTCGTTTACACCCGAAACGGACTCCTATACAAAAAATGCCCAGCGCCATTTTGTCGAACACAATATTGTTTGGCCTAGTAGGGATGGTTGCTTATGAGGCACCCTTAAACATTAATTGATTTTAATAAAACTTCTTTGGTACACGTTTTATATTAATAGGAAATAAATGCAGGGGGAGACCCCCCCAAATTTTGGTTGATTGGGTGGTTCTTATATGTATAGGAAAAATTAAATATATAAAATTTGGGGGGGTCACCCCCTGCATTTTTTTCCTATTAATATAAAACGTGTACCAAAGAAGTTTTATTAAAATCAATTAATGTTTAAGGGTGTCTCATAAGGAGCCATCCCTACTCGACCAAATCTACTATGCTTTCAGTCCTAAAATGTTTAGTTCAATTCAGTTTCTAATTAATCAGTAGTCTTTGTCTATTTTAGTTTATGCTGTTCTTTAACTGCTGTTATTTGCCTTTATAATGGAAAGCTAAGAAAAAATTCATATATTTATGTTGCAATATTTAACTAAATTTGAGTCCTTGTGCGGGACGAATAAGAATATAATTACTTGAGATTTTGCATATTTTGTTTTTTTGTCAAATGGAATATATTGAGGTGGTGAGACGGTGAAATTTGCAATTTCGAAAAATAAGAACCACCCTAATATATATATATATATATATATATATGAAAATTATTTCACGAAGGTAACACGTGAAAAATATTTATGATGAATAAAACCACGAAGGAAAGGAAACACAAAATGGTGCTCAAGCGCTTTCGTCTAATGACATCCTCAGGAACACTGAAGTACATAAAAAGGGTTAAGCCTATATATAGGTTACAGAAAGAAAAAAAGAAAAAATAAATACATACACACACACACACATACATATATATATATATATACATACATATCTATATATACAAATACATACACACATACATACATACATATATATACAATAAACAGAGAAGTAAAAATAATAAAAAATTATAAAAAAAATTAAAAATTAAAACCTTAAAAGATTACCAGTGAGGCGTACAGATTTTTTAAGGAAAAATATCGATTTTTAGCACAAGATCAAATGGATTATAAAAATACAAATTTATACTGGACCTCTGCCGGGTTTTAACACAATGCTGCCTATGGTCAGGTTTCGATATAAAAAAAAAAAAAAATTAAAAGTTAATCGATTTTTAGCACAAGATCAAATGGATTATAAAAATACAAATTTATACTGTCCGGGTTTTAACACAATGCTGCCTATGGTCAGGTTTCGATATATATAAAAAAAAAATAATAAAAAAATAAAATGCAAATTAAAAGTTAATAAAGTAGAAAACAAGTTTACCAAAGATTTAATGTTTTACACTTCTTATCTATATCTGTTTTAAAGGAATTCAACATAACAGGATCGAGTTGAAAAAGACCTTTGCTTATGTTGAAGTTATTTGAAAGTTGGATAATGGCAGACTCAAGAATATTTCTATTAACAATGTTGCTTGAATGGAATAAAACTGAAGCATTATTCCAATCAATACAGTGGGCTAACTCTGACAAATGGACAAAAAGGGCACTGGACAACTGTCCTGTTCTAACGGAATATTGATGCTGTTTTATACGTATGTGCAAATCCTTTCCCGTCTGACCTATGTAAAAGGAATCACATTGTTTACAACCAATTTTGTAGATAATGCCTGAATTATTGGTAGGGCTATTTTTTACTATGATATTTTTCACAATATTGTTATATGAAAATACTACATTAATATCCAAAAGTTTAAGTACATTAGCAATGCCTAAAAAGCCCGGGAAAAATGGAAGTACTAAAATATTTTTTGACAAAGTACGAGTGTTAATATTGACACGATAGAAAGTTCGTTTTGCCTTGTTGAGACAAGATTCCATAAACGCAGATGGATAACACAAATCACTTCCAATACCGTTGATTTTTTCCAATTCGGCATCGATGTATTCCGGACTGGCGATCCTAAGGGCGCGGAGAAACATTGATGAAAATATGGCCTTCTTAGTGGGGGTATCATGTCCCGAGTAAAAGTGTACGTAGGACAAATTGTTTGTCGTTTTCCGATAGATACTAAACTTAAAACCTGGGCTTTCCCTATGTACACGCACATCCAAAAATGGGATTGAATTGTCTTGCTCAACTTCTAAAGTAAACTTAATGGAGGGGACTTGATCATTTAACTGAAGGAGGAAGCTATTAAGGTCACGATTCATGGGCCAGATACACAAAATATCGTCGACGTACCGCAACCAAGGGATGCCAACCCCCAGGATTCTCGGAATATAGGTAATTTCGAAAAACTCCATATAAATATTGGAGAGGAGGGGCGATAAGGGGTTGCCCATAGCCATCCCAAAAACTTGTTGATAATACTCGTTATTGAAAGTGAATTTACAGTCTTTGATGCAAAGCTTAATGAGTTCCAAAACAATGTGTGAAGGTAGTGGCAGGTCATACTTATGTAATTCTTGGGAGAGAAAGTCAAGCATATCGTCAATCGGCACTTTTGTAAACAATGAACAAACATCAAAACTAATCAATTTATCGTTAGTTTCAGTACGTGCATTATTCAATTTTTCCGTAAGATCCATGGAATTTTTTACATGTGAATCAGAGATAGTTCCGAGAATGGGGGACAAGACTTTGACAAGCCATTTGGAGAGTTTATAAGTAATAGAGCCCACCGAGCTAATAATAGGGCGCATAGGGTTACCAGGTTTGTGGGTTTTAATAAGACCGTAAAGGTAGGGCAGAGCAGGTGAAGTGGACATGAAAAGCGGAATTAAGTTCTTATGATCTTTGAGAAGGCGTTTCAAGCTCGGTGGGCTCTATTACTTATAAACTCTCCAAATGGCTTGTCAAAGTCTTGTCCCCCATTCTCGGAACTATCTCTGATTCACATGTAAAAAATTCCATGGATCTTACGGAAAAATTGAATAATGCACGTACTGAAACTAACGATAAATTGATTAGTTTTGATGTTTGTTCATTGTTTACAAAAGTGCCGATTGACGATATGCTTGACTTTCTCCCAAGAATTACATAAGTATGACCTGCCACTACCTTCACACATTGTTTTGGAACTCATTAAGCTTTGCATCAAAGACTGTAAATTCACTTTCAATAACGAGTATTATCAACAAGTTTTGGGATGGCTATGGGCAACCCCTTATCGCCCCTCCTCTCCAATATTTATATGGAGTTTTTCGAAATTACCTATATTCCGTGAATCCTGGGGGTTGGCATCCCTTGGTTGCGGTACGTCGACGATATTTTGTGTATCTGGCCCATGAATCGTGACCTGGATAGCTTCCTCCTTCAGTTAAATGATCAAGTCCCCTCCATTAAGTTTACTTTAGAAGTTGAGCAAGACAATTCAATCCCATTTTTGGATGTGCGTGTACATAGGGAAAGCCCAGGTTTTAAGTTTAGTATCTATCGGAAAACGACAAACAATTTGTCCTACGTACACTTTTACTCGGGACATGATACCCCCACTAAGAAGGCCATATTTTCATCAATGTTTCTCCGCGCCCTTAGGATCGCCAGTCCGGAATACATCGATGCCGAATTGGAAAAAATCAACGGTATTGGAAGTGATTTGTGTTATCCATCTGCGTTTATGGAATCTTGTCTCAACAAGGCAAAACGAACTTTCTATCGTGTCAATATTAACACTCGTACTTTGTCAAAAAATATTTTAGTACTTCCATTTTTCCCGGGCTTTTTAGGCATTGCTAATGTACTTAAACTTTTGGATATTAATGTAGTATTTTCATATAACAATATTGTGAAAAATATCATAGTAAAAAATAGCCCTACCAATAATTCAGGCATTATCTACAAAATTGGTTGTAAACAATGTGATTCCTTTTACATAGGTCAGACGGGAAAGGATTTGCACATACGTATAAAACAGCATCAATATTCCGTTAGAACAGGACAGTTGTCCAGTGCCCTTTTTGTCCATTTGTCAGAGTTAGCCCACTGTATTGATTGGAATAATGCTTCAGTTTTATTCCATTCAAGCAACATTGTTAATAGAAATATTCTTGAGTCTGCCATTATCCAACTTTCAAATAACTTCAACATAAGCAAAGGTCTTTTTCAACTCGATCCTGTTATGTTGAATTCCTTTAAAACAGATATAGATAAGAAGTGTAAAACATTAAATCTTTGGTAAACTTGTTTTCTACTTTATTAACTTTTAATTTGCATTTTATTTTTTTATTATTTTTTTTTTATATATATCGAAACCTGACCATAGGCAGCATTGTGTTAAAACCCGGACAGTATAAATTTGTATTTTTATAATCCATTTGATCTTGTGCTAAAAATCGATTAACTTTTAATTTTTTTTTTTTTTATATCGAAACCTGACCATAGGCAGCATTGTGTTAAAACCCGGCAGAGGTCCAGTATAAATTTGTATTTTTATAATCCATTTGATCTTGTGCTAAAAATCGATATTTTTCCTTAAAAAATCTGTACGCCTCACTGGTAATCTTTTAAGGTTTTAATTTTTAATTTTTTTTATAATTTTTTATTATTTTTACTTCTCTGTTTATTGTATATATATGTATGTATGTATGTGTGTATGTATTTGTATATATAGATATGTATGTATATATATATATATATATGTATGTGTGTGTGTGTGTATGTATGTTATTTATTTTTTCTTTTTTTCTTTCTGTAACCTATATATAGGCTTAACCTTTTTATGTACTTCAGTGTTCCTGAGGATGTCATTAGACGAAAGCGCTTGAGCACCATTTTGTGTTTCCTTTCCTTCGTGGTTTTATTCATCATATATATATATATATATATATATATATATATATGCTGCAAACCCACAAGGAAAAAGAAAAACGATTCCAAGGCCTTTCGTGTATTCACGTGTTTTATTGTGAAATTCATCCCATATATATATATATATATATATATTTATATACACACCTGTCCATTTTGACAGAAACAAACCGAGAACAATGGAGGTTTTTGGGGAAGGGCAAGAGCGTAAATTGTTTTCAACGCTTTGCTGCAGCAAAGTGTTGAAAACAATGAACGATATTTATCATGTCTCGCGAAACAATGTTATAGAATTTATAATGCGAGTTCCGACTGGGGCTGAAGCATATATGATAAATAATGGGAAAATGGGTTAAGGCGGTTTGTTTTGGATGGCAATTATTCAAGAATTGGACTCTTTTAAGCGAAAACCTTAATTTGCAGTGTGTTGTGAGTAGTGATGTTAAAAAACCGTTTTTTTTATGTCATGTTGTTTTTTTGTTTTTTTATTGTTTTTTTTGTTTTTTGTTTTTTTAATAATTAATATAGATATTGCCAATTTAATTATAAGGTATACTTTTGCAATGATATATATTATAAAAATAAATAAATAAATAATAAAATAGGCCATATGGTACCAGTATAGAATGTCCTTTTCAGCCTATTTACAGAAAAAAACTGGCCTCTTTCTTGCACTGAAAGTCTTGTATCTTGAGATCCGTTAAACTTGCGAGAACACTGACTGGGAGCTGACTGCCCATTGTCCAACCTTTCCATGACTCTCCCATCCATGCCTCGGATTTTGAATCTCCTGCTTAACTATCCTTTAGACCCGCTATGACATATCCCCCCCCCAGAGACCATCCATATATATATACATACACATACACCCATATACATATATACCAATATATACATAAATACTTATACACACATATTTATATCTATTATATACCCCATACACACGCATACATCCAGAATTCCAGATACATACGCACGCATACTCACATATATACCTACACAAACTCATACACCTCTATTTTTCCCTTTCATTACCTCCGAGATCATTTAGCACATACAGTAATATCCATACAGCCAAAAGAAACTGATTAAGTACAGACAGAGCAGCAAAGCTAGTATTTATATCCCAAAATGCAAAATTCCAAGAAAGTGAAGTAAAACATGGTGCTACATTGGCTTTGTCAACATCCAAATCTGCAATAAGTACCAGTACCTGTGATATTGAAACTATATGCTCTAATCAATCTAGTGATAATGAGATTCTTCAATGGAAATAGAATCAGATAATGAAAGTTAAACAGCATTAGGTTAACACAAAGGTTAAAGAAAGAGATGAATATTTTAATTTTTTTAATTTTTCTATTTGGAATATATATATATATATATACACACACTGGTATTCTTGCCAATCACAATTATATATTGTTTTATACCAGTATTAGGTATTTTTTATTATGTATATTATACCAGTACCTGTGATATTGAAACTAGCATATATGCTCTACCCAATCTAGTGATGATTCTTCCATGGAAATGAAGGTTAAACAACATTAGGTTAACAAAAAGGTTAAAAAAAGGTGAATATTTTCCTTTTCTATCTGGAATATATATACTGGTACTCTTGCCAATCACAATTATGTATATTGTTTGAAACGAGGAAGAATGTTTTATGTTCTAGTTAAAAAATATATATACATATAAAAAATGAGGGTTTGTTTTTCTTTTCTATTATATACTTTTTGCGTGATTCAGTTTTTCTAAAAGATGACTATATATACTAGGCAGAGCTGGGCACTTGCGGTTTTTTTGCGGTACTGCGGTACTGCGGTACCACCGCACTACCAAACCGGTACCGCATAACGCAGTACCGCAAAGGATCGCTGAAAGTACAGCCTGTACTTTCAGCGATCCTTTGCGGTACTGCGTTATGCGGTACCGGTTTGGTAGTGTGGTGGTACCGCAGTACCGCAAAAAAAACCGCAAGTGCCCAGCTCTGAATTATTACTAGGTATAACTGTATAAGCAATGGTAGTATAGTAAATTATAGGTAATACTAATATACTTATTAGATTAAAGGAAGAAAAATATGGAATAAGTTTAAAACAATAAAAACAAAAAAAACAGACTATCTTCGTTTTAAACAAAAAAAACAAAAAAAAACGACACAATAAAAAACGACTCACATCACTAGTTGTGAGGTGTGACAGGCTACACAAATTGCTGGTATTCGTCTCAATTCTAGAAATTATGTATCTTTGAGAGCCATTTTCTTCAATTGTTCCTCTCAGAAAATTTTTATTGTCAAACGTGAGTATTGCAAGACGACTGTGCATTAGTGTGGGTTGAAAAAATTTAATAAATGAAACATGCTGAAAAAGATGCCCGACTAGTCACTGATTAACCCTTTCATACCTGATTTTCATTTACTTTTCATGCCACAAAAAAACACTTGTGTTATATCTCCAGAATGACTAAAATCTCATAAAATTTGATGGTCTCATTTGCGCCCATACGGCATGAAAGGGTTAAGGAATAAGTCATATCTTTTAGAAATATTAATTTCGATGCTGGCAACTAAGAAAAAATGAATTGCGAACAAAAGCCACAAAAGATCATTTTTAGCACGTTTCCTTAAATTAAATTTTTGCCTCACAGGTATGAGGATCTCAACAATAAACTCAATTAATGCCAATGTCCATCAGAAAACCATTAATAAACATTGTTTTTGCTTATTTTAAAATGTAGGACCCATATGTGTTTGACCTATCATGTGTATTTGTGTGCCTACATGTGTATTTGTGACCTATCATTTGTTTGACCTATCATGTGTTTACTGATTCAGCATTTTACTTTCTTTTGCTTCAGATTAATAACAGCTTGCAATGGCCTCTTCTGGCATAACAAGAAAAAAAGTGAAGCATTCTGTTTTCGGAACGCCAGCAAACCTTTCTGGCAACCAACTACCAACTTGTGAGGATGTATTCAAAGCCTATGTTAAACATATGCTCATTACTTCAACATTTAGCACTCAGAAATACGATGAAATTATCTCGGAAGAAGTGAATGATATATTATACAGTACATCTGTGCTTCCATTCCAACAATCGACTTGAAAAACATAGTAAGTTAGGTAAAGAGATTAATTAAGAAGGGACAAGAACGTAGAAAATATCCCATGAGTAAAAGATCTTCCAGCACTTATCAAAGTAAATATGATTCCTTCAGATATTTATTTGATATATGTTGCTGCAAGTGCTATGCCTCCGGTTCTCGTAAAAGAAGTGAGCATAAATGCGCTTAGGTGGAGAAAATCCCGAATGATGAATGGAAAAGAGAAAGCATAAAAGACAATTCTTTAAAGATAAACAAAAGAGTTTTGTCCAGGAAATGCAATTGAATCCTTGATATTGGTGAGATCAGCTCTAAAAAGGTCATCAAAATAAAGATTTCGAATTGAGCGAGTACGAGTTAGATACAGAAGCGAACACTTCTCAAAATCGATACCAATATCCAGAATTATGCAAGACAGTTGATCGATGCAAAATAAACAACCGTGATGCTCGTTTAATTGCTAACGCTGTCTTAAAAGCTCTTAATCTATGAGTATTATCTGAAAATACTACGATTGATCCCAGCAAACTAAGTCGTCAAAGAACCTTGTGGAGAAGCATAGAAAGAAAGAAGCATGGAGAACAGAATAAAGGAATAGTTTGCTTGGATTTGATGGAAAATTTGATAAAACTCTTTCAAAAGTGAGAGAATGCCAGCGGACTTTGAATGAAGACCACTATTTGTTAGTTTCATTTCCAGGAAATGAATATATTGACCATGTTGCTCCTGAAAGTGGAAAGGCAAGTGATATTGCTAAAGAAATTATATCAGTAATTACTGACACCAACTCTGCATCGACTTTAACAGCAGTAGTTTGTGATGCAACTAATGTAAATACAGGTAAATCAACTGGAGTAATTAGAAAACTAGAGCTGACATTGGGAAGACCATTACAATGGTTTATTTGCTTACTTCATACTAATGAGCTTCCTTGAGAAAATACCTGGAAGTTCTTGACGGGCAAACGACAGGACCTAGAAGTTCACAGGGTAAAATCGGCAAAGATCTGAACTTTAATCCAAAGAACAGACCAATTGCAAAATTTCCACCTCTCGCTGGAAAAGTAATGGACTTACCAGAAGAAGTGCTAGCAGATCTCAGCAGTGACCAGCAATACCTTCATAAGGCGTGTTTGTCAATTCAAAACGGTCATGATAGAGGTCCAGCTATTAAATTGTTAGAAACTGCTCAACCTGAGTCTCTCAATAATGCACGGTGGCTGACAAAAGCAAATCGTCTCTTACGTTATTACATGTCACACGAAAAATCATCAGAGACACTTCAAAGGATTGCTCATTTTATACTGAACTTCTATGCTCCTACATGGTTCTACATCAAATCAAACTGGTCTTGCCAGGATGGGTCCAAAAACTTTTTCTTCATGATTGAACTATCAAAAACTACATACAATCGACAAAGACATTATTCGTCCTGTGTTACAAAACAACTGTTACTTTTGTCATCCTGAAAATATCCTTTTATCTGCTATCGCTGACAAGAATAAGAATATTCGGAAGCTAGCAGTCGAAAAAGTGCTACAAGCGAAAAGGAGTGTTATACTGGGTGAAATTCGAATGTTTGACAAGAAATCCATCAGGCTCAACTTCTCAGCTTCGACCTACATGGATATGATTGATTGGAACGAAATGGATATTACTGTTCCTTCCTTACTCTCTGATGTTATAAGTAGCACTGATGACTGCCAAACACCCATAATTCTTAACGCATACCCGTGTCATTCCCAGGCAGTTGAAAGAAATGTGAAGGAAATTTCCTCTGCAAGTGAAAAAGTCTACGGACATGACGCCCGCCATGGAATGGTTATTCTCAGCAAGAAATCTCGGCTAGAGAATCCAAAAAGGGGAAACAAAGTCAGATTTTAAATGAATCAACAAGAGGATAGCAGTTACACATATAATTTAGTGATGAGCACATGGTTTAGTTTATAAAAGGAAATATTGTTGTAATTTTTATCCAAACGAAGTTTGCTTCAAAATTTTGGCTTTTCTTCAAAATTGAGGTCAAAGTTGCGAGAATGCACATATTCGTAGGCTATAAAAGTTGATGTTTTTATGATAGGTGGGTACTAGAGCACTTTTTCAGCCATGTTTCATACAACTTGAGTTCGATATATTTTCTCCCCGCCCTACTGTGCATCCTGTCACATTTCTCAATACATACTCGGTGGAAGCGAAAACTGGTTAGAAGTTCTTCTGTGCCGATTGAAAAATTGGGGTTCTTAATAAATATATAAAATATAGAATCTGAAATGTACAAAGGATATATGAGTTAGGTTTAATAGAAGTTATTTTTTTTGTGTAGGCCAATTATCAAAACGACACTCGTTTACGTGAACATAGTTCGAGGGCGCAAACAGCGTGCGTACCTACACTGGGATGAGGTGGCAAACAGCCAATGAAGAGGTAGAATCGTGGTCACATGATGCCACACCACGAAGTTGACCAGGCAGGAATAAACTAGCGATCACGCGATGTTAAGTCCTTTCTTCAACCAATTAAATTGTGGGGAAACAATGTAGTTTTCGGTAAGTGATAGATTTTCATAAATTTATAATTTATTACGGATAAATAGGCTACGTAAGGTACTTAAGTGATATAAACTCGTTTGGAATTTAATAAAATTCATAAAATAAAGTGTGTAAATATGTTGTGTAGTTGTTGTCGAAGGAAAAGAGAAGGGAAGCGTTCCATCCTGACGCAAGGGGGAAATCCAAAGTCTCTTCTGAACGAAGAAACTGCAGCGTCGGTGAGAGAGTAAAGAGAAGGCATTGAGAGAGGAAGACGCGACAGTCTACGTTAAGATGATCCCATTGGAGTCCAAGTTCCTCGTTTTAGGAGTCCAAAGAGGAGCTATAGTGGGGTACTGTGAAAGTATACATAAGTTTAAAATATAAAGACTGATTCATTCACAATGTATTTATATGTATACACAGTATATGTTACCAGCAATTACTTAATTCTGCATTATATTAAATGTCCCAAAAATTTAGCCATTATATTAAGTGACTACAGATTTAAGGCATTTTATAAAGTGACTGGAATCGCTAGGCATTTATTTTAATGCCTGAAAAACGAAAGAAATTTAAGAAATCGGCTGATGCTCGTTCATGACTATTGTGCAAGATGAAAAATAAAAAATGACTATAAATACAAGTTTGTCATTAAAGTCTGATAGAAGAGCCGTGTAGCGAGTCCCCATTGAAGAATAAAGACTCGAGAACTGGTGACACCGTTCACAAAGAGTAAAAGTGGCAACACAAGTATCGCAGTTGTGACCGTGCCTACTGAGCACAAATGGTAGTATCTTGACCATCAATTGCTAAAACCAAGACGTCTTCTCACATCTCAGTCAAGCCTAAAGTAAATAGTGACTGAACATTGGCAAAATTTGAACCACAAAATTACTGAAAATTTCATAGCATCGATACCATAATGTTTTTAAGCCATTGAATTCAGTGCATTATTTACATACAATATTTATCATATATCCTTTAGACTTATTCTATATACGTACGTCTAACAGGTAATAGATTTACTTTTTGATTGCTAATTTTATTTCTGCGGCCTCTCCAACCCCCTCCTCTCTCTCTCTCTCTCTCTCTCTCTCTCTCTTTCAATACCAATCCGACAAGAAATAATGGTTTTAAACTGGAACTAAAGACATTTAGTACCTCTTTATGCAGCCATTTCTTCTATAAAATAGTTGATATTTGGAACCAACTTCCGTCAGAGGTTGTTTGAAGCCAAAGCGTAAATATGTTTAAAAATAGGCTGGACAAAGTTCTGAATACTCTCCTGGTTTAAGACTAAAATATAACGTAACACTGCAGGAGTTCATCTGCACAGTTTGTGTGTGTGAATTCTGTACTTATAAAGTTAGCTCATATTTCTCCACTCCGTCAATTTCCTTGACTACTTTTCCAAGGTCAAAAGGTCAAGGCATTTTCTTCACTCTTTTTCCGTACCTGCCTCTGGCGGCGAGGGAGCCTTATACTTTGCTATCCAGTTTTCTACTACTGCAAGAAAAGTAGAAAAGCATAGTAGTAGTAGTAGTTTAATAACAAACTAACCCGATTCGACCGAAAGTTCTTTGAGGTTTCCTCTTGTCCTGGTACAGTAGCCTTGTTAACTCACCCTCTATCATGCGCCTATTTTGTATGAAAATACGCAAGCATACATAAATTAAGATAAAGATATTAACGTATGATGATTTTAACCTGTATAAATATTAAAAATGATAAGAAACGTTACTATGAATTTAGACTTACCAATAGTACAACATGAATCCGCATAACAGTACTCGAATCCACAATTTACTGACTCATCAGAGCGAACGAAGGCAACAGTAATGACAAAGAACCACAGTGATGTCACTAACTTCATCTGCAAATTCCATTGGAGGAAGTTATAGAGGAAAGCACACACTATTTAAACATAGCATTTGTACATGCTTTAAAATTTACTCACATATATGCACATATATTAATGTAAATTACACGCCACAGATATACTTACGATTATGTACGTATCTTTTATTTTTAACAAACAAACTTCGTGGTATTAAACTTTTGATTACTAAATAACTAAAAGCAGGATTTAATTAAATAAAGAACTAAATTATTCGATTGGCGAAAGAACCAACGTGAAATAAAGAGGCTGATACTGATCAAAAGTACATCCCAACTCTGAGCCACCAAAACTATACTCTGGACAGTCTGGACTGAACTCATTGTTGTCCCTTATTATTATTATTATACGTCACTGCGTAATAATTTCCAGATATAAATAGAGTATATATATTTTTATAAATTTCGTTTAATCATTAATTGTTTCGTTATTATACACTTATGTATGTATAAAAAAGTATGATGATGACAATTTTGATAATAAATTTAGGCCCTAGATGCTTTTCATTTTTATGTATGTCGTAAATTATATCGGCAACTTGAAACTGAAAGTGCAATATTTTAAAAGTAAATACACAATCTGGTTGTAGTTGAGGATCTAGGCTGCATTCGTGCGTGTTTGTATGGACTTGAAATACGAAAGTAAATTATTTTAAAAATTATTTCCGGCTTAGGATATGTTAGTGAATGGTCTGCAACATAAGATTAAATTTTACAACGAAAATGAAATTAATTAATCCAAGGTCGTGAAAATGCATACCACAATAAGAAAATTAACTAAAGCCAAAATCCATGTGTAGGTTTGGCTTAGCCACATAACAACATGGTAATTTATTATATGGAAAGTAGAGTTGTCCGGACGGACGGAATGTGTTGCTCGTTGTCAGTGTCAACCGAGGTAGGGTCAATGAAAGAAGGGGAGCAGGGAATTTATCTTTTATCTTTAAAATTATATATATATATATATATATATATATATATATATATATATATAATTTCCTAATTTCCTGCCCAGTGTGACGGTTACACGTGTTTCGTTCGAAAGTTCGAATGAAAGTGATATTATAATAAAAATCCTGCAGTTAATACTTTTAAAGTTGTGCCAATTTTTGAGTGAATATTCAGGGAACACAGTCGTACGCCTATTTAATTGGTGAAATAGCGGCGTTTGTTGAAATAAAGCAAATAAGATTAAAGCAACTTAATCTATACAATCTATTCCGAGTGTTTTCTCTTGGAGGAAATCTAACTGCCCATCTTAAGGCAATATCCCTCAGTTATCCCCCGCGGTACACTCCAGGGCACCAATCAGTGAGAACCTACAGCGTGCCACATCCCCCATCCCCCACCCCACGGAATAACGGAAAAACTTTCCCTCCCTCATTTCTAAAGTCGAGTCAAATACCTGACTTAATAAATTACCACTTTGAGTTAATATTTCGAGCACAATCGTTTTCATACCATTAGAAACATGGCAATGGTAAATCAATTCATACAACCCTGTGGATACTGTAAAAGAGAAACAGATGAATCAAAGTCGATTCACTGCGATCTTTGCCAGACCTTAGTCGAATTTCAATGCCTGAAATGGAGAAGCGAATAAAGCTCGCTTATACAGTATATGCAAAAGCTGCATAATCGAAATAAATTCATGTACGGTTTTTAAAGCAGAAAAAGACTATGAGGAAAAGGCAAAGGAGGAGCTTATGAATAGTGAACAGAGAAAAGAAATAGAAGGAACGAAGATAGTACGAGAGGAAACTGCGAAAAACGAACAGGAAAAGAAAACAGCAAAAACAGAAATAAAGAAGTACCAACAAAGGAACAGAGGCACAAAACCAAATCCAAAGATTTCAAAAAAGGGCATTAGCAGCAATAAGAAAAAACAAGTAGACAATAAAGAAACCATACTGAAACCACCAAAAACAAAGGCCCCAAGTAAAAATGGGGAAGAAAATATATGTAAATACTATGTGAAAGGAATATGCTGATATAAGGGAGGAGAATGTATTTACGAACATCCTCCTACGTACAACTACTTTTACAATAATGGTCACTGCAAATTTGGTGGAAAATGCAAATTCTACCATCCGGACATTTGCAAGACCTACGTGACATATGGAACCTGCCAGTACGGGAGAAAATGCTACTTCGATCATCTCCCGACAAGTTCAAAGGACAAAGGGCAAGTTTCAAATGACAACAGAAGGAATGTGAGAAAAAAAATATGTACCCAAATAGCAAACAAAACACAAATAGCGCACAAAATTTTTTCAACATCTCGGACACAATACGGCTGCTAAATCTTATACAAGCACATGCAGCTGACACAGCTGGAAACCCTCGAGCCGGACCGCTACATGACAAGAAGGTACCAAAACAGGTAGGCGGGAACGGATCCATCTAGGAGGACCACAAGGCTACAAAACACGCGATATCAAAGGACAACGAACTTAAAATGCACACGGGGCAATGTAAAACAAAGCACATAAACATCGTCCTGGCAAATATTCAAGGAATAAAACCGAACAATTCACTAAACAAAGTTTCGTAGCTGAAAGGTTTTATGGACGAAACAAGGGCGGACATCGCATGCCTCACAGAAACACATCTTAAAGACTGCCAAGGAAAAAGCGATAACTGCAAACACTGTATCGATAAGAAAGAATTGCATATCGATGGATTCAACTTACTAAGAGCGGATAGAACATCGAGACGTAAAGGTGGCTGTGCTATTTATATACACGAGCGGCATATGACAGAGACAGTAATAAGTAAATCCATCAGTTTCGTGGAAACCCTTGCAGTGAAAATAGAGAAACTAAACGTGGTACTGATAGTCATCTATAGATCTCCAAACTCTCCAAATGAAAAATTTTCGGATGCCATTGATGATATCAGAACCCGAAAAGTCCGTAAATTCTCTATCCCCTAATATAATACTCTGCAGCGATTTTAATTTCCCATTTATAAAATACCCAAAGGTGGGTAGAAATATATTTATACAGCAAGATAAAGGGGGCACAAAAGAGAACCAGGAGCAAGCAAAATGCTGATGGCTCTCACAAACGAGTTTATACTGACACAGGAGATAACAGAAAATACCAGGGAAAATAACTGCCTAGATCTGGTATTCACAAATAACACGAACTTGATTGCCGATATAAAAATAACTCCAACTATTATCTCAGACCACAATATAATCGAGGTATCAACAAATATGGCGATAATTTTAAAAGACAATACACATACGGAAGGAAGAAGCAAATTTGGGGCTTTTAACTTAAACTCCAAGATCATAAATTGAGAAGCAATCAGATCACACATGGCCCAAATAGAGTAGAGAACAGTTTTCGAGAATAAAACAACTGAGGAAATGCCAACAACCTTGGAAGAAAAGACGCTAAGAATTTTGGAAAAATATGCTCCGAAAGCACAGCCAAAAGGAAAGAGGAACTGGCTAAAGGCAAAAGAGAAGAATATTCCGCAAAAGAAAGAGAGGAGCGATGAAGTTAGCTAATTGCGGAGCCAACAATGCCAAGAAAGTAATACAAGAAAAACTGGAGAGAATCGATGGGGAAATGCAAACTCTGATAAAGGGCCATACAGAGAGGGAAGAGGAAAAGGCGGTAGAAGCAATAAAGGAAAATCCAAAATACTTCTACAGCTAAGCGAAAAGGAAAACAAAAACGCGCGCTACTATCGACCCCTTAAGGAAAGGAAATAAGGAACTAACAGACGATCTAAAAGAAATATCTGAAACATTGAGAGCCCAGTATGAATCGGTCTTCAGTACCCCAAAGAGTGACAAAGCGATACCTGACAAAGATGCATTCTTCAAAGAGAAATTGCAAGAGAATGTATAACAGACTTTGATTTTACCCCAGAATATGTAGCGAGAGCTGTAGGACAAATGAAATCACATTCAGTTGCAGATCCGGACAAATGGAACGCACTATTAATTAAAAACTGTAAAAATGAAATAGCTACACCCTTATACTGGATATGGAGAAGATCTCTAGACACTGGGGAAATATCGAGCAACTTTAAAAGAGCAAACATCGTCCTTATATATAAAGGCGGGGATAGATCTCAAGCAAAGAACTAATGACCGGTGTCCTTGGCGTCCCACCTCACCAAAATATTTGAAAGAGTAGTCAGAGGGAAAAATCTATGACTTCTTGGAGACACTGGAAAGATTCAACGAAAATCAACACGAACTCCGATCAGGGAGATCATGCCTATCACAACTTATAGAGCATTATAACAATATCCTATTTCGCGTAGTTCATCTATGACTCTTATATTGGTAACAGCAATGTAAACTTTGGACTTCATGGCTTCCCAGACACCATAATCTAGTGGTGAAAGATTGTGGCTATTAGCCGGCCACATATTGGGCTCGATAAAATCCGGTGTTTCGTTCTCAAGGAATGTGACAGTTTGGCGTGCTCTGTCAGCAGAGGCTCCATCTTGTTGGAAGGTATATCTTCCACCACTAATTCGTCGAATATCAGTTAGATAGAATGAAAGATATACTCTCCAACAAGATGGAGCCCCTTCTCACACAGCACGCCAAACTGTCACGTTCCTTGAGAACGAAACACTGGATTTTATTGAACCCAATATGTGGTCGCTAGTAGCCCCGATCTTTCACCACTAGATTATGGTGTTTGGGAAGCTCTGAAGTCCAAAGCTTACATTCCTGGTACCAATATAAGAGACCTAGATGAACTACGCGGAAGAATTCTGCTCGGCTGAGAGAAGGTGTCTCAACGATATGTAAACAGGTGTATTGATCAGTGGCGTCCACGTTTGGAGGCCTGCGTTGAGCAGGAACCGGGACACATCGAGCAACTTCTCAATTAAGACGAACAACATGCTAAGGTAAGCATCTTTGAAGTTTCGGACCTCTAGTCCCCTTACTTTTTTTAATATGACATTTTTAAAATGTTGATTAAACAATAATAACAATAATAATAATTTTTTTCATTCTTCTTATACCTTACAGGAAATATAAGGATATATTCATAGGCGAATCCAGGGGTGTTGCCCCAGTTGCCCAGGCAACACCCATCCTCACAATCAATCGGTAAATTATCTTCATAATTATTAATTGTCAAAACATTTTGTTTAATTCACTCAACTCAGTGTTTAATAGGAGAAATAGCCTCAGGTGAACGAGGTTATGCGATCTACTCCGAGAACTACATCTTTGGAGTTAGAATTGGCTGCCGCTCAGTACTGAGCCTCAGTTACGCGCGTGCTCCTGGTCCAGTGGAACAATTGGAAGAGAGAGACAGTAAGTGCAGCACGCAGCCTTGTCCTTGGCTTAACTCAGTTTGAATTTTTGTTCATCTTATTAAATACCAGTAAAGTGCTAGGAGTTACCAAAGATCTCTGTCGCAAACTCCAGGATAGATCTATAGACATCGTTAACACGTATGGAGAAATCGACAACGTGCGGTCCCTCGTCAGATCTATTAGAGAGGTTATAGATTCTTTCCATGGTGATTGTTTTGAAAAGTCTGTGGGCATTGAACAAGGACTCATCGTTGAAATAAAAATTCCAAGGAGGTGTGGAAGGCAAACTTTGAGAAATAATGCCCCAGCAGACTCTCCAAGTGACTACTTCAAGAGAAACGTCGCCATTCCATTGTTAGATCATCTGGACCAGCAGTTACACGAGCGGTTCTCCACCCTCCAACAGTGTGCTATCAGTGGTATGACACTTGTGCCTGTGGTGTTGCTTTCTAGCCAGCCTGACTTGAAGACATTTGCGGAGGAACTGGAGCTCAAACTGTAGGACAGGAATTGGAAATCATGGGTTGGGGATGTTCCTAAGAGCCCCAAGGAAGCACTGAAATATGCAGATGGGGAATTTTTCCCAAACATATTGTTGTGCTTCGCCTCATCTGTACCCTTCCAGTCACCAGTTGGGAAAATGAAAGGAGTTTTATTGCTTTGCGACGTCTGAAGACATGGTTCAGAAGTACTCTCACAAATGAGAGTCTGAATGGACTGCCTTAATGAGCGTCCATTTCAGGATGCCTATTGATGTTCCCAGTGTAATTGACCAGTTTGCCAGACAGCATAAGAGGGGTATACAGTTTTTGAATATGTTGTCAGACAATTAGATCACCACCTTCCCCCAAACCACTTGAAGAGATCCCAATGAAAGATGGAGTATTACGTTTCATTCGCAGTTAAGCAATTTGTGTTTCAAGATTTGTTATAGTTTCAATTAAACCAGAATTATTTCTAAATGCCTGTATAGATGCTTTACACATGCCTTTCTTCGTTATTAATTTTATCGCATTTCAGATAACGTGTAAATATATTGTATTTTGGATATATAATTGATAGTTAGTTGAGAATGCTATGTTCATGTTTATAGTTTAAGGTAGTAAAATTAAGGCTTTGTGGTTCGGAACCCACGTAAAATTGTAAAATTGTAAAATTGTAGGTCCCCTCCGCCACCACGGAGGACATGCACAATACACAATTACGAACACAGTTAGATAGACCAGCCATGAGTGTATCCTAGGGTCTTTGTTGGTCTGAAACATAAAACATAGCTGGAGGATAATAACTTTTCACGAGTTTGTTCCTGAAAGGATGCTTACTTTGAAACTGAAGCAGTTTCCACATTCTCAATGGTTTTATTATATACGGTAGTCACTAATCCGTTGTATTGCTTTGTTAATCAAAATCATAATGAGAAATTGGGATTGTGGAAATGTTTTTTTTATAAGAACAGCTGCTTAAGATCTGCTTAAGGATGGATTACCATAATATTTTAAAATTACATTTTTATGTACACAGCGTGCAATTCAGTTTGTTAATAATACAGACCGGTACTGACTTGTCTTGTATGTGTACCTTTATATGTGAGAATGTGTGTGTGTTGAAGAACTATGTGACTTAATGAGGGACAAGAGTGAAGATTACACCGTCTTGATTTTCCAACGTTTCAGGTTAATTTGATTCATGCTGTACTCTATCGACATTTTATTTTAATTCAAGAGCAGCAGAAAAGGTCATAGTACTTGCATGTATTACACTATAACACTGAAGCAGACTTTCAGGGTCAGTAAAGGATAAGCATTAATAACGCGTTGGAAGGCAACCCCCCCCCGTTCCCCCGAAAAAATCCTGGATTCACCCATACTAGGCTAGTAGGAATGAACTCGAACTTTTTATGGGCGTGAAGTGTGGGTGATAGCTATAGTCAGTGGCGGATTATCACTGAGGCTACTGAGGCTGAAGCCTCAGGCTCCCATGGTTGAGGGGCCCTAATCAACTTAGTTTCGATGATATAATTCGAGATTTCGCAAACTTCTGCGATTAAAAATGACAGAGTACACAAACTGACAAATTCCCTATTTTATTTTATGTTTTATGGGCCCTAAAGTAAAGTTTGTTTAATACCGTTTGGTTATGGCAAACGGCAAAATACACTGTGTTAAGGTTCTTTTAAGTTTGTTTCTCAATTAGCCTCAGCACCGTACATATAATTCGTGTAAATGTACTATGTGCTGTACATGTACAAGATTGTTAATAAAAAGCTATAGAAAAGGGCCCCCATATTCTTCATTGCCCCGTGCCCCGAGGTGTCTTAATCCGCCTCTGGTTATAGTTATAGTTAGTTTATGTCGACATTGTGACGCAAAGGACGGCTCACTAAGGCTGGAAGGGCAAAAACAGACGAATGAAACCCTGTCCCTTAATCATCGCTGCATTGCCCAACATTCGGATTGATTAAATTTTGATTCCTGTTATTTTATTTATTTGTTGGGTTCAAAATCCCAGCTGAGCCGTGAACGGCCAAATTCTAAAGGGCCAGTTCTATCTGAAGCCCAAGTTAAGCTAAATTAAAACTTACGGATTTGAGATCCTATTAGGTCCTACCTCAGGGTAACCTCAGGGTTGCTGACTCGATGCGGGCCTACCTTAGACCTTTGTTACATGAATTTAATATAAACAAAAGGGGTACTATTTATGGTCTTCTTTCTCAACTTTGCAACAACAACGCAACCTGGACTATTGCACGATGCAACAATCTTGTATCTACACAACCAAACTGAATTGCAAGAGAGCTCTCTAATCTCTATCAGAACACACCCTGTACGTACGACATCCCAAAACGAGTAGAAAAGACGCGCAGCGCCCCAAAATGATGCCACCAGCGTCCCAAACACTGATGCCACAAGAGCCCAAAAATGCTAGCTCTTATTAAGTGAATTTTTCACTAACCTTACAATTATGAGATGGATATATATACACCTTAACTTAATATATACAAGCAATGCTGCATCAATCAGCTTAGTCATCATATCGCCTTGGGACAACAATGGTTCTTCCTCTTCTAGATTTTCTAACACTCCCCACCGAAGAGGCATTGTTGTCGTTACCTTCTGCAAGGTTAGCCAAGCCTTCTCCATGAGGCTGTAACTCAAATGTTTCATCTTGACTATCTGTGTTTTTGCTGATTTCTAAAGCATAGAGTTTTTGTATGGTCTCTTTAACTTTCCTCCTGAAGTCTTTACCAGTGCAGACCTAACTAAATTGTCTTTGCCAACAAACAACTCTTCAATTATGCCAAGCTTCCAGCATTGCCTTGGTCTTTCATCCCCAATCATTACCACGTCTCCCACCTTGATACAATTTGCATTGGAGCCCTTTACCTTGCCTGATGGGTAATAATTGAGTTCTGGCAAGTATTCCATCTGCCACCTCTTCCATAACTGATCTTGTAGCTCTTCAAGGTACCTGAACCGTCTGGTTAACTCTCCTTGAGTGCTCTGGATAGGCTGCAAGTCTTCTGGCACACTAGGGCTTGATGTTAATCGTTTACCACAAAGAAAATGATTTGGTGTCAATGGCTCTGCATCCTGCATACTGTTGTAAACAAAAGTGATAGGCCTACTGTTCACCATTGCTTCTACTTCACATAAAACAGTGCAGAATTCTTCTTTGCTCAAATGAGCATTAGCTAAAAGTTTCTTTAATGGACACTTTACACTTCTCACTAGCCTTTCCCAAAATCCACCCCACCATGGTGCTCTCTCAACAATAAACTCCCACCGTACCCCTTGGTGTGAAAAGTAGGATTGGAATCCTTCCTCTTTTAGCAAGGACCAAACTTCTTGGAGTTCCTTTGCAGCCTTTTTGAAGGTTTTTGCATTATCCGATATGATTTTATTTGGGAAACCCCTTCTGTTCACAAACCTTTTAAAGGCCAAAAGAAATACATCACTACTTAAATTGCTTACCAACTCCAAATGGATTGCTCTGGTGGTAGCACATGTGAAAAGACATATATAACCTTTGTTAGGCTCCCCTTGCTCATACACATAGACTGGACCTGCAAAGTCTACTCCCACTACATCAAATGGGGCAGTATAGACACACCGTTCTCTTGGAAGTGGAGCCACCTTTTCATAATAAGGCTTTGCACTCCAACGCTTGCAAACCACACATTTATGCAAGACCATTTTTACTACTTGCCTAATTTTGGGAATCCAAAACTGTTGTCTGATCTCTATTATCACTTCTCTAACTCCAGCATGTAACAGCTTATGATGAGTATCCAGGATCAAAAGGTTCACAAAGTGCCCCCCAGAAGGTAGCAAAATTGGATGTCTTTTCTCCTCTGGAAGCCCAGAAAACTGTAGTCTACCTCCTACTCTCAATAAATCCTGATCCAAAAACACATCCAAACCCTTGAGAGCAGAATGTGTTGGTAGAACCTGTAATGGATGGCTGGTGAGCAATTCCCGCTCTTCACCAAATTTTTCCTTCTGCACATATACCACCCAGTATTTCCTGGCTTGCTGAATCTCATTACTGTTCAGAATTCCTTCCCTTCTTGTTTCTCCCTTAATATTGTTGGTAAATCTATATACCCATGCTGTCACTCTTAACAATCTTTTCAGACTGCTAATGTCCTCAAGCCTCAATATGGGGTCCTGCTGCATAACTTGACAACTGTTCACAGCGCATTTTCTCACCTCACTCACCCATGCTTCTTCAGCCTGGCATTCTCCTACAATAGGCTGATTAGAAGGCCAGTTTTCACTTCCAAGTTTTAGCCACTCTGGCCCATTCCACCACAAACTTGACTGTGAAAGATCTTTCACTGAAATTCCTCGTGTTGGTAAATCAGCGGGGTTTTGGATGCCTGGACAATGCTTCCATTGCTTGGGATCTGTGTGCGCTTGAATTTCCTCCACCCTATTGGCAACAAATGGTTTCCATTTCCTTGCCTGACTTCTTAACCAGTGCCAAACTATAGTGGAGTCTGTCCAATAATAGCTTGGAATTTCATAGAGGGCCAAAGACTTTCGCACTGTAATTGCAAGCCGACTAGCAATAACGGCACCCATCAATTCCAACCTTGGAACAGAAAGCCTTTTCAAAGGTGCTACTCTACTCTTTGCAGCAACCAACCTGCAACTTACTTCCTCTTGCAATGCGCCTCTTATATAAATACAAGTTGCATAGGCTTCCTCACTTGCATCACAAAAGATGTGCAGCTCCAAATTGTCTGGACTATTGTTCAACTCTCCAAAGTACCATCTTGGGATTTCAATGTCTCCAAGATGTGCCAATTCTTTGAACCAATATTTCCACCTTACCACCATATGATCAGGTAACTCTTGGTCCCAACCAAGTCCAATTTCCCAGAGGCTCTGAAACCAAATTTTTTACTTTATCACAAATGGAGCCAGGAATCCAAGAGGATCAAAGACCTTTGAAGCCAAACTAAGAGCTGTACGTTTTGTCCACCTTGTCTCATTCTCAGCCAGCTCTACTAAAGATTTCCCATTGAAGGTAAACAAATCATCATCTTGCTGCCAAACAATGCCTAGCACCTTTGCGTCTATTGCCCACAACTCCTTAATACCAGAATCCTCAATACTTTCTGCTGCATCAGGTACTACACAGGAATGACTCATAAGCTCTTGTAATTGCGAATGATTGGTCTGCCATTTTCGAAGCTCCATGCCAGCCTCCCTCATTATAGCTCTAGCCTCCATGAATATCTGTTTAGCCATTTCTGTATTATCCACGGAACACAGCAAATCATCAACATAAATTTTTTTTCTTATGTGTTCAATAGTGTTAGGATAGACTTCAGAATATTTCTTAAAATGGTACTGCATAGTAGCTGCCAACGGAAATGGACTAGAGCTGAGGCCAAACAACACTGACTTCATTCTATATGCTTGAACCTTAGGTTCATTTTCCAACAAGTCTTTCGTATCCACCCACAGATACCTTACTGCATCTCTGTCCTCTGGTTTTAACTTTATCCGCAAAAAGGCTTGCTTCACATCTGCAGTCAATGCTACTCTACCAAACCTGAATCTCAGTAACAAGGAAAATAAATCTGCATTTAAATTTGGCCCAGCATCCAAACAGTCATTCAAGGACACACCACCTTTGTCCTTGGCTGAGCCATCAAAAACTACCCTCAGTTTGGTGTAGTTTTGTCTCGCCGTACCACTGCATGGTGTGGCAGATAATGTGCCTCCTGGCTCACCAGCTCACCTTGCACCCTTTCAGCATAGCCCTCCCTTACATAACTTAGGATGGCCTCATTGTATTCAATTAACAACTCCTCATTTTTTCTTAGCCTGTACAATGAAGTCTCCAACCTCCGATTAGCTAGCTGAAGGTTTGAACCGGGTTTGCAAGAATCCTTCCATGGTAGGCCAACTTCATAGCAACCATCTCTAAACCCAATCCCTTTTTCAAATTGCTCTAAAACATCATTGTTCACTGTACTTGCCTGGTTGTCCTTTATGCCAATAGATTCAAGTTCCCAAAACGCTTTCAAATGCCTTTCCAGACCATGGCTGTTATCCTCAATCTTAACAAAAAGAGGCTTAACTTCCATTTCATTGCAATAACTACCATGTAGCATCCAGCCTAGCTTACTTTCAATAGCTACCGGGCCTTGAGATGTACGGACAATATTACCAGTGATGAAGTCCCAATAATAGTCAGCTCCAATCAAAAGACTAATATCTTCTGTTCCTTCAAACTTATTATTGCCCAAATTAATTCCTTTAACTTGCAATTCTCGGACACATGCCATATCTAAACAAGTAGTGACTGGAGCACAAAGTTCCTCAATCTCTACAGCTTGGACCTTGATAGTGGGACTTTGCGGTAACAACCCTTTAACCAGAACTTCTACCTTCTTAAATTTGGTTCGGTTTTGAACGGAACCCCCAAACCCAGAAATTCTTAAAATTTCCCTCTTAAGTTCTTTAAACTTCAATTTTCTGGAAATTCTGGTCTTAATAAAACTACACTGGCTACCACTATCAAACAACACTCTTACAGTAGTTTCTCCCTCATTCCCAATTAATAAGGCTGCAGTTGTTGGAATAATCGCCCTTTACTTTTACTCCCTTGCATAGCAGTGGCATGTGCCACTGATGTCTCTACTTCTGGGGTAGGCCTACTAGGAGTGTTTTCACACAATAATGGCTGATGCCTACCATGACATTTTTTGCACAAAATTTTAAACTTACAAAACCTTGCTCTGTGACCTTTCAAAAAACATTTAAAACATGCTGTAGACTTAGTTACCCTGTCCTTTCTCTCCTCAAAGGGTAATGCCTCAGCCACCTCACATTTATATGACTTGTGGTTGCCTTCGCAAAATATGCATTCCTTGATTCCCTTTAATTTATTCTCAGAGGATGCATGTAGAGCTGACACTGTACCTGGGCTATTCCTTTTTGTGGAAACTTTGGTGCTGTGCCTGCCCTTGTCCCCCTGTTTACCATCCCACTGTGCAAACTCAACTCCCTCTCGTCTTGCTAATTCTGTGCCTAAAAGACTTAACATCTGTTGAAGGGGATGTACACATGTTCTGTAGAGTGTCCCCTACTTAATTCAAGCAAAATTGAGCTAGGCAATTTAGACTCCAGTGTAGGAACCAACATTATACCATACTTTTCCATTCCTACACCCAAGTTGTCCAGGGACCTAGTTCTAATTTCAAATTCATCATATAACTGCCGTAACTCCTTGACACTATTAGGATTATTAACAGGAGGTATAGCTAAAAGTGCACGGAGGTGGCTTTTAATTAAGATCTCTGGCTTACCAAACCGTTTCTTTAATATATCCCAAGCCACATTATAATTAGCCTCTGTTAATGCTAATCCTGCTATAGTCTTTGCTGCCTCCCCTTCCAAGAGGGACTGCAAATAATTAAACTTCTCCACGGCACTTAACACTTGACTAGAATGAACTGCTGATTGAAAACTGTCTGCCCATCCTTGCCATTCCTGAATACTCCCAGAAAATGGTTTGAGTACAAGCCTCGGTAATTGAACTACAGATCTGTTAACCTTAACTTCACAAACATCATTTGTTGAGTGTTGTGTTTCATTATTAGACCTGGTCTCTAACTGTACTGAGCTGCTAAACTCTTTTGCTCGGAGGCCTACTTTAATTATATCATCAATAATCTCTTCAAAGTAAATTATGTTATTTTCTATTTCATCCTCTTCTATAAGAGCCTCAATTTTAACATTTACCTCACTTAGAGCAACCTTTTTAGTTTCTAATATGGAAAGCTGCGCAGTCACTAAGCGTAAATCCTCTTGTTCTATGGCAGAATCTATAGTGGCAATGACCTTTGTAATTAGACCTTTGTAGGCGCTTCTCCTTTTTATAAATTTGTTCAATTCAGATGCACTCATCTTCAATGCAAACAACAATTGGGCTCAATGCCAAATGAGTTGAATTGGCAGAAATACTTAACCAAACTGATCAAACGCAAATTTTACTTTCAAATAAACTGAATTGCTGGGTGGGGTACTAACCAACACCAGTATGGAATACCAATTTTTCCACCCAAGTAACTGGCGCACTGGTCTGCAACCTTCGCCTACGAATAATAAACCAAATTAACCAAACTGGTAAATGTAGGCCAAAAACAACGACAGACAAGTGACCAAGTTTCGCAATTGGGCAACCAAATTTCTACCCTGGGACCTTAATTCAATAATAACCCAAAATTAACCAAACCGGTAAAATGTAGGCCAAAACAACGACAGACGACTGGCCAAGTTTAGCAATTGGGCGACCAAACTTTCTACCCTGGGACCTTAATTCAATAATAACCCAAAATTAACCAAACCGGTAAAATGTAGGCCAAAACAACGACAGACGACTGGCCAAGTTTCGCAATTGGGAACCAAACTTTCTACCCTGGGACCTTAATTCAATAATAACCCAAAATTAACCAAACTGGTAAAATGTAGGCCAAAACGACGACAGACGACTGGCCAAGTTTAGCAATTGGGCGACCAAACTTTCTACCCTGGGACCTTAATTCAATAATCCAAAATTAACCAAACCGGTAAAATGTAGGCCAAAACAACGACAGACGACTGGCCAAGTTTCGCAATTGGGCGACCAAACATTTTACCCTGGGACCTTAATTCAATAATACTCAACCCGTCTAGGCCTAACTTGGGCTACAATTTGCACAATCAGAACTTTGCCGAAAAATAGTCACTGACTCAGTCTTGGGGTAGAATCCGGTTCTGAAGGACCATGTTATTTTATTTATTTGTCGGGTTCAAAATCCCAGCTAAGCCGTGAACGGCCAAATTCTAAAGGGCCAGTTCTACCTGTAGCCCAAGTTAAGCTAACATTAAAACTTACGGATTTGAGATCCTATTAGGTCCTACCTCAGGGTAACCTCAGGGTTGCTGACTCGATGCGGGCCTACCTTAGACCTTTGTTACATGAATTTAATATAAACAAAAGGGGTACTATTTATGGTCTTCTTTCTCAACCTTGCAACAACAACGCAACCTGGACTATTGCACGATGCAACAATCTTGTATCTACACAACCAAACTGAATTGCAAGAGAGCTCTCTAATCTCTATCAGACCACACCCTGTACGTACGACATCCCACAAACGAGTAGAAAAGACGCGCAGCGCCCCAAAATGATGCCACCAGCGTCCCAAACACTGATGCCACAAGAGCCCAAAAATGCTAGCTCTTATTAAGTGAATTTTTCACTAACCTTACAATTATGAGATGGATATATATACACACCTTAACTTAATATATACAAGCAATGCTGCATCAATCAGCTTAGTCATCATATCGCCTTGGGACAACAATGGTTCTTCCTCTTCTAGATTTTCTAACAATTCCTTTTAGAACTCAAAATAGTAATAATCTTTTTTATATTGTGGCTTCGCCAGGGCCCTTTTGCTAGCTGTGGCTCACCATGGATTGCTCATGGCTCCCTGGGTGGTGGGGACTATATGGACCCCGTTGTGAACCATTGCTCTACACCAACCGTAACACGATCGCCTTTTAAGTCGAAGAATACACTGCACTCGAAACCTGTCGCCAAATCGGCATACAACGGAGACACTTAGTCACCGGTTACGTCGTGTGTGTGGCCCATTCAAAACCAGGGGCGGATTTAGGGGGGAGATCGCCCCCCAAAACTATGAGACTCCTAAACCTTAAAGGTAAAGAAAGTGAATGAAAGAAGGAGATCGGAAACATGAAGAAGAGACAATACAAAATTAGAGTGAAGTGTCCAAAAAATAATCGCTGTTGCAAAAGAGTGCATATAGGGCACATTGATGTTCAAAAGTGAGCCATTTAATATATTTTTTTAATTGCCCCTAATGATGATGCTTAATAAAATAGTAATGTAAATGTTATTGCGCTAATTTTAAACCTCACTGGAGCTTACTGTCATCTTAAGGAATTGACTTCTTTGACCAAAAACAAACACCTTCCTGTAATCTTTATAGGCAGAACGATATGTGATAATCGTTGGCAATTCTATCACACCAGTTGCCTACCAATGTATTATAAATTCAGGTTCTCAAAGGTGACCGTCCCCTCCAAAATTGTGCTCTGGATTTCTCCCTATTCAAAACGCGGGTTTCTAGGCCCTGGCCTAAATGGTTTATGCCTTAATCCGACCCTGCTTATTATCAATAAATATTGTCGTTATTACTGAATCGATAATAATAGTGTCAAAAACAGTTTATTACCTACCAGTATTTAAGTATCGATAGAATATAATATGGAAACTATGTACTCGTACAGAACAGTGAACTTAATTCGAAGATCAATGTTAGTTACAGTAATTGAGGCGCAGATTCATACCAGTTTGGAGCGTTTTGAACAAAACGGTCACAATTTGCAAAGTCTACAACTTTCAGGTTTGCTTAAATAAATATCAATGGGAAGCGATTATATAATAAAAGATGTTTATTGCGTCTTTTAGACGCTTATAACATTAAAGGAAAGTATAAAGACATCTTAAATTAGCCTTAGACAAAAGGAAAAAACATCAACATTCATTTTCTGAAAGAAAACATCAATTTGAATTGTCTGCAGTATATTAATACGTAAATTCACTACAAATAACTGTGAACAGTATAAATTCCAGAAAAAGAATTCAAACTGGGGCGAAGATCAATGGAACACTTCAAACCGATACGAATATCCTCGTTTCCTCCGATTACCCTAATCTTTGTTGTTTAGCTTTAGGGTTGTTAGGAATTTAGAAGAGAAAGATCCATTGTTATTCCAAAGCGATATCATAACAGCTAATTAATGCAGCTTTGCTTGTCAATTAAGTTAATACAGTGTTTAACTTGTAAAAAAAGGAGCGGTGGAACGCTAGTGAGCCGGAGGCAGAGGCTGCGAAGCAGTCGACCGGGCCCGGGTAGCTGGCAAGGCGCACAGTAGTGCCGTGTCCCGTTGGGGCACGGTGCACGGAGCGCGGGGAGGTTGCAGGACGGAGTATCCCCCTCCTGCTGGGTGGGGGTTTGGGTGGTCTTCCCCAATAAAATTTTCTATCAGGGTGCTTCTGAGATGCCATTTCATGGCGCTGTCTCATTTAACAGACCTCATCCAATGTTTTCATACACTTAGTATGTGTGAAATATATTTATTTTAGGTACTCACTTCACATTCTTCTTTATGATCAATTTCACAACTTAACAAACCTTAAGAACAAACAAATAACAATACTTTACATAGAAACTGAGAAAATCAAGAGTGAATCGCACATTTCCAGTTTCATAATTTTCCAATTTCATAACCTCTAGATCAACCTCCCAAAACCTGTGACATTATTTCTTTTATTTCAAAAGGATGCTATGCCTCTGAAATCTCTAGAAAATATAAAATATCGTAATGAATAATGCAAAAATATTTCGCTCTAGGGTTAGTTATCAAATGATGTTATTATGTACACCTAGGCCTCCTCCTATAAAAGAGGCGTGCTGACGTGCCGTGCTCCGACTATTAGTAGGTAAATATTTTCAGTTCCGGTGCCTTCCTGCACAAATTAACCACTGAGTTAAAGAGATATTGAGTACATTATTTCGTACATTTACGTTTAAGCAGTCCTCTCCCTCGCACAGCGTTCAACTTCCAAACTAAGTTTGGCTAAGACTTGTTTAAAATCAGCAAGGAGACGAATGACTCATTGAAGGCTGCGGTTTTTCTTGTTTAATATCAACATTGTACATTAAAACAATTTTCCAGTATCTTGACTAAGGACGACATGAAGAAATATAAGGTTAAGTTATATATGTATATCCATTTCATGATTGTAAGGTTTGTGAAAAATTGTCACTTATTTTAGAGTAAACATTTTTGTGCTCTTATGGCATCATTTTAGGGCATTGGCAGCGTCCTTTCTACTCTTTTGTTGAATGTAGCGCTGATAGGGCGTGGTCTTATAGAGAGCTCTCTTGCAATTCAGTTTGGTAGTTTAGATAAAGGACTTGCACCGTGCATTGGTGCAGGTTGTGTTGTTGTTGCAAGGTTTAGAAAGAAGATCGTAAATAGCGCCCCTTTTCTTAATTTTTATGCTACTGACGCCTAAAGTAAGCTCACATCGAGTCAGCAACCCTGAGGTAGGAGCGAATAGGACCTCCAAGCGAAAAAAAATAAAATAAGGGTAATATATGATAGATTCAATATTGTTGGGCTCTAAACTTATTAGCCTACTAAGAGTGATACATTGGAAAGTTAACGATATTCTTTAACTCACATTCTAAAGCAGCGTGGGATTTCTGCCTTAAATCGAATAATAGTCACGGTGTTATTGGCCATAGCTAATTTTCTTCTAGGCAAGGAAATCAACAGGTTTACTGTTATATGCCCGGATCAACAGAATACGAACGGTACCTTAATTCAGCACCTCAAAAAGCCCTCGACTATGTTAATTCCAAACTGGTGTATCTATTTGGAATATAACACTGTAGGTGGACCATCTAAGAGCCAATCCCGACACATAAAGTAGCTAACCGTTAATATATTAATTGTTCTTGTTTCTTGGTCATAAGTCGTTAGAAATGGCTGTCTAACGATGGTTTTCAACATTAGCGGCCAAGTATTAATAAAAGTTAAACTTCCAGTCAGGATTCCGATGAGACTAAATGATGTTAAATTCCTTTAAGTTTCTTGTAAAACTCGATGTTAAATTCAATGTCAAATGCAACAGAAATACGATGTTAAATTGATATTAAAGTGCAATACGATTTTAAAGTGAATTTCAAATAATATTAAGTAATTTCAATTTACCAGTAATACATGTGACCGGTACCAGATCCATCTCTAGAGTGCCCCATCGTTGTCGTTGCTTTTACACCGCGTGTCCCACGTGGCATCTAAAATCTTCATTTCACTTGGTTAAAAATTTGACCGCCGGAGAAGAGGTTTTCGATAGCTTTAGTGCGTTGTTCTCGACCTAAATTCGTTGGTTGGAAGACGTTGTTAGGTTAATTTTATGTCAAAACTAAAATGTTTTTGACACTTGTAAGACTGTAACCACCCGTAATTGCGCTGGTCAGTTCTGGGAAGGTAAGGATAATGGTTTCTAATTCAGAGGCATGATTAAGTTCACTCAATATTATAATTATTATTTATTTAAAATAATTTTTGAACAAGAAATATGAGGGTATACACTTTAACATTATAATAATTAATAAATCAATAATTGACATTATAAAAGTACGAGACAAAAGGGGCATAAATAAAATCAAAATCCTTTGCGCATTCAGCGATTAACGCTGAATTAAAGCTACATTTTGATGCAATATTGGATTATCGTTTAACTTGTTGACAAACGCCATTTAAAACTGAATTTGTTCAAATTTAAGAGATAATTATCGTTGACAAAGTAAAATATAAATAAATAAATCAAAGCAAATTAGTAAACAAAAATATGCAAGCAATGAAGATAAATATGTAACACTGTATAAATATAAAATAGTCCCACTTCTTTTTCGTGGGGAACCACGAGTGGATTTTAGGGTCTTTGTTAGTCTGTAGTTCTGTTAATACATAACAGACAGAATATGTTCACCTGGCGAAGGCTTAGCGGACGCCATGATACTATACTCATTTGTAGACTTTTAAGTGTATAGTGGTTACCAAACTTTACTATGCTCAAGGCACGTCAATGCCATCTGTTCTTTTTTTGGCGACATTCCGAAGGATTTTAGTCTCCCACCCTATTCAACATCAGTTACTCTCCCCCCACCAACACCACGCAACTCCAAACTGTATTTAATGACGAGAGTTTATTTCATTTGAAATTTGCATTTGTTCACTAACTTTCCAATTACTTATTTTTGTAATTTACAGATTTTGCGGCACCCCAAGGCGGTAACTTTGGCACTGAGGTTGGGAAACGCCGTTCTTGTATGCTAAGCATGATTCACGAATCGCATAATTTTGGAACGCTAAATGCTATAGTGTGCTGAGGCAATTAAGTAAGAGTGACGCCTTTATTTTAAACTAAAATATGGTAGTAATCATACGAACGTTTGATTATAAGTGCTAAAGTTTAGGTGTTTCATATAATAATATATTTTTTTAATAATTCTTATTAAAACAAAAGTAAGAAAACAACCTTGAATTCAAGTATTTGTGACTTTCAGAAGTACAGTTTTGGTTCGCCAAGAAAAGTATAAAATTTACTAGTGAATAATGAATGGTTTTAGTTTTTGGAATTTCATTGCTGTCACCGAAAATAATGAATTATCGAAACAAAAACAGTATTAACAATTAGTAAGTTTTTTGCAAGACTAAAAATATATATGCAATAAAAGTAAAAAACGGAGTTGAACTGTTAACAAATTATTAGATACATATTAGATACATATTCCATACATATACAGGGTGTCTCAAAAGTCACTATCTATTTCGGTGACATTAGATGTTTTTTTAAAAATGCTATGCTGGCATAAAGATATGTACTTCTGGTGCAAATTTGTGTATTTAAAAAAAGTTAATTGGTTTATTATCTTGACATGCTTGAACAATTCCTCGAACCTCAACTTCTTACAGATGGCATTCTTGACACAGTAGTTTTTCAGCAGGATGGAGCACCGTGCCATTATGCAATAATTGTACGTGATTATCTTGACAGACGCTTCCCCGGTCGCTGGATTGGTCGTAGAGGAACACAACCATGGGCAGCACGTTCACCCGACTTAACACCATTAGATTTTTTCGCCTGGGGTTTCATTAAGTCTAAGTGTACACTGGTAGAAGAATTAGTGATGTAGCCGAACTTCGAAATCGTATTACCGATGCAGTTCAGAAAATAACACCTCAAATGCTGGAAAGTGTGTTCCGGGAAACAACTTATCGCTTTGAGCTCTGTAGAGACACTGATGGTCGCCATGTGGAGACATAAATAAATAGCACTAATTCTTTGTGGCACTTTGAAATAAATATATTTTTCATGTCTTAAACCAGTTTTTCGTAATTCCCATTATTTTTCAAAATAGATAGTGACTTTTGAGACACCCTGTATATTACTCAATGCTGTAACTTCTACAGAAGCAATATTCTTGTAAAGGATAATGATATTAAACAATAAACTCCAACCTTGAAATGTTCACAAAAATAAAAGTATTTAGGTCTGCGTGTAAACGGTGTGTGTGTGTGTGTGTGCATGTGTGTGTGTTTAGGGAAGGGTAGGATATATGGATTGATTCTTATTTTCCTTGCGAGCGCATTGACGAGTTTTTTCAGAGCAGAGGAGATGGTGTTTACAAGGGCAAAACCCAAGATACGCAGATTCTAGACGTATCTGCAAAACAGAGAAAACATATGAACGCATTGAGAGATACAAAATTAGAAGTTCACTCTAAAATCATTAAATGGATTTTTGTGGTACATAGTCTTTACATCAGGTTATTCATTCATGGTAAAGCTCTTGTCAATCAACATGCACATTAATTCATTTCATGAATTCCTTGAAGGATAATGTTCATTTAGTATTTGAATTTTTTTGTTTATTTAGAAAGGAGCGAACAAGGACGAATGCCCAAAAAACAGCTCTCCCACAGAAGAAGAGAACCAAAATCAAGGTCCAGGGTTTTTGAGATGCCTGGACACTCCACGTTTGAAGCATTGGAGGTCATACACGGGTAGAAAGATGGATTGAGGGAGAGTGTTCCAGAATTGACCGGTTGAGTAGATGAAAGATTGAAAATACCGATTAACCCTTGCGTTAGAGAGTTGGACAGAAAAGGAGTGAAAATGTGTCGAAAGTCTGGGTGTGCATGTTCTTCTTAAAGGAGGAGGCATGCAGTCACAGTGTTCAGAAGAGCAATGTCCGTTATAATAACTATAGTAAAAAGAGAGAGAGGCAACACTGCGGCGGGAGAGAGAGAGAGAGAGAGAGAGAGAGAGAGAGAGAGAAGACAGTTAGTAAGAGAGATTGAAGACAGTTAGTAAGAGGCGGGGAAGTGACGAGACGAAACACCTTTGATTCAACCCGGTTAAGTAGAGCTTTGTGGGTTGAGCCACCCGACACATGAGAAGCGTACTCCATACATGGGCGGACAGAACCCCTGTACACAGAGCGTAAATGAGAGAGTAACTGAGTTGGGTTGAAGAAACTATGGAGCCGGTACAACACAACCACTATCAGAAGCTGTTTTTGAAAGAGAGTATATGTGATCTTTTCAAGAAAGATCACGAGAAAAGGAGACACCAAGAATGTTAAGAGAAGAGGAAGGATCGAGTTGTGTATTGTTGAAGGAAAGGAAATAGTCGTGTGGAATATTGTGACGAATAGACAGATGGAGGAACCGAGTTTTTGAGGCATTGAAAGCCACAAGGTTTTCTCTGCCCCAATCAGAGATAGCGAGAGATCGAAAGTCAGGTGTCCCATAGCCGTCCTACGTGAATCATGGAGTGACTGTTGAGGGGGACGCTTTGTGAAACGGATGGAAAAATGGAGAGTGGAATCATCGGCATAGGAGTGGATAGGTCAGGAAGTGCGACGTAATGGATTATTGATAAATAAAAGAAAAAGAGTGGGTGGCAGGATAGAACCATGAGGAACACCACTGTTAAAAACTTTAGGGGAAGTATTGCACAGTATTGTTTGAAAACACAACCAACTATCCCTCCACACACCCAGTGCCAGACCTAGATATGTGCAGTTCGCGTAAATGCATGGGGACCCCGTGTATTCGGAGCCCATAGTTAGTTTTAAGTACTACTCGTTGAAAAGACTGACTTAATGTTTGAAATAGGATATTACCATGAAACTTTTGAGTTTCACATTTAAATACTTTTGAAATTTGACAATCTGTAAAGACCTTTAACTTTGTGACAACACGGACTTTATCAATGAACTTGTAAAGATTCTAACCACTTTGCCATTGGGGTAGTGCAGTGTCATGGAATCCTCAAATTCAGGGGTTCGACACCAGTCTTCAAGAGCTCCCAAGGGTAAACATCGAGGAAAACTGTACCGTGAAAGCCTGAAATTCATGTACATAATTAATTTGTGCAACGTTATTTACTAATTTTTTATAGTAAACTAGTCGGGGTGCCATCCTTTCGTGCCACTTACCTAAAGTTATGGTACCTGTCCATTTTGACAGAGAAACAACCGAGAACAGGAAAATCGTGCCCCGTGTTATGGCATGACCATAATTCTCATGCATGGAGGTTTCGGGGGAAGGGCAAGGACGTAAATTGTTTTTGACACTTTGCTGCAGAAGACGTGTACGATATTTATCATGTCTTATGAAACAATGTTATAGAAATCAGCATTTACCCTGTTTCCTTGCTGGACATATGGGCCTATACTCACTTATAATACGAGTTCCGATTGGGGCTGAAGCATATATGATAAATAATGGGAAAATGGGTTAAGGTGGTTTGTTTTGCATAGCAATTATACTAGAATTGGGCTCTTTTAAGCGAAAACCTTAATTTGTAGTGTGTTGTGAGGTGTGACAGGCTACACAAATTGCTAGTATTTGTCTCAATTCTAGAAATTACGTATCCTTGAGAACCATCTTCTTCCATTGTTCCAATCAACAAAATTTTGTTGTCAAACGTGAGTATTGTAAAAAGATTGTGCAATGTGCATCTTCAACATCTCTCAATACATACTCGGTGGAAGAAAAACTGGTTAGAAATTCTTCTTTGGGAGTGAAAAATTGGGGTTCTTAATAAATATAAAATATAGAATCTGAAATGTATAAAGGAAATATACGAGTTACGTTTAATAGAAGTTAATTTTTTTGTGTCGCCCTATTACCAAAACGACACTCGTTTACGTGAACATAGTTCGAGGGCGCAAAAAGCGTGTGTACCTACACTGGGATGAGGTGGCAAACAGCCAATGAAGAGGTAAGATCGTGGTCACATGATGTCACCACGAAATTGACCAGTTAGGAACGAACTAACGATCACGCGATGTTAAGCCCTTTCTTCGACCAATTAAATTGTGGGGAAGCAATGTAGTTTTCGGTAAATGATAGATTTTCATAAATTTATAATTTATTAAGGATAAATAGGCTACTTAGGGTACTTAAGTGATATGAACTAGGTAGGAATTTAATAAAATTCATGAAATAGAGTGTGTAAGTTTGTTGTGTAGTTGAAGTTGTCGAAGGGAAAGAGAAGAGAAGCGTTCCACCCTGACGCGGAAATTCGAAGTATCTTTTGAACGAAGAAACTGCAGCGTCGGTGAGACAGGCCTTTTTCAAAATATATATAGTGGTTCTACAGGGTGTTCGAAAAGTCCCGTCACCCCCCCCCCCCTACAAAATGTACATATTGTAATACCAATTTTATTTTTGTGATTAGTTGCATTTATACTAAGGGCACTCAATATTTTTTGCCCCACCCTTTTTTCTTCGCTAAATAATAGGCCATGGGGCTGAGACGTCTTTGGGGCCGTAAGTTTGAACTTTCTACGCTTCACATAACCAGATTTTTCCAGTTTGAACCTCCCCTCCTTGTATAAAACCGCTTTTAAATGCCCTCGTATAAAACCGATGGTTAACGCAGTTTCGAAAATGGCGTCTGACAGTGATGTGCGTCGTAAACAGAGAACTGTTATCGAGTTCTTAACCGCAGAGAAGGAAACAGTTGGAAATATTCACAAACGTCTACAAAACGTTTACAGAGATGCTGTTGCTGATCGAAGTACAGTTGGACGCTGGTTTAAACGTGTGAAATCATCTGAGAGAGAGAGAGAGCCAGCCTCGATGATGAGCCACGCAGCGGTCGCCCGGCATCGGCTGTCACATCTTACACTGTGCAACGTGCTAACAGCATCATTCGATCAAATCGGTGCCTCACATACAAGGCTATCACTGGATAGGAATTAGTGAAGGAAGTGTGAATACGATAATTCAGCAACTGGGATACTCAAAAATGTGTTCACGGTTTGTTCCTCGCCAACTGACTGAAGATCACAAAGCCCAAAGAAAAGAAATTGCTTCCGAGTCGTTGGTTTGATACGAGACAGAAAGGGATGACTTCCTTTCACGAATTGTGACCGGGGATGAGACTTGGGTACACCACTTTGAACCTGAAATAAAACGCCAATCCATGGAGTGGCATCATGCAGACTCCCCACGCAAGAAAAAGTTCAAAATGGCTCCCTCTGCATGAAAGGTTATGGCCACCATCTTCTGGGACATGAAACTGGTGATTCTGGTGGACATTATGAAGAAAGGACAAACAATCAACTCAGAGGCATATATTGTTACCCTACAGAGACTCCAGAGACATATAAAGCGAGTTCGACCAAAGAGAAAACTGGAAGACGTCCTTCTTTTGCACGATAACGCAAGACCACACAACAGTTTGCAAACAAGAGAGGCCATCAAAAAATGCGCTTGACTGTGTTACCCCACCCTCCATACACCCCGGATCTGGCACCTTCAGACTTCCATTTGTGTGGGCCAATGAAGGATGCTATTCGTGGAAGAAAGTTTCAGAGTGACGATGAGGTTGTTGAGGAGGTTAAGAGGTGGCTGCAGCGGAACCCAGCGGACTTTTACCCGCAAGGAATAAAGGCCCTTGTTTCGAGGTAGAAGAAAGCCGTAGAAAAGGATGGAGACTATGCGGAAAAATAAAAACTAACTACTTGTGTACAAAGTTTCTGGAACTTACAAGGAAATTTGGAAAGAAAAAAAGGTGGGGAAAAATATATTGAGTGGCCCCCTCGTATGTGGTAGGTGTAATTTAAGAAACAAGTCACTAACAACTATTATTTTAATTACAGTAAATACAGTTACTAAACCGTTCATAGGCTTCATATCGTTTCTGCATGTCTGTATCGCTTAATTCATTAACAAATGACGGCCGGTATGGTTTCATGTCGAGATCCTTCGTCATGTGATCTCTCAATGTGGACATGGGGAGTGCGATTTCTTGTGATCGTTTCCGAAGTGATTTTTTTTGGTGAACGAGCCACCGATGTAATCACACTTTCACATTGTTCTGCTCGCGTTGTTGGTCTTCCCGACCATGGTCTGTCCTTGATGGAACCAGTTTCAAACAGCTTTTACTCCCAGCGTAATACCGTCTTGTTTGATGGTGCAGCCTTATTGAATCTTGTGTTGAAATCATTCTGGATACCATGCAGCGTTTTGCCAGTATGTGACCTTTCATGAGCCCATGTACTCATCATTATCCTTTCCTCCAGAGTGTAAGTGGACTGGTCTGCCTGGAAAAGAAAAAAAATGTCAGTGAATCACGTATAAAATCAATTAATCATACAAAAATAAAATTGGAATTACAATATCAAATCAAATTAAATCAATATCAAATCAAATCCCGCAAATGAGGCGGGATGCTGCAGAGGGGTCGACCGCAGATCGATCCTGAACCGTCGTTCGAACCCACACAAATTGGGATATGTACATTTGTAGGGGGTGACGGGACTTTTCGAACACCCTGTATAAAAGTAAGTATTTTATAAAATATACTCGTGATTTTAACATCTTCAATAAAGTGTTTCTTTCATTTCTTCATGGCGTTATGGTAGTTCTCATATTTTTGTCGTAATTGTGCCTACTGTAAATAAATATAAATATACAGTATACTGTATATGCCCTTTTTTTAATATGGCCTACTAGTACGAAGTGCTTAAAAAAAGCCTTGCCGGGTGAGGGAGTATACAGAAGATCTTGAGAGAGAAAGGCGTGACAGTGTGTGTTAATCCCATTGGAGTCAAAGTTTCTCGTTTCAGGAGTCCAAAGAGGAGCATTAGTGGGGTACCGTGAAAGTATACACAAGTTTAAAATATAAAGACCGATTCATTCACAATGTATATATATATATATATATATATATATATATATATCTTACTCATTAATGTGACTGTGCTTACAAAATAATATTTGCTTTGTTGTTATACTCTGAGTCACGAATCGTGCAGTGAGTATCCATTGAAGAATAAAGACCTGAGAACTAGTGACACCGTCCACAAAGAGTAAAAGTGGCAACACAAACCTCGCAGTTAGGACCGTAGTTCATTTTTGTTTCTTTCTTTCACTTGTTTTGTGGGAAATGAAGTGTGGATAAGAATAGAAGTAGGCCCAAATTCCAAACATTCGAACAATAACGGACCTACTCTCCTGAGGAGCAGGGTGGTGGGAGTTAACCAAAGGTATCCCAAAGGAGCCCTAATACCACGTAGGCTAATAGGCACAGTTTTGTAATACCACGTACGCTGATAGGCCAAGTTTGTAATACCACGTATGCTGATAGGCCCAATTTTGTTAAACTGATACATGCTCCGTAGCGCTACCCAAATCGTGTACTTAACTTCTAATGATACTCTCCCTTCCCAGAAAAGAGGGTGTAAAAATAAAGAAGGAACTCCGAATTCAACACTTCCTCGCGTTCCAGGAAGGCAAAATGTAACCAATTGAGCACATATGGGAGAATATTGGTCGTCAATTGCAAAAAACAAGGTCTCTTCCCACATCTCAATCGAGTCTAAAGTAAATATTGACTGAACGCTGGCAAAATTTGAACCACAAAATTATTGAAAATTTCATAGCATCGATACTACAATGTGTTTAAGCCACCGAAATCAGTGCATTATTTACATACAGTATTTATCATGTATCCTTTAGACTTACTTTACTCTATATACGTACGTTTAAAGGGGAAAAGATTTACTTTTTTATTGTTAATTTTATTCCCGCGGCCTCCCTCCCCCCCCTTCTCTTTCATTCACTACCAATCCGACAAGAAATAATGGTTATAAACTGGAACTAAAGACACTTTGTACCGCTTTCTGCGGCAATTTCTTCTCCTATAAAATAGTTAATATCAGGAAACAACTTCCGTCGTACCAGTACGATTAAGAGTACCGTATTTTTTGAGTGGTCGAGTACGGTTTTTTTTAGTGTTCGAGTACGAGTACGCGTATAAGAGTGTGGTTTCAAACTTTAACTGGTGCTTGGCTACAAGTTATAGCCAAGCACTTAAATCAAGCACTTTAACCAAGCACTTTAACTGGTGCTTGGCTGCAAGTTGTAGCCAAGCACCAGTTAAAGTTTGAAACCGCACTCTTACACGCGTACTCGTACTCGAACACTAAAAAAACCGTACTCAATCACTCAAAAAATACGGTACTCTTAATCGTTTTGGTACTCGTTTTGGTACATATTTACTTTGCACATATTTACACTTTGGCTTGAAACTTTCAAGCCAAAATATAAATATGTTCAAAAATAGGCTGGACAAAGTTCTGAATACTCTCCTGGTTTAATACTAAAATACAACGTAACCCTGCGGGAGTTCATTTGCACAATTTGTGTGTGTGAATTCCGTAATTATAAAGCTAGTTCATATTTCTCCACTTTCTCCACTCCGTCAATTTCCTTGACTACTTTTCCAAGGTCAAGGTATTTTCTTCAATCTTTTTCCGTACCTGCCTCTGGCGGCGGGGAGCCTTATACTTTGCTATCCAGTTTTCTACTACTGCTAGAATAGTAAAAAAACATAATAGTAGTAGTTTAATAACAGGAACTTCCCCGAGTGGACCGAAAGTTCTTTGAGGTTTCCTCTCGTAATTGTAGCCTTGTTAACTCACCCTCTCTCACGCGCCTATTTTGTATAAAAATACGTAAGCATACATAAATTAAGGCAAAGACATTAACGTATGATGATTTTAACCCGCATAAATATTACAAATGTTAAGAAAGGTTACGATGAATTCAGACTTACCAACAGTACAGCATGAATCCGCATCACAGTACTGATCGCCACACTTTACTGACCGATCAGGGTGAGCCAAGGCAACAGTAATGACAAAGAACCACAGTGCAGTCACTGACTTCATCTGCAAGTTCCATTGGAGGAAGTTATAGAAGGAAGCACACACTATTTAAACAGAGCATTTTTATTTACATTTTTACTTGCTCTAAAATGTATTCACACACACACACACACACACATAAGCTATATATATATATATATATATATATATATATTCTACAGTAAGGAAAAAACGATAGAGAAAAAAAAAAGAAAACTATTCTCTCTTTCTAATAACAAAAACGAAATCAAATCATTCATTTACTTCATTTACAAGTTACAACTCATCACTCTGTGTGTGTTTTCAAATTCACTAAAGTCATTTTTCTTCAAAAAAAGTATTGCTTCAGCAGTGCTACGTGAAATTCTATTTCTTAATTTACTTATTATTAATCTCATTTTGTGAAAAAACACCCTCTGCTCGAGCTGATGTTGCTGGAACGCATAAATATTGCCTAGCTATAGCCAAATTTGGAAGCTTTTCAGCATTTAATTTCGACCAAACAATAGGATTAATATCTTGAGCCTCCGGAATTAATTTTCATAGTGTTCAAATTCACAAAACAGTAACTGGCGTTGTCAACATCTTTAACATCAATTAACTACGAAGGGTATGCGTTTCATTCCCTAATATATATATATATATATATATGAAAATTTCCTTGTTTCTGTGTTTCCTTTCATTCGTGGTTTTATTCATCATATATATATATATATATTATATATATATATATATATATATGGGGTTTCACAACCGGTCTGCCATACGTTGGGGGTGATTTGGAGGTTGATATCGAGTAAAAAGGTTAATACAACATAGGTGCTATTTCAAACCGTTGCGGAGCTACGGACGTTTCAAGATATGCAAACAACAAATCCTTACTTGTGTATAATTCGATTGATGGCAGCACTGGTGGTAGTTTCGGTTAACGAAGTTACCACTACTAATCCTCAGTTTTTTTTCTTTTAGTTGGTTCTGATCTGTGGTACGAGACTCTGCTGAGCTAAAGTGAACAATCAAAATGAATCAACAGTTCACACCCGCTGAATACGCTGATATCCATTTCATTTATGGGTTCTGTGAAGACGTTTTCCGAACCGCCGAATACCGAACAGGCAAGTGTTTAGTGGCACACACCAGAGATTAAGGGAAACGGGGGCAATTGTTCCAGGTAACCAAGAACATGTAGCACGACGGCCCGTTGCCATGGAGTTCTTCACTATGAGATTCCAAGAGCTCTTCGACATCGTCCGTTTCCAACTCGAAGCCCAATTGTTGACCTTGCTCAATAATTTTGTCTTGAATTTGTGTTGGAGTCTCTTCTTCAATTCCAGGCAAGTCAGCAACACTGAGACCATAAATTTCTCTCAAACAATAAGTGCTGACTTCATTCCACGCTGTAGAGAGGTTATCAATGGCATACTTCACATTTTTTATCGGCCACACTCGATCGCACAGTAGTAGACGGTACGACTTATTCCCTGCCAATGCCTGCAGCACGTTTTCCATTTTCAAAATCATCTATAATTTTTAGTTTAATCTCCAAAGTGGTCACATTTCTAGGCCTTTTACCTTTACCACCACTTTGTACATTCTTAGGAGGGGGAGTTTTCACTTAATTTTACGAAAGTGAATTAAAAAAGCAAATATTTTAAAGTAAATTGCGTAGTAAATCTGCGCAACATCCATCTCCTCTGAGCACTCAACAAAGACTGAGCCACCGCGGGCAGATGACGATTAACGAAACAATGGTGTTAAATAGGGAACGACGATATGATCGAAACATCGATAGTCGATGGCGACGATTATGGAGGGACTACTTATTTTTTTCCGTGCACCTTAAAATATCCGTAGCTCCGCAACGGTTGGAAATAGCACCAATGTTGTATTAACTTTTTTCACTCGATATCATCCCCCAAATCACCGCCCCAAAGTATTGCAGACTGGTTGTGAAACACCCTGTGTGTGTAGCTATATATATATATATATATATGATGCAAAACCACAAGGAAAAAAAAATTATTCCAAGTTCTTTCGTGTATTCAGAAGTACACCTCGTCAGGGAATGAAAAGTGAAAACAAGATGACCAAAAATATATACAACGGGATAGAAAAACAAAAAGATTAACACAAGATTAACAAGAGTTGATTAGAGGTAAGAGGTATTTTAACAAGATATTGTCAATTTTACACATTCTCGTACTGTTATTGAAATTATTTTTAAAAGGGATAAATGCACATTTTAGAATATTCCTTTCGATTATATCTGTTTTTAACGAAAGCTTTAGAACTATCCCACTTAATACTATGATTACATCTATACATATGGTTAAACAATACATTAGAATTAGTTGCTGTTTTACACGCATATTTATGCTGTTTTACCCTAATATCTAACGTTTTACTCGTTTGGCCTATATATACTAAATCACATTGTGTACATCCGATCGAATACACAACCAACCAGATTATCCGGGCTATTCTTTATTAAGTGTGATTTTACAGTATTATTATACTTAAAGACTACATTGGTACCAATTGCTTTTAGTAAAGTCGGGAGATATTGAAAATTTACATGGTAAGGTAGGCTAAGGATATTTTTAAGCTCAAATTCCTTTACAGTTACACTATTATAATACCTATTCTTGGCTTTCCTAAGGCAGTTATCTAAAAATGAAATAGGATAACATAATTTAGTACCAATATTCATGATATTGCATAACTCGGAATCTAAAAATTCAGGACTGACAACTCTCAATGCTCTAAGAAACAAAGCAGAGAAAATAGAAGATTTAATCGCGGGATGATGGTCGGAATAAAAATGCACATAAGAGTTATTATTAGTAGGCTTATGATAAACTTCAAATTTGAACTGATTAAAGCATCTCCAAATTTTTAGATCCAGAAAAGATAAGCTTCCGTCATTTTCTTTTTCAACCGTGAACTTAATAGATGGGACTAAACTATTGAGCCTATCAAGAAATAAGTCAACATCCAAATTATTAGGCCAAAGGCATAAAATATCATCTATATACCTGTACCAAACCAGGTTAAAATTAACAATCTACTTAAAATTCTACTTTCAAAAAATTCCATATATAAATTAGCTAGTACAGGTGAAAGGGGATTTCCCATAGCCAATCCAAACGACATAGCATAAAACTTATTTTCAAACTGAAATTTACAATCTTTGACACAAAGCTTAATTAACTCAATAAGAGTGTTGTGTTGAACAGGGAAAGAATATTCAGAGATCTTATCTTTTAAAAAATCAAGTAGGTCATCAACAGGGACTTTTGTGAATAACGAGCATACATCAAAACTTACCAGTTTGAAATTGGGGTCATTAGGAAACTTCAGTTTATCAATAAGATCCATGCTATTTACAATATGTGACTTGGAAATAGAGCCAACTAACGACGTTAATAAACTAACTAACCATTTAGATAGCTTATACGTTACGGAGCCTACTGAGCTAACAATACGCCTCATGGGATTATTAACTTTATGCGTTTTTACTAAACCGTACAAATATGGTAGCGATGGATTTATACTAAGAAACTGCTTAGAAAGCCCATTATAGTTATTTTTTAATATTTCTCTTAATTTTCTATTAAACATTTTATTAACATCGTCCAGTGTAATTGTTTTTGTAATTGTTTTTGTCCATGATGACGATCAAATTAGATTTCTGTCCCGTTGTATATATTTTTGGTCATCGTGCCTCCACCCTTCATTCCCTGACGAGGTGTACTTCTGAATACACGAAAGGCCTTGGAATCATTTTTCTTTTTCCTTGTGGGTTTGCATCATTCATTCATTTCACGTGTCTAATTGTGAAATTCATCCCATATATATATATATATATATATATATATATATATATACACACGAGGAATGATCAAAAAGTATCGATAATTTTATTGCTACGGACAAATGAATGCAAATAATACAAAATCTGCTACCATCAGTCAGTAGTTGGTTGGAGCACTTAAAGGGAGGGTGTGTTTTTGCAGTACGTCTAAATCTCGGAAATGGAACAACGCACGTACATTAAATTTTGTGCCAAACTTGGAAAATCTGCCGCGGAGACGAACGAAATGATTAAAACAGCTTTTGGAAATGATGCTCTCAGTGTAGCTAACGTTTACAAATGGCACAAAAAGTTTAAAAATGGAGAAACATCGCTTGAAGACAAGGAACGCAGTGGCCGCCCTTCCATTTCTCGTACGGATGAAAATGTCCAACAGATTCGATTTCTGGTACGAGCAAATGTTTCTCCATTTTTAAACTTTTTGTGCCATTTGTAAACGTTAGCTACACTGAGAGCATCATTCCCAAAAGTTGTTTTAATCATTTCGTTCGTCTCCGATGCAGATTTTCCAAGTTTGGCACAAAATTTAATGCACGCACGTTGCTCCATTTCCGAGATTTAGACGTACTGCAAAAACACACCCTCCCTTTAAGTGCTCCAACCAACTACTAAATCGTGGTAGCAGATTTTGCTTCAGACTGCAGACGCCAGAGGTCAGGAAGACTCACATATGTAAACGGTTATTTCTTATTTGCATTCATTTGTCTGTAGCAATAAAATTATCGATACTTTTTGATCACTCCTCGTATATGGGCTACGTCGTGGCCGATGTCGTAACATCGCTTCCCAGAGATCAGCGAAGTTAAGCGACATTGGGTCTGGGTAGTAGTTGGATGGGAGACCGTCCTCCGCGCCCAGATTATGTAGCGACCCGTGGTTCGGATCCCACGTAAAGCTGTATGTCCCCTCCGTCATATGACCTTAGATGTTGCGAAGGAGGTTAAACAACCCCAGTTAAAAAAATATATATATGGGATGAATTTCACTTATACACTTGAAATAAATGATGCAAACCACAAGGGAAAAAAATGTTTCCAAGACCTTTCGCGTATTCATTCCCTGACGAGGTGTACTGCTGAATACACGAAAGGCTTTGGAATAATTTTTTTCTTGTGGGTTTGTATAATATATATATATATATATATATATATGATGAATAAAACCACGAAGGGAAAAGAAACACAAAGTGGTGCTCAAGCGCTTTCGTCTAATGACATCCTCAGGAACACTGCAAAATTCAAAATGTCCCCAAAACTGTGGTAAATTTAACGTAAAATAAATTTTTTGAATCACTATTTTTTGTGATGCAACAATTTTTTTTATAAATATATTTAAAAATAAAAAAAATGACAAAAATGATGAATTGCAATACAATAATTTTTACACAAATTTATAATTTATGGCTACAATTAGCAACTATTGATAAAAAACTGCTTTTTAGAAACCAATTACTGTTTCTAACATTTAAGAGAGAGAGAGAGAGAGAGAGAGAGAGAGAGAGAGAGAGAGAGAGAGAGAGATATTCAAAATTTCAACTTTTCCTTGTGTGTCCATTTTAATTGTTTGATTTTTTCTGTTATTAAATATTTTGAAAAAAATTCAAAATTCTAAATCAATTCATCCGAAAAAATGGAAGATTTTATACATCATTTGGCATTATTTTGAATTTAAAACTAATTAATTTAAAACGAAAACGTTGTGATTTGAAAATAAAATTCGATTTAAAACTAATTCAAAGCCAAATCTTTACCTTGTTTTTAAATATTTTGCAAAATAAAATATTCAAAGTAAAAGAGGAATTACTAATTTTTGGTATTTTATTGTTTTGTACAATTTCTGTTTGCATATAAAATTTAATTAACAGTATAGAAACTTTCTTAAAAAATCTATTCATTTTGCAAAATATACAAATTGTCAGAAGATAACATGAATTTTCTTGAGAAAAATATTGAAATATGCTTTAGTTTTATTATTTTTTTAATTTATTTATTTTTTTTTTATTTTTTTTTTATTTTTTTTTGTTTTTATTAATATCGTTTTTCTGAAATCAAAATCTATAATCTATTTTTACTTAAAATATTGTAAAACGAAATGAAAATTTTGTACCAAAAAGTGATTTTCTGGTCCAAAAAAAGACAATTTTCAAATCATAAAAAATGGAATTTCAAACAAATGCGATGAAATTCACTCTTACAATAAAATGTATTCATTTATTCATTGTAGAATTTTATTTTATTTTTTATATATGTACGTTTTAAATGATTAATTAATGAAAGAATTTTTTTTTTCAACAATATAATGCCAAAATAATTTTTATAATTTTTATACTAAAATCAAATAAATTGTTTAACATATATATATATATATATATATATATATATGCACTAGAATCACAAAATAACACGTGACCTTATTAATTTGCAATTTTTTTAAATAGCTTTAAATTTTTTATAATTAATTAGTTTTGCTAAATTGGACTGTTCCTGAGGATGTCATTAGACGAAAGCGCTTGAGCACCACTTTGTGTTTCTTTTCCCTTCGTGGTTTTATTCATCATAAATATTTTTCACGTGTCACTTTCGTGAAATAATTTTCATATACATATATATATATATATATATATATAAAGTACATGCCACAGATATACTTACGATTATGCAGGTAACTTTTATTTTTAACAAACTTCAAAGGATTAAAATTTTGATTATTAAATTTAACTAAAAGCAGGATTTAATTAAGTGAAAAATCAACGTGAAAAAAATTAGACAAATGACATTGATCAAACGTACGTCCGAACTCTTCACGCACCAAATCTATACTCTGAACTCATTATGTTGTCCCTTGAAAATCATCTATGTGTCGTCATTCATGGAATTTCCCATTGATTGCCGGAGAAGTACGTCTTCACTTTATTAAATGTTTACATGCGTTTGGTGTGCACGTATAAAGCACAAGTTTTATGTGTCTGTGTGTATTCACCCGCACGAGCGAACACATATGAATACAACTTTTTTATTTTAAGAATTTGGTGATTCGGATGTATATTCAAATATGTTAATTATTGTTCGATAAAAAAAAGTAACAAACACTAAATTATATAAAAGAATTATTCGTAAAATATATTTTATAAAATTATTATTTTAGTTTTTCTTCTTTATCATGAATCTGGCTGGGAGAAAAAAAAATATTTAGAGTTCAATGCCAAGGTTAAATGGATGACATCACTACGTCCCAATTTCCAGATCTAAATATAAATTTTTAAATATTTCGTTTAATCATCAATTATTTCATTATTATACACTTATGTATGTATGAAAAAAGTATGATGAAGACAATTTTGATAATAAATTTAGGCCCTGGATGTTTTCCATTTTTATGTATTTGTAAATTATATCGGCCATTTGAAACTGAAAGTGCAATATTTTAAAAGTAAATACACAATCTGGTTGTAGTTGAGGATCTAGACTGCATTCGTACGTGTTTGTAGAGATTTTATCTTTAGTTTTAAATCGATAATTAATTAGTTCTGCTAAATTGGTCGTTGCCAATGGACACATTGTACAGGAAGTTGTTACATAAATTTCCTATGTTCTTGTGGTTCGGAACCCACGTAAAATTGTAGGTCCCCTCCGACACCTCGGAGGACATACACAATTACGAACACAGTTAGGTAGACCAGCCATGAGTGGATCCTAGGGTCTTTGTTGGTCTGAAACATTATAACATTATAACATTATGACTTGAAATATGAAAATAAATTATCTTAAAAGTTATTTCTGGCTTAGGATATGTTAGTGAATGGTCTGCAACATAAGATTAAATTTGACAACGAAAATTAAACTTCAAGGTCATGAAACTGTATACCACAATAAGAAAATTAACTAAAGGCAAAATTCATGTGTAGGTTTGGCTTAGCCTAATAACAACATGTAGTTCATTTATGTATGGAAAGTAGTTGAGTCAAAGTGTGTTGCCGTTTGTTAGTGTTAACCGAAGTAGGGTCATTGAGGGAGAGAAAAAGGGAGTTTATTCTTCTATCCTTAAAATTATATATATATATAATATATATATATATATATATAAAGCCTCGTTAACCTCGTTAGGGCTCCGTGCGTCGGTCTTTCTTCACAAGAAGGTAAAACTGGTGGCCCCCGCCTCTAGTCCTGGTTTGGTGGAGGAGCGAGTTGCTTTCTTGTGCTCTCCACCGTACATAGCCAGGTACACTCGGCTCATCTGGTACCACCCTCAGCCAGGCGTCTAGTCTTCTCTTGAGGACTTCAACTTTGACCCCTGTAACGTTTCTGAAATCCTTTGGAAGCTGGTTGAAAATTCTTGGCCCCCTGACAACCAAGCTATTTTCCGTCAGAGTTGAGGAAGTGCCTTGTCGAGCCTTTAATTTGGGAACACTACACATTCTGCCTTTCCTATTTTCCAGCGTTGATTGGATGGTAATTGGATTTAGGTTTAGGTTTGGTACCAGTTTTTGTTTATTGCTATCTGATTTTGTGTCTCGAATTTGGCATCATCGGTCATTATTACCCCCAAGTCGACCACTTTCGTGTTTCTCTGAATTTCTTGTCTATCTGGAGCATAATATGCATTCTGTTTAAGTTCCTCTTTTCTACCATATCTCAAGAGCTGAAATTTCTCGGTGTTAAATGTCATGTTGTTGTCTTCGGATCATTTGTATATTTTGTTCGTGTCCCTCTGCAAGGCCTCCACTTCATTTATATCGCTGATTTTTCTGCTGATCTCTGTATCGTCTGCAAGGGATGTTACTATACTGTTGCTGTTAACTCCACTGTCTTTGTCTGTTAGCATGATAATGAACCGAAGTGGGGCCAGCACTGTACCTTGTGGTACTGAGCTGTGTACTTCTGATTCTGATGATGATACACCTTGAATTTTAACCACCTGTAGTCGTTTTCAGAGGAGTTGTAGATCCAGTTTCCCACTTTGCCTGTTATTCCCATATGTTTCATTTTATGTGCTATTATATCATACCATGATCGCATTTGTCGAAAGCTTTAACAAGCTCTATAAGTTATGATAGGCATGATCTTCCTGATCGGAATCCGTGCTGTTTTTCGTTGAATCTTTCCAGTGTCTCCAAGAAGTCATAGATTTTCTCTCTAACTATTCTTTCAAATATTTTAATGCGGTGGGATGTCAAGGATACTGGTCTATAGTTCTTTGCTTGAGATCTATCCCCGCCTTTATAAAGTGTATAGGGATAATGTTTGCTCTTTTCAAGAAGCTCGGTATTTCCCCAGTGTCTAGGGATCTTCTCCATATCCCGTATAAGGGTGTAGCTAATTCATTTTTACAGTTTTTAATCAATAGTGCGTTCCATTTATCCAGACCTGCAGCTGAATGTGATTTCATTTGTCCTTTAGCTCTCGCTACATCTTCTGGGTTAAAATCAAAGTCTGTTATACATTCTCCTTGCAATTTCTCTTTGAAGAATGCATCTATGTCAGGTATCGCTTTGTACCTTTTTGGGGTACTGAAGACCGGTTCATACTAGGCTCTCAATGTTTCAGATATTTCTTTTAGATCGTCTGTTAGTTCATTATTTTCTTTCCTTAAGGATCTGATAGTAGCGCGCGTTTTGTTTTCCTTTTCGCATAGCTGTAGAAGAATTTTGGATTTTCCTTTATTGCTTCTACCGCCTTTTCCTCTTCCCTCTTTGTATGGCCCTTTATCAGAGTTTGTATTTCCCAATCGATTCTCTCCAGTTTTTCTTGTATTACTTTCCTGGCATTGTTGTCTCCGCAATTAGTTAACTTCGTCGCTACTCTCTTTCTTTTGCGGAATATTTTTCTCCTTTGCCTCTCTAGCCAGTTCCTCTTTCCTTTTGGCTGAGCTTTCGGAGCATATTTTTCCAAAATTCTCAGCGTCTTTTCTTCCAAGGTTGTTAGCATTTCCTCAGGTGTTTTATTCTCGAAAACTGTTCTCCACTCTATTTGGGCCATGTGTGATCTGATTTCTTCCCAATTTACGGTCTTGGAGTTTAGGTTAAAAGCCCCAAATTTGCTTCGTCCTTCCGTATGTGTATTGTCTTTTAAAGTTATCGCCATATTTGTTGATAACTCGATTATATTGTGGTCTGAGATAATAGTTGGAGTTATTTTTATATCGGCAATCAAGTTCGTGTTACTTGTGAATACCACATCTAAGCAGTTATTTTTCCTGGAATTTTCCTGGTGTATATATATATATATATATATATATATATATATATATATATATATAAAACGAATCAAAAGGTGACTGTGAAAGAATTTATCGTTGCGGAAAGAAGTTCGTCGAAAATATAAACATAAAAAGAAAGGCCTACGAAATTAGTAGTTAGTAATCATTTTTAAATTTTTATATTTTTTCACCGAAAATGAAATACTTAATATATTGTTACTACCTAATTAGTAATTTTGGGGTCTTCCTTCTTCAACTGTACAGTCGACTCCAAAAATCGTGCCGTAAAACGCCATGTCTTTACAGATAAGTAAAATAATAAGAAGCAAGGATTCCCACGTCAGAAAGGCCACGTCACAACCAATGTCGTAACACCAATTCTTGTCGATTAGTGAACTTGAACGATATTGGATCTAGGTTGCAGTTGGATGGGGGACCATGATCTGCTTGGAGATGATGTAGCGACCAGTGGTTCGGATCGCACGTATAGCTATAGGTTCCCTCCTTCATATGACCTTAAATGTTATATATACACAGTATATACTGAATATATATACTTGTATATGGATTTGGGGGAGAATCACGTCTGAAAATATTTGTCACTTTACCAGAACGCTGCGATAGATCATGAATTGGCAATCATAGACTTTGTTTCGTTTCTTTCACAAACAAACTGTGAAAATGTTTTTATTTTGTGTGCGATACATTTTCATTATAGTTACAACAACAAAACAAAGTCGTTGTATTATCATGATACTGTAAATGTTACTGTCATCGTATATTCACTATATTCACTATAATTATTAGATTTTACTGTTCTCATAACTGCTATCGTATTAACCTATTTCTGCTCTCTGGCGTTTACAATTCATCAAATGAAATTTTAATTTATTAATTTTAGCGTACATTTAAGCAATTTATTTTTCCCAGTTTAACACTGATGATGGTAACGGCTTTGCCAAAAGCTTTTTGCTCTACAGGTTTATTTTTGGGTTGCACGTTTGTGGAAACGAGACAAATTATGGATGTCAATAGAAAAAAAGTCTCTGAAAATAGGATGCAATTACTCGTATGGTTTAACATGTTCCAGTGAGGAAAGTATTTTAACTTTCTACGTGGTTTTATATTGTTGAATGCATGCTGAACTTTACAATCACTTAGTTTTTATATAAAACTTCAACATTCTTTCGTGAATGCATGAAAGTAAACATTTGAACGTTCATAAAAACCAATATATTATCCAAGGAAATATTGGGTCTAATTTTCATACTGATGAACTTCAGTAACGCTTTGTGTGTCTCTATTTATGAAGTACTGGTCCAAATCGGACTGTTTGTGAAGAAGTAAAGCGTACTTTAATGACGTCACATGAAGTAGGCTGCAGTCAAAGGGAAACTAATGAAAACAAATGAAGATCTCTTAAAGGATATTAAGAAGCTAATGAAAACGTGGAATAATGAAGCTGGCCCACTACTTATAAGAGCGGAGCTGAAAGAGCAACTATCGAGGCTATCGCAATCTGATATTGGAGAATTAGATCAGTAAGAGACAAACATAAATTTAGCGGCGCCTTCCGCAGAACTTCAGGAGACTACTGATGTAAAAGTTGGTCCATCATTAGTTAGATGCAAATTATGTCAGGAAGGATATAAGCAGAAGTTACATTTGCTAAAACGCACTTAAATGTATACTTTTAATCTTTCCAGACGTAAATTACATCTAACCTTATAAAGTGCCCAACACCTGTCATTTCTTCTCATGGAAATATCGAAAGGAAGTTTTCAAAGGAAATCCCGGGACATTGGAAGCGATAAAGGTAGGAACTGAGCAGGAAAAACCCGTTTCATTTTAACCTGAACGCTGGAGGGCACGATAAAAAAATTACACTGCTTGGAATTACTACCAGGTAATTTTGCAACGGTAAAAAAGACACTTTGAAAAAAAAAATTCCATCCTTCCAAAATAAACGTGCCAAATTTTATGAACGTTAATTTAAGTCAATTAATTGAGTTTTAATTCACTTTTGGATGTTTGAAATGCGCGCCTTCTAACCTGAAATTCGATCAACTGCGTAATTATGAGGATTTATTTCTTTGTGTGAGCGAGAATCCTTATCCAGTTTTGTTGTAAGTCACCTCCAGCTGTGATAGAGGCGTATGAATGGCCCAGTAAAATGCATCATTTTTTAAAAATGTTTCCTTATGTGAGCGAGAATCTATATCCGGTTTTGCTGTGGGTCACCTCTAGCTGTGACAGAACCTATATTATAATAATAATAATGAGAATAACAATAATAGAGCTACGTCGTAGCCAATGTCGTAACATCGCTTCCCGTTGATCAGCGAAGTTGAGCGACGTTGGGTCTGGGTAGTAGTTGGATGGGAGACCGTCCGCTGCGTCCAGAATATGTAGCGACCCGTGGTTCGGATCCCACGTAAAGCTGTAGGTCCCCTCCGTCATATGACTTTAGATGTTGCATATGACTTTAGATGTTGCGAAGGAGGTTAAACAAATCTAATGATTATTATTTTATATATATACAGCCCATTCGAAATGAAACAACTTTGAAACTCTGTAAATTTTAAAGTATTAATGTGAGAATGTAGAAACTTTGCCAGTTACTACAAATTATGCATAAGTTTTTGTCATAATGTTTTCTGTTGGTTTCAGATTGAATTATGTTTACCCCACAAGAAAAAGCGAAATGTGCGTTATGGATGGCTGAGTTGAAGTCCCCTACTCTGGTGCAACGGCGATTCCGTACAACCTTTTACCAGCAACCTATATGCATGGACCAAGAAATTTGAGGAGACTGGCAGTGTTCTAAAGGAACACTCTGGAGGGCGAACAAGATCGGAAGATCTACAGATCTACAGATCTACAGAAGCTAAGGCTAACAAAGACCCTAAGATCCACTCTAAGGCTAGCCCGAGAGAAAGGAAAGAGTAGGGGTTAAGAGAAGAGAAGAGATAAGGGTTAAGTAAGGAGGAACACCTATCACTCGTGGGTTAACATTCATTCAGAAAAAGAGGAAAAAAGACTCACCATCATCATCCGCCGGCCACTGCCGACAAGTCAGAAAAATAGTTGGAGAGAATAGGAGAGGGGTGAAAGATGAAAAGAAGTAAAATAAGAACGCTTACAAACCATGCAAACACAGTCTTAACTCACTGTCATACCATGCAAACTACAACATGCAAGTAGAGTTAAAGACATGCAAAGTAAGGGAAAAAAACAAAAAAAAAAAAAAGATGATGATGATGTTGAACGAATACGCGGCGCCTTTGGTAGTAACCCGAGAAAGTCCATCCGTCGGGCCAGTGTTGAACTGCAGATTCCTCGTTCAACTGTGCATCGAGTCGTGCGCAGGCGGCTGCAGCTCTATCCATATAAACTTCAAATTGTTCAGCATATAACACGTGAAGATCTTAACAAAAGGAAACATTATGCTATGCGCAATGTATCTAATGTATCTAAATGTTATAATTCACATATATCATATGAAACTTTATGACTGACTATTTACTGTGTGAATATTACATTGTTTACATCATTCAATCAAATTTATAAGGTTTCAAAGTTGTTTCATTTCGAATGGGACACCCGATATATATATATTTATAATTTTGGTCTATAAGAAATATGGAGGTGATGATAGCGTGGTCTTTGTTTACTGAACTGAGAAGGAAGTTTACTTTAGTTAAATGTAAAATAACAATGATTTTGACAATAATAATAATAATAATAATAATAATAATAATTTTTGTAGAACTGAGTATCATGTGCGAGTCTGCTAAACTAAGTAGTGATGTGCCGATTCCAAAATTTAGCCGATGCTAATGCCGATTCTTTGTCTAAATTTTAAAAAAATCAATTCCAAATTTTACTAATCTATTATGAAAACTTTAAATTTTCATATTTTTACCTTTCCAATTTGTTTAAATGCTTTCCCTTACCTCACTCCACAATGTACAGTACCAGAATTTGTTACTCATAAGGCTAACTAACGAAAATATCACGACCTAACCTAACTAATCGTTAGGTCAACTGTACGCCCTTGACGATTGGTTAGGTTAAGTCGTGATATTTTCGTTAGTTAGCCTTATAAAGCTAACTAAAGAAGGCTGGGGGCCTTGATCTTCAGGTGATCCAATTTTTCATTAAAATTTCAAGTCTTTGGTGCCCAATTTGAATAAAAAAAATGGATATATAATTTGTGTTTATAAAATTATTAAAATAAAGTGAACAAAATTAGATGGATTAATATATAAATTATAAAGTGCAACTTAATAGAGAATTATTATTAATATAGAGTAGGAGATTACGATAGTTTATAATATTTAGAGATTAGCTAGTTAGAAAAAATGTAAATTTGTGGGTAACTTATTAATTTTTGCCTTTTTCGTGAATGTAAAATATTTTTATATAATTACACTTTGAAACGAGTATAAATTCTCACAAATAATTTTTTCTTGTTTGGTCAATTTTCTATAAATGAAGAACTAATTTCCAAAAGGCGCTAAATCCATAAAACCAGTTTCTAAGATATTGGCACATTTTATATTTTTTTTTACTATAGTTTATCCTTAAAGTAGGTTTTTTTTTTTACATTAAGTTTGGGAGTGAATGCCATTAAGAAAAACTAAAGATGTCTGAATAAAATCTAGTACACATGGTTAATTTGTAAACACGTTTTTTGTTTGTAATTGGTGGTGGACTTAACACTGATTACGTGTTTAGGGGCCGTTCGAAAACTACGTAACGCTATTTTTGCTAAAACTTGACACACCAGATCTCCCAGGAACGTTCTGTAACGCTAGACCCGAAACCTCCTATAAAGATGTTATGTAACACTTCCTCCACCCCACACCCCACACGTTACGGAACATTACAAGGTAGCAGGGGTGTCAGGTTTTAGCAAAAGTAGCGTTACGTAATTTTTGAACGCCGCCTTATCTCTCACTGAAGATGTTGGTACATACAATTATATTAACATTGTAGTTTATAGAGGGCGCTGTTGGTGGATTTGTGGATTTAGACCCACAAAGTCAATTGGAATTTGCACCTTTTGGAAACAAAGCCATATTATGATGTCCGTTATGAAAGGGATATAATACTTTTTGAAACTAATCGATAACAAGCCTTGATGCACCATGGGCAGGAACTGTTTTTCACTGGTACAAACTCAACTATGACCAAAAATGGACTTAGCACCTTTTGGAAATGAGCTCTTCAAATATAGATTTTGTTTTGCAACGAGCATTTAAAAATTTCAAAGAATCTGTAAAGGAATCGGCTAAATTTTGCCGATGCCAATCTCCAAAACATAGCCGATTCTGCCGATATCGATTAATCGGTACATCACTAAAATTAAGGGCCAACTAAAGAAAATATCACGACTTAACCTAACCAATCGTCAAGGGTGTACAGTTGACCTAATGATTGGTTAGGGTATTTCATGATATTTTCGTTAGTTAGCCTTATAAGGCTAACTCACGAAGGCTGGGGCCCTGATCTCCAGGTGATCCAAATTAAGTATAAATTATCTAGAATTTCTAGTTATAAAAAGCAATACTTTCACTTATGTGAGCGATATGAATGGAGGTACAAGAAGGATTGCTTACTGTCTCATTAGCAATATTTTAAAGGAACATATTGTCAGTGTTCATATTTTGCATGACTTCCTTCTCTCAGATCATAGTCCAGTGAAGCTAGTAATTAACTGTGCCATCTTAAATAAAACACGACAAAATAACTCTTCAGGCACAAATGAACGTGTCGACTAGTCTGAGGTTAATATGCAACAGAAAGTAGAATATAAAGGTTAGACAGAGCACCTTTTTAATAATTTAGAATTATTGCATCTTGACTAGTAATTCCTTTTCAAATGATTCTCACTTTAAACTCGTTGATACGTATTGTAATGACGTAACATTCGTGGTAAGAGAAGCAAAAAAAGCCTCGGATTAAATCGTACAGTTATCACACTAAAATTATTCCTGGATGGAATGATTTTATTGCCCCCCCTGAAAAGGGAATCAAAGGATGCTTACGATATTAGGGTGTATCTCCTTGGTCGTCCGAGAATAGGGGCAGTTTACATGAATATGAGTAGAAGTAGGACTCGCTATAAAGCAGACATAAGATGATTTGTTTTCTTGACAAACTTTCAGAATTTATTTTTTATTTAAATTAACGTCACAAGCTTTTGAAGCTCGAATGGAGATTCGAGTTTCAAAAGCCTGCGAGACTAATTTAAATAATAATAGTAGCAAATTCCGGAAATTTGTCAAGAAAAGCATGGATACCAAGAAGACATCCCATCAACAACTGATGGAGTGTCTAGGGAGGTAGAAATAGCTAAGTTATGGAGAACGAAGTACTCAGACATCCTTAACGGCGTGGGGAGAGTTAATCTTAACATAAGCTGCAATGGAACGACATTAGGAAGGGCCAGTGAAATTAAGAGTCTGATTAAAGAGCTAAAGATGGGCGTCTCACAAGGGATAGATGACCTGTCGAATGAGCATTTCAAGTACGCAATGATGTAATCAGTTTTCATATCTCATTACTGCCTTTAGCCATTTTTCCTCACAGTTATATTTCTACAGAGTTTATGAGGGTTTATATCGTACCCCTTATGAAAAATAAATATGGGGCATTCTATCCGGCGATAACTACAGCACATACCTATTGCTGTTGCCTCCTCCTTCTCGAAATTACTTGAGAAATATTTGCTACGCCGACTTAATGATTACACTAGGCAACAAAGATTTTGTTACAGAAGACCAAATAGGTGCTCCTAGCTAATTTCGGTATGCTGATTTCAAATCTATAATTAGATTTTTTCTATCACGTCTAGATTTTGTGTAAAATGCAAATCACTTTTAGTAAAATTTTCTACCACGTCCAGATTTTGGTTTTAATCGGCTTAATGCCAGTAATATGAAACTTGCTTTTCAAGGTTAAAGCAATTTTTTTTGCCAACTATATACAAATTCGAACAATTTTGATAAATAAAATTTATCCCGAGTTGGCAACACTGAGTCAAGAGCATAGTAACGGGCAACGGCCCAACGGTCAGTCGCTACGTGACAGTCAAGCAGAACGGTTGTTGAAGCTCTCTACTGATGAGCAAGTGACAGGTTGTGGTGACTTGTGTGTTTTTATAGCATTTGTTTTGTACTACGGTGTGTATTTCTTTTTATTTTGCACATCGTAATAATTACTTTCTACGTTTTTTCAGATATTGTATGGTAATTCAAAATGGCATCAAATAGACGTGCTTGTGTAAATCACCCAGACAACTTCTGCTTTGTCTGTGGACAATATACACCTAAGCCACAACATAGAAACATAACAACAAGATTAAACTTGCTACAAGTGTTATTTTGACTGTAAGTTAGGAGACCAACAGAGGGACTGGGCACCACATATTTGCTGTGCACAGTGCAATGCAATGTTAATAGCTTGGATGAATGGTAAAAGAAAAGCTATGCCGTTCTCAGTCCCGATGGTTTGGCGTGAGCCGAAAAATCACTTCAATGATTGTTATTTTTGTTTGACAAAGATTGCTGGTTTCACAAAGAAAAACAAATCAAAGATCACGTACCCAAACTGCGAATCAGCAATGAAACCAGTACCACATGATGAAACAAATCCACCACCAGTTCCACCAGCAACGATAACAGACAGCAGTTCATCTGAAGATTCTGCTAGTGATATAGAAACAGGGAAAGATGGCATATATGTTCCAGATGCAAATATTTCCCCACATTTGTTAAGTCAAGCGGAGTTAAATGACTTAGTGCGCGATTTGGAATTACCAAAAGAAAAGGCAGAGTTGCTTGGTTCAAGACTTCAAGAATTTAATCTTCTCCAACCAAACACCAAAGTTTCCCATTTCCGCCATCGCCATTTGCAGTTTTCATCATTTTACTTACAGGAAGAAAACGTTTGTTTCTGCCACGATATCAGTGGTCTGATGCAAGGGATTGGCTGTCGCTATGATCTAAAAGAATGGAGACTGTTCATTGACTCTAGTAAAGCTAGCCTTAAAGCTGTATTACTGCACAACGGCAATGAAAAACCTTCAATACCTGTAGCACATGCCACTGGCCTTAATGAGACTTATGAATCGATGAAACTGCTGCTAAGACTCATCAAATATAAGGACCACACATGGAATATTGTGGCGACCTTAAAGTTGTATCATTACTTCTTGGGTTACAGTTGGGCTACACAAAGCATATGTGCTTTTTGTGTCTATGGAACAGCAGAGATGACAAGAACCACTACAAAAACATGATTGGCCATCTAGAACTGAACATGTTGTTGGTAAATACAATGTGAAACACCCAGCACTTATTGACCCTCAGAAAGTACATCTTCCACCACTTCACATTAAACTTGGCCTTATGAAAAATTTCGTGAAGGGTATGGATCATCAAGGTAGTGGTTTCCAATATTTAAAGGATAAATTCAAAGGAATATTGACAGATGCTAAGCTAGAAGCTGGAGTTTTCACTGGACCACAGATCCGCAGTGTCATCCACGACTCATCGTTTCCATCTAACCTAAATGAGAATGAACTAGGAGCATGGACATCTTTCGTTGAAGTTGTCAAAAATTTTCTTGGAAACCACAAAGCTGAAAACCACCGTAAACTCGTAGAAAACATGCTTAAATCTTATGAAATAATGGGATGCAGAATGTCTTTGAAAATTCATTTTTTACATTCTCATCTTGACTTCTTCCCGGCCAACCTTGGGGCTGTAAGTGACGAGCATGGTGAGCGCTTCCACCAACAGATCTCAGTTATGGAAAACAGATACCAAGGTAATTTCAACCCAAATATGATGGGAGATTATTGTTGGTTCCTGCAGAAGGAGAGCTCGTCATCCTACAAGCGACAAAGGAAGAGGACACACACCAAAGTTTCACTTAAGAACAGGAATTTGCCTTTCAGTAGTAACAACAAAATACTAACGCGCTTTGGGTGGATGGTTGGGCGCAGGGGTGGTAACTCCGCCAGCGGAATTCCGCTGTCTGTCTTAAGCCAGAATAAAGGAGGAAAGACATCCCTGTTCACTAATTATTTAAGTATGCTTAACATAAAACGTGGCACGGAAAAGTAGCTTAGACGGCTTTCGTAATAGAAGCGGGTGAGAAAAAAATGAAAAATAGGGGTTTTCGGTTACACAAAATCTGGACGTGATAGAGAAATTTTGATATCAGATCTGAAATCAGCATCAGCGCTTCAGTAGGAATCAGTAGTTCACGTGTCTGTAACAAAAAAAAAGTTGAAATTTGTTGCCTAGTGTTATTTATAGACGTCTCCTAATCAGTTCGATTTAAAAATGGCCCATTCAACTGACCTGTTTATTTATGTTTTGAAAGAGATTGCATTTAGATATACTGTCAATAATTCAACTATTTATAGTTGTGTTTTGGATATAAGCAAACCATATGATAGAGCGAATCACAATATTCTATTTAAAAAAATTGTAAGACAGGAATATTCCACCATATGTTTTCAATTTATTGAAATTTTGGTACGCACACCAAACTTTTACTGTTATAGTCCGGTAGCACAGACCCTGATTTTACTGGAACCCTGCATTGTTTGTTATAAAGCAAATTTTTACATATTTTGAAAGCTTATACCACCCCATTCAAGAATCCATCGGATGTACACCTGACCCCCGCTTGGCTTTTTCAATATGGCCGCCATTTTCCAAGATGGCCGGCGAAACTGAAAAATCCCATATCCTGGTCAATACTTGATGGATTTTGATGATCTTGGTATCATTTCTAGGGGTTTTTAGGATGATGAGTCGATCTGGAGGGGTTGCGGATACTTTGGGAATCTTTTTGACCCACATTCGTCAATACTCAAGGTCAGTGGAGGTCAAATGCCCCCCGAAATAAGGAATATCCCATATCCCGGGCAGTCGTGGAGATATTTTGGTGATCTTACTGTCGTTTTTATGGTTTTGGGCGAGACTGAGTAGTTTTATAGGGTTTAAAATGAAATCAGGGATTATTTTCCCCATGGTAAGGTGAATTCCAATATGTCTAATTATTCCTCTTACTTTTTTCAAGTTGTTCAGATTATTGCTGATGGTGCTGCCCACCTGGTGGTTTGATGATGTTTTGGTTGTGCTGATTCCAAAATTGTTTTTTGACTGCTGAATATGGAGAATATACCAGGTGAGCATTGTTTAGTTTTCATTTGCTGAGGATAAATTATTTCAATGCGATTTGTACTCTGAAGAATGGGTAAACAAAATTCTTATTTTTCAGGTTCTACAAAAGCTGCAGACGAATGTTTCTTCAAGGATTTCCTGCGTAGCTGTCCTGGAGGTCAGAAAGGTTTTTCAAATTGTGGGAGGATTCAGAAAATCATAGAGAGCAGCGACATCAGAGGGCAGCTAGATGTTCGAGCGAGACTAGAGCCTCTCTTGGAAGATGGAGCAAAAATCCTTTGTTGTCGCAAGAACTGTGTTTCCACTTATGTGTCCAAGCGGAATTTATCAGCATTCATGAAAAAGAGAGAATGCGATACCCCTACAATGGAGCCAAAAAGACTACGTAGTGCTGTTCTCAGTGAAGGCCCAGTATATGGCCTTAAAAACACTGTTTTTCTGTTTGAAAGTCAGTGAGTGCATATTACCCGAGAAATATGACATCAAAGTTCCGGTGCAATACCGCATTCCAGCATCTAGGTTTATGACCGATAAGCTTGGTGATAAAAAAACAAATTACAAAGATGTGTTGATAGAAAAGTGTAAACTGAAAAATGATGAGCAAGGACAAGTTGTACTCAGTAAGTTGTTGGGCATGAAAGGAGATTTACCGGCTGAAGAAGCCCGATACCATAAAGATTGTATGTCTACCTTTCATGTTGAGGTTGAGAGAGCTTGCCAGAATGAGTCAAGGGTTGAACCTGAAGACCGCCCCTTCATTGCTTTGTGTGTAGAATTGTCGAAGGACAAAATGAAACATGGAATTCAATTGAAGTAGAGAAGCTTTACAAGGAGTTAGGTGGTGAGAAGTTGTCACGTAGGTCGCTTATTGTAAAAGTTAAAGATTACTTCAAAGATGAAATTGTAGCCTTCATGGGGATGGTATCGCTACGTTGTTAGTTTTCAAAAACTATGCTGCCTCATACCTGAATATTGCATAAGGTTGTGAGGAATCTGTTGATATTGATGAGTGTGTGAAGAAGCTGGGCAAGCAAATCGCGAGTGAGTGCAAAAAGAACAAGGAAGAATTCACTTCTCATCGTACTCACATAGACAAATATATTGCTTCCGAATGTATGAGTGATGTTCTTATGCAATTGCTTACTCGTGTAAGTTCGAAATTCTCTGACTCCCTGCAATCCATAATGGTTGGAAACATTGTAGCAAGTGTTGTTACAAATCAGCCTACTCCACTCCAAATAGCACTGGGTGTTCTCATAGGTGACCATAAGCAAATCATTAAAGAGTTGTACAAGTACAATGTAACGTGTTCTTATGATGAAGTGCGGCGTTTTATGCGCTCAGCTGCTGTTGTTGCAGCAAGAGATGCTGTGTGGTCGGGTTTGAATGATGCTGCACTTGCTGGTCTTGTACAAGTTATAATTGACAACTTTGATGCAGTTATTCACTCCCAAAATTGTAGATTAAACTGTCACAACCTTGCAGCTATTGTGACACAGCCCAGATCACTTGAAAACGACAGTGCGAAGGTCATTCCTGGACTATCAAAACAAGATATGTCAGTTCCCATAAATTGTGAGCTGGAAGTTGTGCCATACACTGGTCCGAAAAAACCTCCTATGCCCATGGAGGCAACCTGCTCATTTGAGCCTTCTGAGAAGCTTACAAGAGCAGCCGAAGTGTCACTTCATCGTGCAGAAGAGCTAGATCTGGAGTTCTTCAGCTGGATACTGTTTGTCGCTGGCACCCCTGAGTACAATGGCTTCAACACCCGCCATTGTAGAGAGGCGGGAATGATGCCAGCTAAGAAGTCGGCCATCAAGTATATGCCACTCATTAATATGAAGCCAGCGGACCACAACACTGTCAACACTGCAATCAACAATGGCATTAAAGTGACGAGGGAGTCCAACCAAAGTGTTTTGGTCATCACAGCAGATCAACAGATCTACAAGGTTATAGTGGACATCCTGTTCCATACACGAAGTCTTCTGACTGATGTGGTTGCCATCCTTGGTTGAATGCACTTGATGATGGACTTCATAGGTGCGATTGGCACTCTAGCAGCGGGAAGTGGCCTGAAAGAAGTTCTCTGTGGCACATTCGGATCAGTGGATAAAATGCTAGAAGGAAAAAAGTACCCTCAAAATGCCCGTGCACTTCGCATGCTGACTGAAGAAGCTCTCAGACCTGTATTCTTGAAGTATGGTGAGCGTATCAATACCATGGCTGACTTGATGCAAGTCCTTGAGAAAAAGGTCATATCTTGTAGCTTTGCAACCTTCCATAGAATGCATGTGCCCTGCACTTCAGCATAAATTGTGGTTTATATCCGAATATCCATATCCATATAATGTGGGTTATGTCATTTAAGCATTATGATCTGGTTTTATCTGCAGAAAAGATGTTAAGTGCTCAGCAGTTAGCTAGATTGTAGAAATTGTCACTGAAATAAAGCAAATACAGTGATCTCAACTGTGGCATTATCATATTTCAAGGCCAAACTTTAACCTCAAATGACCTTGACTTGACCCATGGAGTTGCAAAATGATATCCTACTGTTATCGTGTGCGTATAGAACTACTCAGTCTCGCCCAAAACCATAAAAACGACAGTAAGATCACCAAAATATCTCCACGACTGCCCGGGATATGGGATATTCCTTATTTCGGGGGGCGTTTGACCTCCAATGACCTTGAGTATTGACGAATGTGGATCAAAAAGACTCCCAAAGTATCCGCAACCCCTCCAGATCGACTCATCATCCTAAAAACCCCTAGAAATTACACCAAGATCATCAAAATCCATCAAGTATTGACCAGGATATGGGATTTTTCAATTTCGCTGGCCATCTCGGAAAATGGCGGCCATATTGAAAAAGCCAAGCGGGGGTCAGGTGTACACCCGATGGATTCATGAATGGGGTGGTATAAGCTTTCAAAATATGTGAAGATTTGCTTTATAACAAACAATGCAGGGTTCCCTCCCCGTGCAACCGGACTATTAGATGGGGCAATGTATTGCCCGAATGTTTTGGTTTCTCACGCGGAGTTAGACAAGGCTCCTTACTCTCTCCTCTGCTATTCGATATATGTATCGATAGCAGGGCCGGGTGCAAAATACTATGCGAGGCTGGAGATTAATATTTGGCAGGTTTTTTTTTAAATGTTACTAACGTGTATTTACTTATATTGCCGTTCAGTTTCAATAAAAAACATTAATATTAAAAATAAGAAAATTCAAGTCTATTTTAGCTATTTATTTTAGCAATCAACAATCACTGCATAAAAATAAGTAATCATAAAATAACCGTAAAATTCCTCTTAATATAAACTAAAATGCAATTCTTTTAGTCATAATATATAGGTTGAAAAAATTTGGTATTATTATTATAGGAACAAGAATATTAGGTACATGATACAATCACAAACATTTAAACACAACACTCTCAAACCATAACATAAAATACAATTCTTTTTATAGTGATATAAAGGAACAAGAATATTGGATACTTACAATTGTGTTACAAAAACTGTTGGAACTGAACTTTTCTTGCTTTCAGTGAAGAAAAATCGGAAATAACGTCAGCGTAGGATAAGCCTAGCCTAGTAGAGTCAGCCTAGAGATTCTGGAAATGGTCCAGAGCGGGTAGATTAAATTGAGGTCCACAGTAGGATTCCTCACAAGATTAGGCTAGGGAAATTTACTGCAGCTTTTGTTAAACTATAAATTAATGCTAGGTCTTAGACCACAATGTAGGTCTAATCTAACTTGACCTAGTTTAAACTGCTATCACTAAACTGGGGCTTAGAAATACAACGATTAACTTACCAAGTCAATTGTTCTTAGGGGCCGTTCAAAAATTACGTAACGCTAGTTTTGCTAAAACTTGAGACCCCCTACCCCCTTATAATGTTCCGTACCAACGCTAGACCAGACACCCCCTAGTGTCTTAGTGGGTGTTTGGTTCAGCGTTAAGGAACGTTACAAAGGGGTGGGTGTGTCAAGTTTTAGCAAAAATAGTGTTACGTAATTTTTAAACGGCCCCTTAAATGAGTCTTGATTTATTCAATTAAGTTTAATTCTGTTTGGGAGTCCTCCTTCCATTTGTTGAATTTAGGTGAGCATACTTTTAAAACTGGTTTGTATCAGTTGTAGAATCAGTGGTTGTTTTTTCCTTTAGCGTTTCAAACCCTGAGCATCCTATACTACTAATGACGCTATATTTTGCCGCCTTTGTCTTTGTTTCTCCAGCTTTCTGTTGGTTGGTTAGTTGATCGTTTGTGTCATTGTATCAATACTACCGAGTAAAATTTTTACCACACAGTATATAAATACTAGTGTGGAGGTCAGTAACCGATTGGTTTCATCCACCCAGTCACTGTTGAAAAAAGAAGTTTAATAATTGTTAGATTAACTACCTACCTACTCAGTGGACCATTTTCATTAATAATAATAATAATAATAATAATAATAATAATAAAAGCGTATTAGGTTTGAATGTAGCTTTGACAAGTAATTGTGTTTATCGATAGTTACAAAAACACCAGGCTTGATAGTTTGGCATCACTCTGCCGCTGCCACCAAAGCGCAGGGCCGGATGCGGTGCACCCCTCGCACCCGCCTAAAACCGGCCATGATTGATGGATTAATTACTTCTCTTAATGAGTCAAGAGTGGGATGCATGCTGTATAGATGACACGAGGACAAAGAACTTTGTCTATGCCAATGATATAGTGTTAATAAGCTCTTTGATTAAAAGTGTGGATCATCTTACAAAAATTTATTTACAGAACCCTGACATTAATTTTAATGTTACTAAAACTAAGGTTATGCAATTCCATCCTAAACGCTCAAATGAAACAGCTAATATTATTTTAAAAATGAGAGACGAACTAACAGAGCAGGTACAAGAATTTAAGTATCTGGGTCAAACTATCACCACCTCCTTGAGTGACGACTCAGACATCAGAAAACAAGATTGAAGTTACCGTGATAAGGCAAACATGATTATAAGGAACTTCAAATTCTGTAGAGACTGCTAAATAACTTACCTCCAAGATGGTCAGCCTCTCAAATGTTCAATAACAGCAACGTTCCGAGTCTCTATGAGGTAACAAGATTTTCTCAATACGGTCGCGCGCGACTATCGAAATGTCCGAGCGATTCATCAATCCTGCTTTATGTCTTCTAGATTGTGGACTTCTTGGTATGAAAGCGTTTGTCTACAACTCCACTTAACTCCCGCATCAGCCACTCCATTACACGTACTTTTTATTTCTATGAAGTTCTTATTACTAATTTTATTATTCCTCGTTTCTTTACGCGTATTACACTGGTATGCATATGAAATTTGTTTGTCTGCTGTGAGGGTTTTTTCAACTCATATTATATAATTCGACCATGCTGAATTCGAAAATGACATTGGTTTTCCTCAATCAGGTCAGGTTTTTTCTCTATTGGCCATTTATTATAAGTCCAATTTTATCCCCAAATTTATTGATTTTTTTAGCTTAAACACTGTAGATACGAGTAATATTATAAGAACACTCGTGAAAAATGAAAACATTGTGTGAATAAATACTTTTATTCATACAATGAATATGGAAAAAAGTTTATTGAGGAAGGAATGAAGTTTTTTGGCTTTCCGTCTGTGTTTTTCTTCGGGCACGTCTCGCTTCAAACACCAGCAATAGTCCGCCAGCATATTGATATCCCAGTTTCCCTGGTACCTCTCTTCCATTATTTTGATATCTTGGTGAAATCGTTCACCCTGTTCCTCACTATAATCCCCGCAATTTTCAGGAAAATAGTCCAAGTGGGACCACAAAAAGTGCATTTTTATGGACATGCGCGACCCATGAGCTTTGAAAGCTTCCATCAAGTTTTCGACAACGGACTCGTATTCTGGACTTCTACGCTTGCCAAGAAAATCAGTGACAACTGATTTGAATGCCTGCCAGGCATTCTTCTCAGTTGGAGTCATTGCGTTTTCGAACTGAGTATCCTTGATCAAAGTTCGAATTTGAGGACCATCAAAAACCCCAGCATTTAGTTTAGCATCAGATATATGAGGAAATTTACTCTCGAGATATCGGAATGCTGAACCCTCCTTATTCATTGATTTGATGAAATTTTTCATCAAGCCCAGCTTAATATGAAGTGGTGGGAGCAAACTTTGTTGGTGGTACAAGGGGCACTGAAACGACATTATGCGACCCAGGTTCAAAATTCTCTCTGGATGCCCATTCACGCTGTGCATAGTGCTTCTCATCCGCTCGGCTATCCCATTTGCAGAGGAAACATGGGTATTTCGTGTATCCCCCTTGCATTCCCAATACAAATGCCACACTGAAAAAAAATGAAAATATTTAAAGAATTTAGGGAATTTGTTCTATCAGATAAAAAAATCTATGCATTGGACTGTATCACTTCTGTGGGGAAGTTAAGTGTTCTTATACGCTCTCAAATAACCTTTGGAAAAACAACATAGTCAATAGCAATAGTTTACTTATGATATTAGTATTACCTTCAAATCTCCACAGATCCTCCAGTTATGTTGGTCGTATACGAGAGCATCCAGTAAAATTTTCATGTTATCGTAGCTCTCAGTAAGTTGTACGGAATGTGCTACAGGGACTGATGCAACCCTATTCCCAATGTTGAGAAGTACTGCTTTCAAACTTCGTTTAGACGAGTCTATAAATAGCCTCCATTCTGATGCGTTATATGGCAGGCCCAAGGATTCGATTAGCCCCTCAACATTGCAGCAGTACACTAAGGAAGAGGTATTTTCGTGCACTGCAAAAAACTTGCGGAATTCTTCCTCTCGTTGTTCCCGGAGCCAGCAAGTTGTCCTCTCAAAGTCGTGAGCCCAAGATCTCGGCAACTAATTTGGAAAGTCCTAAATCCCTGGTAAGATCATTAAGTTTGGCCTGGTTGAGAGGCCTCGGCTCATTTGAAGCGGTATTTTGAGGTATATACGACTGGGACTGGTCATTGGCATTGGTCATTGATTCATCATCAGAATCATCGAAGTCCAGGGTTTGAGGTGGGTCGGGTATTGGAATTCCAGGACCATGGGGTACAGGTCTCATAGCAGAAGGAATGTCAGGGTATACAACAATGTGTTTATTCTTCTTGTTAACTCCTGAAAATAGAAACACAGAAACATGGATATAAAACTTGCATATGAAATAGAAGAAGCATTCAGACAGTGGCGGCTCGTGAGGGAAGGCTGCGGTCTGTAAGATATGAAATAGGTCGATGGAGTCTGTATATTTTCTTTCTTTTTCATTCATATTGTCCCTTCGGGGACAATATGAATGAAAAAGAAAGAAAATATACAATCATTGTATATGTAAATGTAACTTGTATAACAATATGTATGTGTAAATGTATTTTCTATAACAATAAGTATATGTAAATGTATGATTACCATTATGGTGAATATTATGCTATATATGGTGAATATTACATTATGGTGAATATTATGTCAAATTTCATACGAGGATTTCAAAATATTTAAGAAAAATAAATTTATAAGCCAACCTTGGAGGTTTGTCATGCAGAAATAGCAATCTGTCACGTGATCCTTTCCTTCTCTCCAAATCATGGGAATTCCAAAAGGCAAAGATTTCGCTCTGCCTTTGCTCCATCTTCTCAAATTTTCAATGCACGTCTTGCAACACATATGAGGGGCGAAATTTTTGTCCTGGTCCCCTAGCTTAATTCCAAAGTATGCTCTATACATTGTCTTCACAAATTTAGTGATTTGGGACTGGTTATTTGGCATGGTAACCGTCCCACATATGTAGCAGAATCTATTGGGATCATTTTTACACGCTCTATTCATTGTGAAATATTTTATCTATATGCCTGAAAAGTAAAAAAAGATATTATACAAGTGAAACAAGTGATGATAGATGTTACTGTTCCAATTCCGCTTTGACAAAATCACGAAAAATTCTATTTTACTTATGAGGCCATAGCCGGATAACCTGAGCTGATTGAGAAAAACGGATTGCAGATTCGAAATCAGCAGGAAAAACTCTATAAGAATCACTTACAAAACCCTTGACAGCAAAATTGATGCATACCAGTGTTATTGTTATTTCTTTATTACCATAGTCCTTTTTTTTATTTTTGTTTAAACTTATTGTTTAATTAGTTGTATCTCGTTGATGACCTTGATTGATACTGTACCTTTTTCTTACGGAATCTCTCTCCTGTCAATAGACATTATTATTAAATGCAGAAACTTCACTTTTCTACGTGAAGGTCAAATTATGATAATAAAAACCCACTCTAATAGACAGAGTTTATTTCCACAACAGTTTCGATGCCCATTGGCATCCTCTTCGGGTTTTCTGTATCCACCCGAAGAGGATGCCAGTGGGCATCGAAACTGTTGTTGCAATAAACTCTGTCTATTAGAGTGGGTTTTTATTATCAACATTATTATTGCCATTATCATAAGTTATATAGGTTGGTATTGTCGCTACGTGTACTTTTTATTACTTCGATTTATGTTTTTTGTAGTCCTAACCTTGGGTAGATTTTATAAAAAACAGACAACAACTTTTAAAGTTTATGAGGAATAACTCGTTTCAGTCCGTTTTATTTTAGTCATAATTTTAGCTTTTTAAATTTATTATTGTTGGATTTATCTTATCATTTATTACCTTCAAGAATATTGTATTAATTTTATGGGATTTATATCCTGCCAATAAAGCTTATCATCATCATCATCATCATCATTAATACTGATACTACTACTACTAATAATAATACTGTCATAATAATAATGAAGAGAGATAACGGCGGCCTTTAGTATGAGAGAAAAGTATGACATCATAAATGATGCCACTGTGGGTTAAAGTAACTTATTAAAACTGCCTTTTTCTTCGTGATCTTATTTCAAGTTTTAAAATAAAGTGAGGATATTTAAACTCTTTTTCTTAGAAAGGTGGGAAAAAAATGAATGATGACATCAAATTTGTCCTTAGTTCCGAGAACGTTAGTAACGATTCAGAACGAGAAATTTGTCAATTACGTTTGTTCTAATATCATAAAGCCCTTCGGTTAAAAACGAGGAAGACTTTGAGGCGTTCACTCCTAGCGATATTCGGCAACAACACAAATTTGAGTTGCCAGTACTATTGCTTATGACAGCTAATTGGAAATTGCTTATGACAGCTAATTGGAAAAGGAATTTCTTCATGGGACTATCTTAATTAAAAATTTTATTATCATTTAAAACCGAATGTAGTCAAAAAATATCCTCGGTTCCTTAAAGGAATTATAAAAATTAAAATTCATATTCTCGATCGGGAAAAGAATGTAACAATTTCTATTTTATCGTCTCCAAAATTATGTAATATTGTACATGATAATGTATTGAGTCTGTTCAGTCAATTTCACCATCGCATACATTTAATATATCCTGTAAAAAATAATACCAGATTTTAGGTGTTAAAATATTTCCTTTCTTTTCACTGGTCAGCCTTTGGACGTGACATAAGTATTTCTTCTTGTACTTCTGACCGATGTTATCACCACATGTAAGTACAATAATATATTGCATTAGTGGTATTATTATTATTATTGTTGGTGTTGGTGTTATTATTGTTTCATATTCTTCTCCTAGTGGCTCCTACTCTCTACGTTATGTATGTTTAGAAAGGCATTAATTGTCGCACTATCATATATATATATATATATATATATATATATATATATTATATATGGGATGAATTTCACAATTAAACACGTGAAATGAATGAATGATGCAAACCCACAAGGAAAAAGAAAAATGATTCCAAGGCCTTTCGTGTATTCAGAAGTACACCTCGTCAGGGAATGAAGGGTGGAGGCACGATAACCAAAAATATATATTTTTGGTTATCGTGCCTCCACTCTTCGTTCCCTGACGAGGTGTACTTCTGAATACACGAAAGGCCTTGGAATCATTTTTCTTTTTCCTTGTGAGTTTCATCATATATATATATATATATATATATATATATATATATATATATATATATATATATATATATATATATACACACACCAGGGTGGGCCTTTTAACTCTGACGGTTTTAATATCCTTATAACTTTTTTGTTTTTCAACCAAATCAAATAAAATTTATACACAACATAGGTACATACATAAGTTTGTTTGGATATAAATTTAATTACCTTTATAAACTTTCAAGGTTAGTTATAAACTAACTATATAATTCTGTATATTCTTATATATTTAACTTTATATAATGCCTATATTCATATGTATGTACGTGTGTGTATTCATTTTTACATAAGGACCAAAATCGCCCAACGCGAGTTTGGATAAAAAAAATTTATTTGCTTTCTACTTTGCCAAATAATTGGTGACCTGTTGTTTTTTAAAATCTCATAATCATTTTCTTAGATTTCGCTTAATAAGGAATCCTGCAATGTTTATATTTTGTATACATTCTCTTTCGTTATAAAAGATAAGATCATGTCTTGCCTAAGCATTTAAATTGTACATCTTAAACCTTAAAATTTTACTCATATGCATATTTTAGTGTAAAGATGCATAGTCCGATTTCCACTTTTAGTTAACTTGGCAGATCATGATAACATCAGATCTGAAAAGTCGCGGTTTAAGATAAAAATATGGTTTCGTCTTCAAATATTTTGTTTACTCGTTCAAGCCTTACCACAGCTAAAAATTTACTTTATTTTCGAATATTGTGCAAAAATAATACAGCCTTTTTAGCATTTAATAATAATGATGTTAGCAGTTTTTGGGTATATAAACCCAGTAAAAATCTTCCATTGTCATTCAGAAGCTAATTCAGAGGCTGAGCACTACCTGTACATTTTAGCAGTAAATTACAGTAAAAGATAGTTTTATCTATCCTTCGAGCCTTGCTCTCTTCAGAAGAACTTAGTCATTAAACTTTCCGGATACGCTATAAGAAGAGTCCGGAACCTTCAGCATTTTAGTAAGTCTATCAGAGTCCTCCGAGCCACTATAGAAGAACTCGGAGAGTAATATAGAAGAAAACTACTGCAAGTCACACATCCGTTGCTGCCACCTAACTAGAACCCCCGTCGACTTCGAACCAACCCGGGCCATAGACGGAGGGGTTAACAACTGGCGACCCTTTAACCAGGATCTTCACGACTACTTCTGCATCCAGGATTCTTCCAGTCTTCCAGACCCTGGAACCAGAACCAACACCCAGTTGACCGGCGTGTCACGACTTCTAGTTCGTCACATCCACCCTTGAACCGGTGCGTCACGACTCCAAGTTCTCCACGCCTAGTTTTCATCCAAGAACAAGTGGCCAGCAAGACACGTCTTCAGGACACGTCTCTAAGGATTTCGCCGTAGGAATCTTGTTAAGTACAAAACTCTTTTTTAAATAATCTCTAAACATTTGAAAAGTCAGTATTATTAACAGTTAATATTTAGTATTGAGCCAGAATTAACACAAAACACAGTGAACACTTCAGACACCAGTGATACATTTTTTTTATTGAAAACAGTATTTTCACAGAATTATTGTCACAGAATTATGTCACAGAGTTATTTCAGAGTTATTTCACAGTTATTTTACTATTCTAGTTAGTATAGTATAATTTTATTTAATGTACCAAACATAGTATTACCATACCTTCACGTACATTCGAGTGAAATTTGTTTACATTTTTATTTTGTTTGCAATCTTTTCAAATTTTCCCCTAGTTAGGCAAATTGTTGTGCATTTATTTTTTTTAGATAGTGTAGTTAGGAAAACCCTTAAGTGATCATTCCATAAATTAAGATCGGTCAAGCAGACCTAATTAGAACACATTAATAAGTACCTTCACATATGAGCGATTCAGACGGTGCGCTTTCTGACATCGAAAATTTACCTACACCCATTTTTCCACCTACCCCGCGCCCTTCAAACATTCCCAAACACACAAACTTCAGATCCAGAAAAGCCAATATGTCTCAGTCTCAAACCCCCGCCCCAGCATACATTAACTTAGGCAGACTAGTAAACCTTCCCATACTGTTTTAATTTTTAAGGGGACCATAGATAATCTTTGTTGAACCACGCGTAAGACCTTGGATTGAATCTTTAGAGCAACATTTCTTACGCGAAAATATCACCGATGATGATATAAAAATTAGGGAAGCAAAAAGATTTATCGACCCTAAAGAAGGGAATGCTCATGACACAGTCACCTACGTCCCATCAATTAGCGAAGCTACAACATGGGACGATTTTAAACAAAACTTATTAGAATTTTTTAAAGAAATAACACTTGCACAACCCTTAGCCACGTTAGAAGCAGTCTTCCAAGCTAAATGGAAGAAAGAGGAACACGAAGATTTAAACAATTTTATTACACGAACACATAAACTTGTAGGAGAAGCCCTCCGTGCCGCAGAAAATGCATGTGGCATAACTTTCACTTCGAAACAAAGAAATCTAATAGTAGCAACAACCATTTACCAAAACCTACCCGGAGCACCTAAAAAAAAGTTTCAGGAGTTTTTAAATGTTGACAAACCTGTAAGTGTAGCCATAAACAAAACACGGGAACATTACCCCGATTTAGCAAACCAGAACTACCGAAAGAGTAGAGAAACCCCTGTACATTACATTCAGCAGCAGCAGCCACAACACCAACAGCAACAACAACAACCCTATAAATCGAGGCCAATGCAGGGAACACCACCCAGAAACAAGCCCCCCAAACCCAGAATACACGCCCTCCTCCACAGTGTTTTAACTGCGATAGCTTTGGGCACATGATAAGTCAGTGCAATTATCCCTCTTATTGCTCCCACTGTCACGAACATGGTCATCGCCGTGGCGATCGCCAAAAGTGTGCTGATAAAGCCCCTGCAGGGTATAGACCCCACTTTCAGAAACCAAACCACCACGTTCCCAAAACGTATCCCAAAAGTCATCCAATCCCCAGAAACCAGTCCATTCCCAGCCTCAGTCGAACACCAACCCAATAGATTACGACCACAGGGTCAACCACACTCTTACCCCATGTACAAACCTCAGTACAACCAGCAAGGTCAGCTAGTTCGGTACGTAGAAGTACCCGTGGAGGAATCATTTTCCCCAGAGTACAGTTTTCAAGAACACCCTCCAGCGTATGTAATCCCGTAGAATATGACCCAGGTCCTCCCATAGAAGACCATTCGAGCCCTTTTTTAGACCCTACATTGGAGGCAGCAGTTCAACCTCCTCCCTCCTAAATTACAGTAATGAACCCAGATACGCACACAAACTCCCCATCAGGATAATAGGTGCGGACCTCCTAGATTTAATAATAAATTGTAGCACGATAACCAAGATTTAACTGCTCTCCTAGATACAGGAGCACACGCGACGTTAATTAAGAAACAATGTGTAGATGAATTATTAGAGAGTACAAATTACAAATATGAACTTAAGGACCATCCTGCAACTCAGAGGAGTTACGGGCACACCCATACCTACATACGGAGAAATTGAGTTATATTTAGAAGTTGGAAACGCGGTATACCCCGCGAAATGCTGTATAGTGAACACAGTCGCCACCTTTCAGACAGATATCCTACTAGGTATGGATTTTTTTTAACCGGAATCAATAGGAGATCTACCCAGCTGGAAAGTTAGCAAAGTGTCGAAATAGGACACACCATCTCCGTGAGAATCACAGACAGCTTAATGCTAATAGAATTAGTTCAGTTCAGATTTCCGAAAGAAATAGGAAACCCCCTCCACTTGATAGCAGTTCAAGTCTGCCGGTTGCATCCAGAGGGACAACCGCTCCAGGAATCAGACCCCAGGGTAATCAGTTTCAGTTGTTGAATCCAGCTGGATCAACACAGTCAGTTTCCAGTCAGTCAGTTTCCAGTCAGTCAGTTTCCAGTCAGTCAGTTTCCAGTCAGCCAGTTTCCAGTCAGCCAGTTTCCAGTCAGCCAGTTTCCAGTCAGCCAGTTTCAGTTCAACCAGCTTCAGTTCAGCCAATAAGGCAAATTTTAGTCGCCGAACCAGAGTCAGATTCACAATTTTTCATATGCCCTACCGAGCATATAACAGTAGCACCTTATGAGAAGATTTGTTTCCCAGCAAAAGTAGTCGACAGTCAAGGAAAATTATTAGAGTCAGAGCGTACTCTGATTACAGAGAAAAGTAATTTCAAAAGAGATGTTCTTATTGCCCAAGTCCTTAGTCAGAGTCAGAATTCAGCTATCCCTGTTGTTTGTTTAAACAAAGGAAAAAGCCCTATAGAATTAACTTCAAATCAGAAAATAGGAACTGTTTCCACAGTAGAAGTAGATTCAGATTTCCCCATCATTATGATAAATCGTGTTTCTAGTTCCTTAGAGTTAAATCCTTCAGTATTAAAAGAAGAATATAAGAAATGTCTGGAGCACTCCCTTCAGGAGTCACCAGCTTTACAGGATCCCAAACTAATGGAATCACTTCTCGATTTCCTGATAAGAAATAGAGATGTGATTGCCCTAAAGATGATTCTCGTCTCCAAAAAGGACGGAACATCTCGCCCTTGTATAGATTTTAGACGCCTGAACAACATTACCATCCCAGACCGTTTCCCGATTCCAAACATGCAGGAAACAATTCTGAACGTAGGGAAAGCGAACTTTTTTTCATCCCTCGATTTAGCATCCGGTTATTGGCAAATGGAGGTCAGTCCCGAATCTCGGGCATTGACTGCTTTCTCCACTAACCGAGGCCATTACGAATTCCAGGTTTTACCTTTCGGAGTCCGAAATGTGCCTGCTAATTTCTCTAGGTTGATGAATATAGTCCTTTCCGACCTATTAGGTGTCGAAGCTCCCGTTTATCTTGACGATATTATCGTCTACAGTTCGGACATAAAAACACACTTTCAACGCCTTCAGAATGTGCTATCACGCTTGAGAAAAGCACACCTTAAACTGAAGCTTGCAAAGTGCAATTTTTTACAAGAATCCCTGGTATACCTAGGATTCCTACTCTCGTCCACAGGAATTAAACCTGATCCAGCCAAACTCGAAGCCCTGGAAAGGTGCCCTGTACCCAAAACCATCGACGACGCCCGTGCATTTATTGGTTTTGTCGGATTCTATCGGAATTTTATCCCCCAATTTTCAAATATTGCTAAACCCATTACTAATTTGTTCCAGAAAAATTCAAAATTTAACTGGGAATCCGATCACCAATATGCCTTTGAAACTTTAATTAATAAACTAACCTGTCATCCCATCTTACAATATCCTGATTACACAAGACCCTTCATCATAGCCACAGATGCTTCCTCCTATGGACTAGGAGCCGTCCTATTACAGGACGTAGATGGTGTGGAATTACCCATTGCTTATGCCAGTCAACTTCTCTCTGCACCTCAATGGAATTATTCCACTATGGACCGAGAGGCCCTAGCGGTATATTGGGCTTTGAAAAAATTCCGAAATATCGTCTATGGCTACGATGTAACCATCAAGAGTGATCATAAGCCACTCACGTACCTCTTCAAGGACAAGCTACTTGAAGGACGATTGAGTAGATGGGCTCTGTTGATTCAGGACTTTGCGGCAAAAATCGTATACAAACCGGGAAAACTTCAAGTTATTCCAGACGGATTGTCGAGACTCAAGCCTGACACCCAAGTGAATAAAATAGGAATTCGTCCTGTGTTCGACTACGAGTGTCTGCAATACTCCCAACAACAGGACCAACACACCCAAAACCTTCGGGCGCGCCTGGAAAAAAAGGAACCATCGAAGGTAAAAGAACAGTACAACCTCAAAGATGGGCTCGTACATTTCAGGAACAAAGATGGAAACGACCTCGTGGAGATACCAAAGGATCTCGTCGATATAGCCATTGGACTTTGTCACGACTCACCTTTGTATGGCCACATGGGGCCGGATCGCACCATCAAGAGTTTTTTGGAGCGATACCATTTTCCCGAAATTAACAGAAAGGTACACTAATACATCACCGAATGTCCATCATTTTTAAAACACAAAGGCAACGTACCATCCACAGCTCCTACGCATCGATATCCAGTATGCCAAAGGCCCTGGCAAAGAACTGGAATGGATATACTGGGACCATTTCCCAAAACATCAAAGAGAAATCAGTACATCATTGTGTTTACGGGCCACTTCTCGCGTTACAGCGAAGTAGCCGCCATTCCAGACCAGACCTCGGAAACTGTGGCAAGAGCCCTAGTGGAACGCGTCATCCAAAATCATACCACGCCTTCCATCCTAATCTCGGATAACGCCCTTAGTTTCACTTCCAAACTGTTCGAGTCACTCTGTAACATGTGTAAAATTAAAAATACATACATTGTGGCATACCATCCGCAGGCAAACGGCTTAGTGGAAAGGCACAATCGAAAGATCTTAGAAGCCCTGCGCCACGTTGTCGATGCGTCCTCCCGTACATGGGATGATTCCCTTACCATGGTACAAACAGCCATCAACAATGGCTATAATGTGTCCATCGGGGACACCCCTCATTTCGTCCTCTATCACTACGACAAGCGTCTACCTTTTGATTTGCCCGACCAAATCGACCCGGCAGTTCTACAGTAACATCTTCCGAAATGGCAGAAGCAAATCAGCAACTAGCTGAACACTCTTTCAAGATTTTTGACATTATCCGCTATGCCCTCGACCAACGAAACCAACAGATGGAGCAAGAGCAACATAGGCGTCATCCCCGTCAACGGACTATAATCGTCGGTATGCGATGTTATTTGAAGAGCGTGAAACCGCCAGGTGCTCATCGCAAATTATACCCAAAATGGGATGGCCCATATAGGATTATGAAAAACCTCGGAAAAAATCGTTATGAAATCCTCGACCTCCGGGATCATTCCAAACTGAAGGTCATTCACGCTGACAATTTGAAGATAGCTTCCGAACAACACCTTCCCAAAAAACAGCTGCCAGGCGTTCGAGCTGCCTATCCTTCAAAAGGTCATGGTATTAACAAATCGAGCAGGGATAAAAAAAACTGAAGTGGTCACCGCGGGAACCGCTACCCATGACGAAGATTGGTACCTCGTAATCAGTGGCGGCTCGTGACTAAAAATTCTAGGGGTGCTGTCTCTAAGAATGGGTTGAAATAATTGCTGAAATAAAAGGATGAGCATTGAGCAATGAATAAAAGTTTCAAAAGTTATTGAAAAAGTTATTCAGTGAGCTCATCCTTATATTGTTCTTGATTATTTCAATTGTAAATAAAAAATTTAGGGGTACTGCAGTTCCGCAGTGCCTACCGACGAGCCGCCACTGCTCGTAATACCACCAGTACTCGAGCCAATCTCTGAACAAGAGGAGGCCCCAGAGCCAAGCGTCCCATCGGACCCAGACCCTGGAGAAACCCCTTCGAGAGGATCACTCGCTGGAACTCCACCATCTCCTCCAACTCCACCATCTCCTCTGTCACCACCCTCACCGATTGATGATCGACGCACGGACCCTACATACCGCCCGCAAATGCATCAACCACGTGACCTAGAACCTTCACATAAGAAACGAACCCGCTCAGAATTCGAGCTTAACGGTCGACCCCCATTGCCACCAAAACGAGGCCGACCCCTTCGCCCACAAACACAAGTATCCACACAGCCACCCCCAGCTCCGTATAACCTAAGGCGTAGAAATGAATAAACTTTTCCCCCTTATAATTTTCCAAATTATTTACTCTTGTAGCCCTAGCATTAAAATTTCTACCGGAGTTGTTATAGAAAAACTTGCAGAAGGTAAATTTTTGAAAGGGCACGCAGACCTTTATATAAATTTGCAACCCCCTGCTAGAATTGAAATCAATCTCCTTCAGATACAAACCCAATTAAAAACGTTTGAAAGTAAAGTCCAGAATTCTTTCCAAGGAAAAGATCAGATTAGTCGCGTTCTGTTAGAAAATACCCTCAAAAATATTCAAACTACAGCACGCGCCCTATCAGAAATATTAGCCTTACCATGGATACAAACTGAAACTAAAAATTCAGAAAACTTTAACCAAAGAAGTAAAAGGGGACTGATAGATATAGGAGGGAAACTGTTCAAAGGTTTATTCGGATTAGCAACCAAAGAAGATATTAAAAGAATCGAATTCAAATTGAATCTCTTCGCGCGAAATCGACAGTATAATGGACACATGTTAGAACAAACTATTAGGTCACTACACGAAAACAATCGCTTCCTCCACTCCCTTTCGGACAGATTCACAATACAAAGAACACAAAAGATATCTAGAATTAATAGAGATAATTAACCTACGAGTAACCCTAATCGATAAATACTTACAACGAATAACTACGATTCATTCCAAGGTTTTGCGTGCAACCCAGCTAGCCCATTGAAAAATCACTCTTTCCACCCTAATACCATGGGAAGCACTTCAGTCCTTGATTCACACCGCCCAGACACAATTAAAATTATCACCCATATTCCCACTCAAAAACACTAATTACCCTCAATTTCTAGAATACACCTGGACTGTACATGGACCACGCCCCTATACATACCTCATAATTATACCATTTTTCGATGTCCTCACTTACGACGTATATAAATTTCACCCTTTCCCAATACCCTACCAAAACAACTCTAATGTCTATCGATTGTATTTACCCACTGTACCACCTTACCTTTTCCTCACCAAATATCTGTCAGCCTATTCTATGATGTCAGATAGTGACGTCCGGCATTGCCGATTCCCGCAACCAAATAAACAACTCGTTTGCCCTCCACTCAAACCAGTTATTCTTCCAACTACTAGGTCTTGCTTTATCGACTTAATTCGTGACCGGCATGCCCCAGTATGTTCATTTAAAAAATTTCATTCCCCTAAAACCGTCCAACTACGAATTGGACCAGACATCTGGGTTTCTCTCGCGAACAGGACTGCCGCTACTCTCGAGTGTCCGTCAAATTATTCCCTCATCACAATCCCTATGGTTATTCGGCTACCAATTGGTTGCTCCTTGCGTTCAAAAACCCTCCAAATATACAACCCGTACAAGGTTACCATTAATAACTCATACCCCTTCCCGTCGCAAATTAAATTTAAACCCGTCATAGAGATCTTAAATCTCTCCATAAAACCTGTAACCATCCTACCCGAGCTACATGCCCCTGAATGGAATGATCAATTGAGTCGGTTTAAAATTTCGGATGATAACCAAAACAACCTCTTACAAATATTACAACCTGTTACAATTTTCTCAACATCTGCCGTTAGCATCATTATTGTATGTGCTATTATCCTCGGTATATTTGTGGTGAAAAGATCGTTCTGGGAACAAAAAAACAAGAGACACCGAACGACATGAAACTATTTATGCACGACCAAGAGTGCGTACCCAGACCACGTGAACTAGACTTAACCACCCGACTTATGTTGTGTATATAAATCTGTATTATAAAACCCATAGTTATCATCTAGTTAGCATTAGTTAGGATGTACATTATTATATTAATATCATTCTAGAGGGAAGAGCCCTGTAAAAATGAACCATAAATAATTCCCAAATTCCTATACTATCGTATTCTTCATGTAATTCTTGTATTCATTTACTATACAGTTTTCGTATCCATTTTAAAATTCATGTGTTTATATGGTTCATGTATTTATATAATCCTGTATATTCTTATATATTTAACTTTACATAATGCCTATATTCATATGTAAGTATGTGTGTGTATTCATTTTTACATAAGGACCAAAATCGCCCAACGCCAGTTTGGATAAAATTTTTGATTTGCTTTCTACTTTGCCAAATAATTGGTGACCTATTCTTTTTTAAAATCTCATAATCATTTTTTTAGATTTCGCTTAATAAGGAATCCTGCTTAAGCTTTGCAATGTTCATATTTTGTAAACATTCTCTTTCGTTATAAAAGATGAGATCATGTCTTGCCTAAGCATTTAAATTGTACATCTTAAACCTTAAAATTTTACTCATATGCATATTTTAGTGTGAAGATGCATAGTCCGATTTCCACTTTTAGTTAACTTGGCAGATCATGATAACATCAGATCTGAAAAGTCGCGGTTTAAGATAAAAATATGGTTTCAACTTCAAATATTTTATTTTCGAATATTGTGCAAAAATAACGCAGCCGTTTTAGCATTTAATAATAATGATGTTAGCAGTTTTGGGGTATATAAACCCAGTAAAAATCTTCCATTGTCATTCAGAAGCTAATTCAGAGGCTGAGCACTACCTATACATTTTAGCAGTAAATTACAGTAAAAGATAGTCTTTATCTTATCTTTCGAGCCTTGCTCTTTTCAGAAGAACTTAGTCATTAAACTTTCCGGATACGCTATAAGAAGAGTTCGGAATCTTCAGAAAATTTTAGTAAGTCTACCAGAGTTCTCCGAGCCACTATAGAAGAACTCGGAGAGTAATATAGAAGAAAGCTACTACAAGTCACACATCCGTTGCTGCCACCTAACTAGAACCCCCGTCGACTTCGAACCAACCCTGGCCATAGACGGTGGGGTTAACAAACATATATATATATATGATACACACAGACCGTGCATGGAACAAGGAACTCTTCTAGGATAATTAAATCCACTACAATCCGAATAAGTAATGGTAAATGACAAATACCATAGTTTTTCTTTTTCATGATGCTAGCCCGACGCGGGCAACGGGTCATTCGCAAAGAGGTCCCAAAAATATAGCTTCCCTATAGCTGGATCCTATCTGCTTTGCAGTAGCTGGTGAGGGAAGCTATATTTTTGGGACCTCTTTGCGAGTGACCCGTTGCCCGCGTCGGGTTAGCATCATGAAAAAGAAAAACTATGGTATTTGTCATTTACCATTACTTATTCGGACTGTAGTGGATTTAATTATCCTAGAAGAGTTCCTTGTTCCATGCACGGGTCTGCGTGTATCATAAAAAACCTCAGGGAACCATTCTGAGTTCATTCCCATATATATATATATATATATATATCCCCGCAAGGGGGTTCTAAGCTCGTGCTCTTGAGTGCTCTTTGTGCTCGTTTGTACGTGCTTGTTCCTGGAGGTTTCACGTGCGCCCTCCCGGCCCTAGCACCCAAGGATGATGGGGCTCGACCCTGCAGTCCTTGTCATCCTTGGTCTTTTTCCGCTTCGACTGTCCCCTCCACCCTTTCTTTTTCCTCTGTCTTTCCTCTCACTTTTTCTTTGTTTTTCCGCTGAGATATGCCCTTTTAAATAGAGGCGAATCGGTTCTTCCCGAACTTAAAAAAAAAAAAAAAAAAAAAATATATATATATATATATACACACACACACACATGAGTATACAGGATATAAAAAGGAAAACTTCAGTATTTGCCATTTACCATTACTTATTCAAATTATAGGGGATTTAATATCCCAGAAGAGTTCCTTCTTCCATGCATAACATAAACAGCATCTATATATATATATATATATATATATTATATATATATATATATATATATATATATATATATATATATATATATATATATATATATATACGAATAGGCATTCTTAATAGGCATTGACCTCAGTATTGTGAATGTTTCTTAGGAATGTTAATATAACTGAAATGAGTGTGCAAGGTAAAAATTCTTTTTTTTTATGCAGGAAGGGGGGGGGGGGTCAAGCGCAAATGCCGCAAAAACGCCCTCCCTCCCACAGAAGAAGAAAAGAGCCAAAATCAAGGTCCGGGGTTTTCGAGATGCCTAGACACTCTGCGTTTGAAAGATGGGAAGCCATAGACAGGACGATAGATGGATTAAGGAAGATTGTTCCAGAGTTGACCGGTTGAGTAGATGAAAGATTGAAAATACCGATTAACTCTTGCATTAGAAAGTTGGACAGAAAAGGAATGAGAAAGTGTTGAAAGTCTGGTGCTGCGTGCTCTCCTTAACCCTTTAAGGACTGAAGGTACAAATTGCTAACGTTTCAAATAAAAGCATTTATAACTTAACCCTACAAAAAATTCAGGGCTTAAAGGGTTAAAGGAGGAGGGAGGAGGCATGCAGTTAGAGAGTTCAGAAGAACAATGTCCGTTATAAAAGCTATAGTAAAGAGAGAGTGAGGCATCATTGCAGCGAAGAGAGATTGAAGACGAAAATCCTTTGATTCCACCCGGTCAAGTTGGGCTGTGTGGGTTGAACCACCCCACACATGAGAAGCACACTCCATACAGGGGGCGAACAAGACCCCTGTACAGAGACAGCAACTGAGTGGGGGTGAAGAAACCGCGGAGGCGGTACAGCACACCTAACTTCTTAGAAGGTGTTTTAGAAAGAGAGTATATGTGATCGTTCCAGGAGAGGAGAGGAAGGATTAAAGTATGTGTTGTTGAAGGTAAGGGGATAGTTGTGTGGAAGATTGTGACGAGTAGACGGATGAAGGAACTGAGTTTTTGAGGCATTGAAAGCCACAAGATTTTCTCTGCCCCAATCAGATATAGCAGAAAGATCAGAGGTCAGGTGTCCCATAGCCGCCCCACGCGAATCATGAAGTGACTGCTGTGAGGGCGCTTTGGGAAGCGGGTGGAGAAGTGAAGAGTGGAATCATCGGCAAAGGAGTGAATAGGACAGGAAGTGTGAATTAAAAGATCATTAATAAATAAAGGGAAAAGAGTGGGTGACAGGACAGAACCCTGAGGAACACCACTGTTAATAGCTTTAGGAGAAGAACCGTGGCCATTTACAACCGCAGCTATAAATCGGCCTGAAAGGAAATTAGGGATGAAAGCACAGATAGAAGGGTAGAAACCGAAGGAGGGCAGTTTGGAAATTAAAGATTTGTGCCAGCCTCTATCAAAAGCTTTTGATATGTCAAGCGTAATAACAAAAGTTTCACCGAAATCCCGAAAGGAGGATAACTAAGAGTCAGAGAGATATGCAAGAAGGTCGCCAGTAGAGCGTCCCTTGCGGAACCCATACTGACGATCTGAAAGAAGATTGTGAGAAGAGAGATGTTTAACGATCTTCCTATTAAAGATAGATTTAAAAACTTTGGAAAGGCAAGAAATCAAAGCAATTGGACGATAGTTGGAGGGTTGAGAGCAGTCACCCTTCTTTGGGACAAGCTAAATGAAAACGAATTCCAACAGGAAGGAAAAGTACCAGATGAGAGACAAAGACGAAGGAGTTTGCCTAGGCAGGGTGTCAGCACAGAAGCACAGTTCTTAAGAACAACAGGAGGAACATCATCAAGACCGTACGCCTTCCAAGAGCTGAGCCCAGATAGGGTAGAAAGAACATAATAGTTTAATGTGGGTACGAGTTAATATTATTAGACCACGAACGGAAGTTTTTCATTATTATTATGAAGGGATTATCAAATTTAATGAGGTACTCTAATTCATTACCCTTTTGTTCTCAAAGGATTTTTTTCAGACGTTTGTGGGGTTTTGTTAGGAGTCATCATACATCCTACTAACTGTACAGTGTCTTACAGACAAACAAAACAACGCACTTCGTATCATTACAGGATGTACTCAATACCAATAGAACACCTGCACACAGAAACAAGAATACTGAAAGTTAGGGAACATTCAGACCTGAGAGGAACACAATTCATGGCAGCATCGACATCTAACCCACAACACCCTTGCCACTACATGTACAATCATGCACCAACACCTCGCACCATTAATGTAACACCAGAGATACATTATAACCAAATACTCCATTACATACCCCCCCCCACAGACATCACACAGTACAGAAAACACATACACACACACACACCTAACCCACAAAGCACTGACACGACACGGTCCGAATGCAGTCCTAGGTGCGAAGCCGCCACCCATTGACAGGTCAGAAACCAGCCTGAGCAGATCGGATCGAGTTAACTTAGTACGATTCCGATGTGGACATCACCCCAACTTACAGACATAAACACAGACTTGACAACTCTACAGACGACACCTGCCACCTGTGCCAGGACACACCACAAACAATTGAACACATTATAACAGACTGTACCACTCTAGCACAACATAGAACACAACACAACATCACTAGTGCGCTGAACCTCTGAACAATATATATATATATATATATATATACACTGTGTGTGTGTATATATATGTATATACCCTAGGTGGCCTAGTGGTTTAGACGCTGGGCTGTTAATGGGGCGTGGTTCGGATTCCACGTTAAACTGTAGGTCTAAGGTGGAGTGAAAAGCTTGACCTTCGTCAGAATGAACAGTTCAAGAGGAAGCTAACCAAAGGTTTTATATATATATATATATATTGCTTGTACCTTGTGGGGAACGGACGTGTTGTCTCTCTCTGTATTAACACCCCAAAAAAAGGGAATAAACTACTCAGCGGTTTATTTTGTTTCCACCCGAAAGTGTATAAAGTATCAGTGAAACCGTGCATATACAGTAAATTACAAAGATAAATTCATTACAAGTAAGAAAGTGCAATACAGTTTACATAAATTATCACCAGTTTAACGTATATATTTAAACCATAATACGGTTGGCATTCGAGAAATTTTGAAACAAAGCAGGAAAAAGGTCATAAAACGCAAAGGTCAGAAAACCTTCGCGACTATCGAAAGGAAAGAAAAGAGAAAGAAAGGAAAAAAAATAAGTAAATAAATAATTTGTGTGTGTATTTCTTTTTACGATAATTAATGAATAGCATGACCATGGGTCCAAATTTTCACTTAATCTGCAATTTGTGTAATCTGGAAACAACTGAAAATGCAGCAGTAAGATGCGATTTCTGTCAAAGACTGCACGACTTTATCTGCATGAATTGGGATGATAGGAAAGTATCTCTCGTCTCGAACGCGATAGTGGGAATCATATTTCTGTGTAACGCATGTACACAGACTGTAAACTCGTTTGCAGTATTTAAAGAAATGGAGAAAGCAAATTCGAATGTTACAAAGAAGGACGGAAAAATGGGGAAACAAGAGTCTAGAAATGTCCCAATGAAAATTCGGGTGGATGAGAGAGAAGACGAAATAACGAATAACAATATAATAATGAATAACAATATAATACAGAATGAAGACGTACAGTAGATGAAAGAAAAGAGACAGGTAAAAGTTGCGAGGTAGTAAAACTGTCCAACGAACAAAATGATAAAAAGATAAAAAATCAAAACGTAGGAAATAACATCCAAAGAAAAATAATGATAATATCAAAATTAAGAACATAGAAGATAACCAGATAACAAGAAGTAGAAGCGTAGAAAATACCGTTTGTAAATACTACGCAAAAGGGTACTGCAGATATCGGGATGGGCAATGCATCTATGCACAATTTTAGGGTGGTCCAAAATTCGGGCTAAAATTTCAAAATAGTTGGAAATGCTCTCCACATGGCTGTTCTTATTTCTTTAGATGTGAAGTGATTTTGTGCAAAATACCTGTCGATTCAGTACATAATAAGAGGTCGCTATGATTTTCACATTTTCAATTAATTAATTAGCTAATCATTTTCTACCCCACTTCATTTTTAGAGGACACAGCAGTCACGCCACATTGACTCCGCCCACCTTTCAGAGGATGATGCAATTGCAAGAAGACCGCCAATTCCTGATGATGCAAAGAGAAGACGTCTTTTCCTGCAGTATGGCAGTCCCTGACAATATTAATTTTGTCAAGGAATACCGCAAGAGATGTCGACACGAGAAAGATGCTGACAAAGTTCTAAGGTACAAAGAAAGAGAGGCTGCATTCCGGGCTGGAGCTGCTGCTCTTCCATCATCCAGCACATCCACTTCATCCTCTGAAGAATTCAACGCTGAAGACGATGATTACCGTCCGTCGACTTCGACCGGAAGAGCAGATGTACACTCTCATCCTCCGAAATGAAACAATATCTTCACATCACCAGATGTGGTTGCTACTCTTGATCGCGTCAACCCTTCCCGATCGAGGAGCAGTCTTCGTTGCTGGATCAGTCGCTCAAGCCCTGGGCTATGATATTTCTACAATGACTCTTTCACGCAGTTCCATCCGTCGTTCAAGAAGGCAAGCAAGGCAGGCAGCAGCCAAAGAGGATCAAGCTTCGTTTTCTGTCGAACGACCCCTTCTTCACTGGGATGCAGTGGCGGATTTAAGGTGCGCGGGGCCCTAGGCCGGTTGGAGTGCGGGGCCCCAAACTACGCAAAGCTAGCTTAATTAACTGAAATGAAGATTTACACCCCCATCCCCCAGTGGTGACCTTACGGGGCCCTCAAATCAATGGGCGAGCGAAGCGTTAAAATAAATTTACTTTTTAAACAATATTCAATTTATTGATAATTAATTAGCCAAATGACCATTTCATAGTTGAACATTACACATTTGTTTTTTTGAAGCTTAACAATAAAAAATAACTATAATAATACACCATTAACAAAAAATAACTATAATAATACACCATTAACTAAAGAGAATACCACTTGACTGACATGCAAATGATGCAATGAGTGGGTTTTGTTTATTGCAGGCAATTTGTACGGTACACTTAACTATTTCTCAGTCAAAAAAGATTTTTTTCTAGCCTTCTTACTTGCAAACTGTTTGATGACATCAGTAAAATCAAGCACCCTTAATTTCTCATGCTCAATGCTCAACAGGGTGAGTGAAGACAAACGGTCCTGCCCCATGGTGTTTCTTAGATAATTATTCTTGACTAGTTTCATCTTGGAGAATGATCGCTCCCCAGTGCAGTTTGTGACAAACATGCAGAGATAGAGTCGTAATACAATTTCAACATTAGCAAATGTTTCTACCATGTCATGTCTGTGAATTATCTCATACATTTCTAGTTCAGGACTTTTTGCAGCCTTTGCACCACCTGATGAAGGAGCACTTTCAGGTGAATCTCTTGGAATGGATTTCATAAGGTGTGCAAACTGCAAAAGCTCCGACTCCAATCCAGCCTCCAAGTCCTTAGGATATGAAGACACAAGCTTTTCAGCAGATGCTTTAAGCTCAGTGTTCGTTTTGTTTGAGATTTCTGATAAAAACCCAAATTTCTCTCGAAGGTCGCTGTAAGCAGCAATGCGTTGTTGTAGGGCAGCACAGAGCTTGTCAATGATGGGCAAGAATGCAGTCACTCTAAACTTGTCTCTCCCTGTCAGCATAACATCCTCCGCGGAGTCTAGTTCATCGTGGTGACGCTTGCGCTTCCTAATACGCTGCGTGTCGGCGTAGTATGCATCATTACTCGTCACATCACAGGGATCACACTTAGCCATAGCTTTTGCTTCAAAGTCATCGAACTGGGATCTCAGGTCTTTAGCAAATTGTAAAAGAGACTCTAGCAGTGTGACAGCTGTGTTGAGGGAGAGCCCAGATTTTTGCAGCTGGATACTGCTACTCTGAAACTTTTCCAATACTGTATCCCAAACTTCAAGAAGAATCACTGTTTCAAGTTTTTTCAAACCTTTGAGAAGACCACTTGCTTCAGCTCTTGTTTCAGCTGGCTGATTCTGATCTGAGAATAACTCTTCCAGAACAATGATGTTTTCTTTGTGTGCTCTACTGAGAGCAGCTACAGCATCTGCTCGTGCTGACCAACGAGTGTCTGAAAGTATTTTATCAACTTTCAACTTCTTATCTTTATTAGTCTCTAGTACCTCACGGTGTCTCCTCCAACGATAAGTAGATGCAACAAGAAAGGAGTACATATTTTGTACCAGAGCAAACAATGACACTGCAGCAGGACAGCTTTCTGCAGCACACTTAGCCACCAAGTTTAAGGAATGAGCCATACATGGTATGTACTCAGCTTCACTACACTCATTCTTGATTATCTGCTGGGTCCCCAGATATTTACCAGACATGTTGCTGGCATTGTCATAGGACTGTCCTCGGCAGTCGATAACTGGAATGTTCTTCTCTTTAAGAAAATCAAGAACAGTTGTAGCAATATCTCTGCCAGTGTGGCTTAGCATGGGAATAAACTGCAAAAACCTTTCAACTGGACCTGTAGTAGGCAGTACATAGCGGATTGTAAAAGTAAGTTGATCCATGTGTGAAATATCAGGTGTGGAGTCAACAGAAATTGAGAAGTACTTTGCTGTTTTTACTTCATCTGTTATTGAGGACATAACCTTTTCTGCCATTATTCCAATGACTTCCTCAGAAATGACATGGGACAAGTAGGAAGTATGACCACTACCTTTGTTTGCGTGTTTCTTGATATGTGCTGCCAAGAAACTGTCGTATGTGCTCAGCAGCTCTAGAATCCCAAGATAGTTTCCATTGTGTACTGATCCAATTACTTCATCTTTACCTCGAATGGCTAGCCCGCGTTCGCAAAGTAGCTTTAAAACATCTACACCTCCTCAATACTGCTTGCCAGTACTCGCATTCACTTTCATATTGTTGTACTAGATTAGAGTCAATACGGGCACCCGCAGTCTTTCGATATATCATTTCGACCATACTTTTCTTGTGCTGATCTGACCTACTGTGAGATTCTATGACATACCTAGCGTTCTTCCAACCATTGAAGCCAGTTGTGAATGAGCTTTCCACCTTTGACATAAGCTTGCAAGCAAAACAATACACTTTACCAGTTGTTTTAGAGTAACAGAGCCATTTAAGATTAATTTCTTGGCCAGATAATGAATGAGTTCGAGTGAATAATGTCTTTGTACAATGACGGGTTCTGTTTAACTCTTTCACAGCTGACTCTTTGAAGTCACCATCACAGTGTCGACATTCTGCGCTTCCCTTTTTCAACCAATAGTCACACACATTTTCAGTAATTATTTTAGGCCATAATCCAAGATCCGTTTCAAATCCTTGTTCAGTACCGGTATTCATAACTTTCACTTCCTCTTGTGTCTCCTCACTGTCACTGTGTTCAGGTTCAATTGCGCTAACTACACTAGGTTCAGTACTAGTTGTGGCTTCTCCAGTTATTTCAGGCGTAATTGGTGTCTCTACTGATTCAGATTCAGTTTGACCGGATTCAGTTTGAGTTTGTGATTTTGCAGATTCAGATACTGTTGGATATGTCAACCATTGAGTTATTTTTGGTAGTTTTTTTACTCTTTGGTTTACGTCTGCCTTTTTTTGTCGTTTAACAGAGCCAGCTTTATACTTCCTCCCTTGATCACGATCACGACTTGTTGATTTCTCCATTGTGCCTCAGTGCAGCCTCACTGCCTTATCCTGAAACATAAAAACATAAAAAACAAACTATTTACACTTGACCCTCGGTTTAGTATTAATTAATACAGTTTAATTAATTAATTAAATACAGACACTAAACAGTTGTTCGGGTGAAAAAGTCGCTTTATGGGAAAAGTCGCCAGCCCCCACCAGTGGCGACTTTTTCCTTAAATATGTATAAAATGTATTTATTATGAAATCTAAGCTAAACTGACCTAACCTAGCCTAAGTACGTTTCATATAAAAAAATTAATTACATTAATTTAACATCTTTCAACTTATTTATGTTATTATAAAGCTGACTAAAACTCCTCCATCCCCATTTATTGACTGGCGACTTTTTCGAGATACGACTTTTACCATTACTTACCACTAAACACACTCACATGTGCACTCCACAGCAGCCTGAATAGAACTAAACTCCCGCCAGCAAAGAGAGTGATACCATAATTATCACTAATCATTAATCAATTGTATTATTTATAGTGGAATCCAACATTATAATTATATGTGAGGGCGCGGGGCCCTCACAGGCGCGGAGCCGTAGGCCATGGCCTACTCGGCCCCCCCCTAAATCCGCCACTGCTGGGATGGGAAACTACTTCCCGACATCGGCGGCGCAAAGGAAACAGCCGAACGAACCGCGATAATCGTTACGGGAAATGGGATGGAAAAACTCCTAGCCGTGCCAAAAATACAATGAGCTACAGGAGAAGAACAGGCCAAGGCTTGCATTTCGACGATTGATGACTGGAATCTTCGCGGTGAGATCCAAGGTCTCGTATTTGACACAACTGCGTCTAATACTGGCCTTCACAGGGGAGCCTGTACCATGATTGAAAAAGCAGTAGGAAGGGAACTTGTCTGGATCGCTTGTCGACATCATATCCTTGAAGTCGTCTTGTCAAACACCTGCAACGCACTTCTTGGACCCACAGGTGGTCCGGAAATGACTTTAAACGTTTTCAGAAAAAATGGCCATCACTTCAGAAGGATTCCTTCATGAAGGCTTCAAACAACCTATTCAGAGATCCAAAGATGTTCCAGCTTCGAGAGGAAATGATCCAGTACTTCACAAAGGCACTGGAGTCTAAACAATCGTGTGATGACTACGAGGAATTGCTACGACACTGCCTCACCTTCCTCGGGTGCCGTGATAGAAGTCAAGGTCCGCGCTCCAGGACCAACTCACCATGCACGCTGGATGGCCAAGGCCATCTACGTCCTCAAAATTTATCTGTTCAAGCATTAACTGCAGCTGACAGCGCGTGAGACGGAGAATATCACCGAGCTCTCTCTGTTTATCGCCTTGGTCTACACACGTTTTTGGAACGAGGCCCCCGTCGGAATCAATGCTCCTTTCAACGATATTCTGCTTCTTAAAATCTTGCAAAAGTACCCAAATCAGATCATTTCCAGAGCAGCATCCACAGCTCTTCAACGGCACCTGTGGTATCTTGGAGAGCATCTCATCGGCCTTGCATTCTTCGATCCTAGAGTCGATGCCAAGACCAAACAGAAGATGGTCGTAAACCTCCAAAGTAACGAGAATACCACTGTTACTCGTCGATTGAAGCTTGAAGGACACATTAAAGATTTGAATTTGTATGAAATGGTCCCCAAAAAGACCCTGGGAATCTTCAATCTGTTAAAGAAAGAAGGAAGGAAGGCAGCGGAGGATACCTTCCTGAGGACCGATCCCAATTCCTGGACTGAGGATGATTGCTTTCAAGAGTTTCGACGCATGGCGATCAACCTAAAAGTTGTCAATGATTCGGCGGAGAGGGGTATCGCCCTTATCAAGACATATAATACATCTTTGACGAAGGATGAAGAACAAAAACAATTCATCCTCCGATTAGTAACAAAACATCGCCAAGACTACTCATCGTCTTCGAAGGATCAGTGATGAAGCGTTAATCTAACTAATGATGTACATTATAAACGAATGATAAATGTAATTTTCTATCAAACATACCATTTTTGTTCTTTAAATTAATGTTTTCTTTAAGAGTTATTCTGCTTTCTAAAAAAATAAGTGTTTTCTTTGAGATTAATCTGTTTTCAAACAAATAAACTAGTATTTGCCCTTGTTTTTTCATTTTTTAACCACGAACATCATCTACTAGAAAATGAGCAGTAAAATGAAATTCATAGCGACCAGTAAATATCATTCAATCAGGCTGAAATTTGGCATGGAGATGTTTGATAGATATAGGAACAGGAGCAGCCATGTGGAGGTAAAAAATTACAAAATTTTATTTTTTGGACCACCCTAAATTATTGCACATCCCACATTATGTAACACATTATACAAGAGGATATTGCAAATTTGAAAAAAGTGCAAGTTCCACCACATTACTGTCTGTAACACCTATGCAAGATATGGGAGGTACAAATACGGACAAAAATGCCGTTACCACCACCCTCAAAGGAACGCAACAGGTGAACAGGAAAAACGCACATCAAAGGGGACTCCCAATTTTTAAGACGTAGCCAACACAATTCAGCTGCTAAATACCATTCAGCAAATACAAAGTCAGCTGACAAATAAAGGAATCCGAGAGCCGGACAGAAGGCACGTACAAAGCCACTTCATGCGTTATCGGGACAACAGGTATCGACAAAGATAAAGAGAGGCAAATTCTCAGAGGACCACAAGACAACGAAACCGGCAACACTATTGGAAAACGAATCAAATATATGGGAAAATGATAGAGAAAAAATATAAATAATCCTAGCCAACATTCAGAGCCTTAAATCAAATCATTCCTCGGACAAAGTTCTGTACCTGAAAGGATTCAAGCAAGAAACCGGAGCAGACTTAGCATGCCTCACGGAAACCCATCTAAAGGACTGCCAGGCGAACAGTGAAAACTGTGAGTTTTGTAGTGATAAAAAAGAAATACAAATTGACAACTATAACATCCTCCGAGCTGACAGAACAGTGAGACGTAAAGGAGAATGTGCTATTTACACACGCGAAAGGCATATGGCAGAAATGACTAAGTACCTCAAACAGCTACGTAGAATGTGTAGCAGCAAAAGTTGAAAAATTAAATATGATACTAATTGTAATGTACAGACCCCCGAAGACGCCAACCTCAAAATTCTCTGATTCCATTACGAGGTAAGAAACTGGGTAAAAGATCTACACTCTCCAACCCCAAATATTTCTCTCTGGTAATTTTAATTTCCCATTCATGATATAAAAGGATAGGAAAAAATATATGTGTACACCAGGACAAGGGGGGCACACGGGAAGACCAGGAGCAGGTAAAAATGCTACTAGCTCTGGCTGATGAATTTATGTTAACACAAGGAATAACAGAAAACAAGAAAAAACAATTGCCTACATTTGGTATTCACAAACAACAGCACCTAATTGATAATGTAGAAATATCCCAAACTATAATATCGAATAACAACCATTATTGAAAAAAAAACCAATATAAAAGCAACAAGAAAGGAAAGAACACGAACAACAGAAAAAAGCAAATTCGAAATTTTTAATTTTCACTCCAACGCTATAAACTGGGAAGATGTTGCATCCAGCATGGAAGTAATAGATTGGAAATCCATCTTCGAGGCCAAGACAACGGAAGATATGCTAATGACCTTAGAGGAGAAGACGCTGGAAATTGTAGGAAGACATGTCCCAAAAATAAAACAAAGAGGAAAAAGAAGCAGGTTCGAGAGACAAAAGAGGTCATTGTTCCGAAAGAGAAAAAGAGTGACTGCAAAATTAAGTAACTGTAAAGATAACAACATCAGAAAAATATTAAATGATAAACTGCAGAGTATCGATTGCGTCATACAGGAACTAATTGAGAAGCATACAGAAAAAGAAAGCGACATTATAGAGGCGATAAAGGTTAACTCAAATTACTTCTATAATTTTGCAAAAAGGAAGTCGAAAAACCATGCGACTATTGGACCTTTCAAAAACGAAGACAGTGCTTTATCTAATGATCTGACAGAAGTATCCGAAATATGAAGAGCTCAGTACGAATCATCTTTCAGTATCCCAAAAACTGACAAACTGATATGCGATAGAAACGCGTTCTTTGAAGAACTACAATAGTGGACCGGCCAAAATTCAAAAATCGACTTTGAACGGCGTTTTTTGTTAATAGCTGGCACCCATGCTACATTAATGTACCTGTAGGTGAAGAATAAAATGCAGGTGGATGCCACTCTCGCATTTGGCTTTGAAGGTCATTTTCGAGGTCAAACTGTGCAAAAAATGATATTTTCTAATTTTAATTTAAAAAAAGTATTCTGAACCAATTGGTTTGACCAAATGTTTCATTTTGCCACACTTAGTGATAAAGAAGTATGATGACACGCTTATTCCATCCGAATTACCAACTCAAGGTCAAATTCAAGCTAATCACGACCGAAATTGTGCTAAAAATTTGTGATTTTTTATTTTAATTGGCGAAAAAAAAACATTGAGCAAGTCTGTTTGTCAAAACAATTTATTTTAACATGATTAGTGCCTAATAAGTTTCATGGCATGAATTAAGTACTCACAGTAACAGAATTATTACAACTAAATCACAAAGCAGTAAATATAGCCCCATAACTATACAGTTTACACACTAGTAACATCTACAAGTTCACGTTTCTTGATGAACAGCACCGAAATGCTGCACTGACAGTCACAATTCTGTGGATTGCAATCACTTAAGAACAGAGTTATTAGTTCCTTACAGCACATTCCAGCTTCTCTCAATTTCAGCCCGGAAGAGAGACATAGATCTACTGTCCAGCTGGGTTACAGCAACAGCTGTCGTACACTTCATCCTTTTCCTGAAGCAGTTGCATCTAGCTGTCTTGCACTTTTTCTTGCAACCACAAACAACAAGCTCCAGGCAGGCTTCAGGGATTGGAGGAAGTCTTGTCCACACTGGTAGGAGGCTTCCATCTTCCAACTTCCAGGCTGAAGTGTCCACCGGATCTTCAACATCTACGTGCTCTTTGTCAGCCTGGAGCCATATTTTGCCTGATAGTTTGCCCGCTTGGCATGGAGCTCCAGGGCATTCTTTGTCGGTTGGAGCATTTCCAGTCTTCTTGGCCTTCCCAAAAAGGTGAACTCTGCCGTTATCAACTGTGTATTGATCCGGGGTGCCATACAAATGAAACACAAACTTCTCAACATCTGCGATATCCCCAACTCGACCAATGGCGTGCAGCAGAAGTGGGTGGTCACTGAACACCTTCCAACACTTCTTTTTTCCATGACCACTGAAGGACGAGACTGTGTCACACCCAGTCAAAGCGTGGAAGCTGACCAGGTTGTCCCTGACTGGGGGCGACAAACTCCTGAATACATCGTGCACGGGGTAGCATTTTCGGTTCCTGGCCGTTCCGCACAACATCCACACTTCAACGATCTTGGTGCAAATGAAGTGGATCAGCAGCACCATTACATCAGTATCTCTGCACACTACCAGTATTCGTTCATAGCCCTAGGACGCTGCATCACATGAGTGAAGGATGAGCCTGGTATCCGCCTCTCCATGGTTGATATGCAGTGGAACGTCATGTCGCCTGGTTGACCGTACTTCAGTGGCTTCAGAGAAGCCACCCCCCTGTCACCAGCTGACATCTTTCTTGAAGATCTCTGCCCTTCTCAGTGATGACGTTAGACAGAAACAAGGCTAGGTCAGCCTTGTTTGTATCCAGGGCCATGAAGTTTTTCCACACTTCAGGCAGTGGAACTTGTGGGCCATCAATGACTTTCCGAATCGGTTTCTTCTTGCTTGCACGCTTTGTCCTGGTAACTACTTTGATCGATCCTTCCCCTGCGTACCGATCAAAGATGACATCAACTCTTGTTGTGTGTTCATTGAAATAACTCGTCACGGCCTTGCCACGGCCTTGTCACGGCCTTGCCAAGAGTTTGGATGAGTGCATGGCCATCTCTCATCACACAGGTCTTCAGATCAGAGGTTGGAACACATCAGCGAAGGTTTTCCACCGATGTTTCTTCATCCTTTCATGGAAGCCTACTATCTGTTCAATCAGTCTCTCCTTCATGAAGCCGGTTACATGCTGCTTTCTTCGATCCTGAGCTGTCAGCGGGTTCTCCACAACATCTGTGGGTGCACTGTCTTTGGTTGCCAGTGAAACAAGTGGGATGTTAGTGGCGGCATCTGTATCTCTTGCTTCACTCACGTGAACTTTGAAGACGTCAAACTGCTTCAACTGTTGAACAAGCTTCATGACATCATGAGCGTCACGCCTAGTGTGAGAAGGCAGACTGTCAACCCGAGTGAAGGTGGCTTCTCCATCATCGTCTTGAAGATTGAAGAGGCATCTTGTATCTTGAGAGATGCGTGACTGCTCTGACCATGTGATGCAGAACCTGTCTCTTGTTTGGTCATTCGTTGTGATGCCGATGATATCATTGTGCATCTTGCATGTACGATTTATCCATTCGGTTGCCTGATCAGCTGGAACTTGGTTGAAGCGCTTTGCTGTCTCTTGACGACAAAGTTCCCATTACAGAACTCTGCATGAACTTCTGGTGCTGACTTCTCAAGACCTCTCATATCAGCCAAGTAGACCGGCCCCCAACGTGCATAGTTTGTGTGGTCATAGATAGTTAGCCAAGGCAGCATTGCAGGAAAGGCTTCTATGTGGAGACTCCACATGCCATCTCTCTGAGCTCTGATGAAGGCCAGTAGGATCTCTACCATTTCCATGTAGGATGACCACAGCATGAAGTTGGGATTTTCAGAGTGCTGGTCATTGAATTCCTCCATGAGACTGTGGAATTTCTCATCTGCCAAAACGTCTGAGAAGTTGTCAACAGCATCGCGCATCTCATCTATGTTAGCTCTGTCTTTGAAAAGCGAAGCAACATTGAGGGCAAGCTGTTTGACGTTCTCATCTCTGTTGCCAGTTGCAGCCAGCCATGACTCAAACATCTACCACTTGATACGCCACAGTGCCTCATACGTCAGCTGGTGACCTCTCACAGCTTGGTAGTAGGCCTTGCCGTCCAGCATTATCTCAGTGGTGTTAGCCGCATACACACCTGCCTCTGTCCATAAATCATCAAGTCCCACACTTTCCATGTGTTGACCAATGGATTTCAGAAAGTTGAAACAGATATGGAGGCCTCCCACGAGCAAAACCACGTTAGCAAATTTCGAGTTTGCCCAGACTAGTTCCTTATCCCTGCTGTACAGAGGCTGATCAGCAGTGATGATGGTGTACTTCTGGCTGACATACTCAGAAATGGCCATGAAGCGATTGATGACGGTGATCATGGTGTCACTGTCATCTGCTGGTGCCTGCAGGATTGGTAACATCCCGACGGTCGTTACTGGTGGATCCGCAGTGCTGACAGATTGATTGAATGCTCCCCAGCCTGGAACGGACATCGCTTCATCATAGATGCGTGACACCACCCAGGCCAAGTCCTTGGCACGTGCCCGGTCCCTCTCAGATTCATGTGACAAGTCGTATATGTCAGCGTCGTAGCCAGGAGATGGCCTCTTGCCAGATGGGAGGGTAGCCTGGTCCAGCCTTTGGAACTCCTGTAGGTCATCAGGTTTGATAGATTTCGATCTCTTGTGCTTGCCACCCTTTTGACCATGACTCTGCTGTGGAGGGGGGCCTCTCTGCCATACCATCAGTTGAGTGCTGTGGAAGGTGTTCTTCCCATCTAAGGTTGACTCCAAGACATCTATGTTGTCACAAGAGCATTGAATCATTCTCGCTTTGACGATGGTGTCAGGGATGTAGACACATCCATTCTCAGCATACTTCTCCAGGATGTTCTGAGCGATGGTGGTGTCTATCCTTCTTACAGTGTCGATACCAATAGTGTGATTTGCCGCGTGGAACAGATCTAGGAATGTTTCTGAGCGGGTGGCTTGGTGCAGAGTAAGACCCAAGCCCACATGCTTTGGTGTCAACTTTCGTCGGTTGGAGACTGCATAGACTATGTCCTGGGCAATGCTACACACACTCTGCTTCACTTTCTGGTCCTCTTCACTTCCCTCATCCACAACATCCATTCTCCCAAAGAATAATCGTAGAAACGGGTACAGACGGTTGGGTATGACGCGATCAACATGTTCCTGATCAAGACCTTGCCATGTCTCGGAGTGTCCAGGAGTTTCAAGAAGATCTTGTCGAACCTTCAGAGCCACGTGCACCATATCTTGGAATATGCTGCTAGTGGCACACATGCGGACATCAGCATCTTCATCTTCAGTAGACTCTGACTCAGAGGTGACAGGACCTTGTTCACAAGACTTAGCCAGTGCTTTGGAGATGATGAAATCTGAGCTCTCTCCAGGGTAAATCAGCAGCGGGCCTCTTGACAATGGGCGTACATAGCTGGCGTTTGATCCAAGCAGCCTTTGAACATCTTCGTAGAACGTTGTTCTCCTGGAGTATTTCACGGTGATGCCAGTGTCATTACACATACTCTCGTATCTGTCCCAGACGTCTCCCATGTCGTATACGTGACCATGAGACAGGCCTACTGTCAAGTCTTTGCACAGCTTCGTCATGCACTCATTTTCAGGCCCTTGCTGCTCCTCTGACACCGCTTGGTTTCTAGTACGTCTCTCAAATGTCACCAAACATGCCAGACGATAACAGTCTTAACTACAATCACATCACTAACCGCTGACAACGGTGTGCTCAGGACAGGATCGTGTTTGGCACGCTGGATCAAGTCATCTGACTTCTCCATTGTCTCCACCCTGTGCAGTTTCTTTGTGATCTTCTTTTAGCAAAACATGCAGAGTATGAAAAAACTTTATAAGGCTATGGGTTGATTGCCTGATACCCTCATCCGTGGAAAATTTCCAGCAGACTTCAGTGGAGAGTTAACGACAAAAGCCCTATGTTTTTTCGTTAGAGAGTTATGTATTTGTAGGTCTTCAAAGGACTTCTTTGTTTATTTGCATTCGGTATTTGCGCTGCCTAATGGTAAAGAAAGGAATTGCCTTACCTTATTATTTCGTTGGGCCTCGCTTCTGTTTCGATGTAGGGCGCGACGATCTTTTTCGATGTAGGGCCGTGGTACGATGGAGCTACACAATGAGTTGACTCGATGTAACTAATATAGGCAGTCACTATTTAAATACCTGAAGGAACAGGCCTATCCTTCTTATAGTTATTAAGTTTTATATCAAGAGGATTTCACTAAGAACTTATAGGAAGACAAAGCACATCTTCCTTGTTTAAAGCATTGCTGTAACATAAGCAGCTCCGAGTGAACCACTATAATATAATCTTTTTTATTATTTGCTGATTTAGCAAAGGTCGTTGACTCCTCTCTCCATGTAATTCTCATGAGTCGGGAGTGGAAAAGTTTGAACACGAGATCATAAATTTGGTTTTCTTGTTGTCATGCAGGCCCGATGCCTACATATGGGTTCTAAGTACGTATGGCAATCATTTCATTCCCAATAGGCTATGTCGCCAATCCCGAGGCAATTTTGTATAGATATTTAATTCAATTAATCAATAATTTATATTTAATTAATAAGTAAAAGTACCACATACGATACCATGTTGTAAGCGTGTATAGTTTTTCCATATACTGGGGGTGGGGGTGCCGGAGAAAAATTTGTATGTTATAGATTAAATTTTTGTACAAACTATGTAAAAACATGTAAAATGGATTAAAAAGAATGAAGTAGGAATTTAGGAAGAGAAAGGTTACTTAAGACCTATTTAAATATAAAAGTTCAAGAGGCTAACTTCTCAAGTTTAGTTAAAGTTATGTCAATCAGTTTGACTTCCCTTAGGTATAGGAAATTTATGGAATTAAAGTAGTTATTAAGCATTTTAACTTTGCTCAATTTGTGTAAGGTTTATAAGTTACCACTTTTTAAATGCTGGTTTACTAATGTTGTTTTGGAGTTTTGTCATGTTTTGTTTCGTGAACGATTTATGTTTTGAAGTGACTTCTACGTTGGTGAGTTAATTGAAATGTACTGTACTTCCATGTTGTGTTGTTTGGTTAAAAGAGTTTGTCCTGTTTTCAAACCTCCTACCACTTCAGACTAGTCAATACCCTAGTTTTAGTAAATAAATGTTACTCATCCACAGGTAGATCTGGAGGGCTTGGGACTTTGAATCCAGTACTGTTTTTGTGTTGTTTGGGAGGCCATAAGACCGTTTTGTTTGGCATATGGCCAAGGGAGGCCCCAAGACCCCTTTTGTAGTTTGGCCCATGGCCAAGGTAGGCCATAAGACCGTTGTTGTTTGGCCCATGGCCAAAGGAGGCCATAATACCCTTTTGTTTGGCCCATGGTCAAGGGAGGCCACAAGACCCCTTTTGTAGTTTGATCTCTGGCCAAGGGAGGCCACAAGACCGTTGTTGTAGTTTGGTCTCTGGTCAAAGGAGGCCACAAGAACGTTGTTGTTTGGTCTATGGCCAAGGGAGGCCATAAGACCGTTGTTGTTTGGCCCATGGCCAAGGGAGGCCATAAGATCGTTGTTGTTTGGCCCATGGTCAAGGGAGGCCATAAGACCCTTGTTGTTTGGCCCAATAACCCATGGCCAAAGGAAGCCATAAGTCCCTTGTTGAATAGGTTGGGCTATGGCCAAGGTAGGCCATCAGCCCCCTTGTTGAATAGGTGGGCTATGGCCAAGTTAGGCCATCAGCCCCTTGTTGAATATGTTGGGCTATGGCCAAGGGAGGCCATAAGCCCCTTGAATAATTTGGGATATGGCCAAGGTAGGCACCAGCCCTTTGTTGAATATCTTGGGCTATGGCCAAGGTAGGCCATCAATCCTTTAGAGTAGAGTAGTTTGGGCTATGGCCGAAGTAGGCCATAAAACCCTTTAGAGTAGTTTGTTTGTATGTGCCACTGTCTAACCATATAATGTTTGGCACAAAATTATGTGCACAGAATCAGAGCGCAGCAATTAAAGCTTTTAATCTCCGATCCTTGGTTATGTTCAGACAGGTTGCTGTGTTTGACACATGGAAAGAGTACAGTGTGTGTGTGTGTGTGTGTGTGTGTATTTTTTCCATTCTTATGAATCCAGTTGGTCTTCAAAACTTGGATTCACCACTCCAGTGAAGTCAATACCCGTAGTTATGATTGAGTAAATGTTGTGTGTCCTACAGGTAGGTCTGGAAGGTTTGGGGTTTTGAAGGAATCCAATCTGTTTGCAAGGAATGTATGTGTCTGTTGATGAAATATGTTAAGTGATTCTTCTTTAAAAGAAGAATTGGATGCTTGGAGTTGTATGTATATATTTATATATTGTATGTATGGTGTAAATGTATATTTTGTTGTAGGGTTTTATTTTTGAGTTTTGTGTTAGGTTAACCAATTTGGCTGAGTAAAGATCCTCAAATATTGCATTTGAGACCCTTATATCAAGCCTTGCCTGTTTTATGCCTATATGTGAAATAGGACTTAGAATAGGTTGCGCCTATATGTGAAATAGGACTTAGAATAGGTTGCGCCTATATGTCAAATAGGACTTAAAATAGGTTGCGCCTATATGTCAAATAGGGCTTAAAATAGGTTGCGCCTATATGTCAAATAGGACTTAGAATATGGTTACGCCTATATGTCAAATAGGACTTAGAATAGGGTTACGCCTATATGTCAAATATGACTTATAATAGGGTTACGCCTATATGTCAAATAGGACTTAGAATAGGGTTACGCCTATATGTCAAATAGGACTTAGAATAGGGTTACGCCTATATGTCAAATAGGACTTAAAATAGGATTAAGAATAGGTGTTAGGTGAGTGTAGGTTTGAATTCGTGCAATTGCTTTAGGTCTTTGTGATGTTAAAATTCTGAGTTGAATTTTTTGATGTTACAGTTCTCAGTCGAATTTTGTGATGTTAAAGAGTCTTATGAGTAAGTTAAATTGCTGAAATAAATTTTATAACCTACACCACAGGTTGAATTATAAATTTAGTGTTTTTAGTTAGGATAGGCCTTGAGTGTAAAGAGTAAGGCTTACTTTGTGAGGTAGGCTCCTTGTATATTTAATTGCAAATTGTAGTGTTTGAAGTAAGCCTTTAGTGTATGAGTATGTTAGGCCTACTATTTAAGGTCAAGTAAAGTGGGCATATTAAATAGGCTTATGTTGTTGGCCTACTAAATAGGCTGAGGTTGAAATTGGCCTATTTTTATAGGACCTAAAGTGAATTAAGCCTGTTAAATGAACAAGGCTTTGTATTGAGTTTAAAGTGTAGGACCTATTAAATAGGCTTAATGTGAAGTGGACCTACTAAATAGGCTTAGGTTGAAATTTGGCCTATTTTTTATAGGACCTAAATGAGTTACGCTTGTTAAATGAACAAGGCTTTGTTTTTAGTTTAAAGAGTAGGACCTATTAAATAGGCTTAATGTGAAGTGGGCCTGCTAAATAGGCTTAGGTTGAAATTTGGCCTATTTTTATAGGACCTAAAATGAGTTACGCCTGTTAAATGAACAAGGCTCCGTTTACGGTTAGTGTAAAGGTAAAGTTTGTGTTAGTGTAAAGGTAAAGGGATCGGTTCCCCAGTTACACGGGCCACCATGTGAAAAAAACTATAAGGGGCTTATGGTTGAAATTGGCTTCAACCTTTGCCGAGTGGAAATTATCCTGTAGTTATTGTATAGAGAGTTAATGACAAAAGCCCTATGTTTTTTCGTTAGAGAGTTATGTATTTGTAGGTCTTCAAAGGCCTCTTTGTTATTTGCCTTCGGTATTTGCGCTGCCTAATGGTAAAGAAAGGAATTGGCTTACCTTGTTATTTCGTTGGGCCTCGCTTCTGTTTCGATGTAGGGCACGACGATCTTTTTCGATGTAGGGCCGTGGTACGATGGAGCTACACAATGAGTTGACTCGATGTAACTAATATAGGCAGTCATTATTTAAATAGCTGAAGGAACAGGCCTATCCTTCTTATAGTCATTAAGTTTTATATCAAGAGGATTTCACTCAGACTTATAGGAAGACAAAGCACATCTTCCTTGTTTAAAGCATTGCTGTAACATAAGCAGCTCCGAGTGAACCGCTATAATATAATCTTTGTATTTTTATTATTTGCTGATTTAGCAAAGGTCGTTGACTCCTCTCTCCATGTAATTCTCATGAGTCGGGAGTGGAAAAGTTTGAACACGAGATCATAAATTTGGTTTTCTTGTTGTCATGCAGGCCCGATGCCTACATATGGGTTCTAAGTACGTATGGCAATCATTTCATTCCCAATAGGCTATGTCGCCAATCCCGAGGCAATTTTGTATAGATATTTAATTCAATTAATTAATAATTTATATTTAATTAAGAAGTAAAAGTACCACATCAATCTAGGTATTTTCGCCGCAGGACGTTTGGCCGCCGGACTTTTCGCCGCAGGACATTTCACCGTAGGAATTTTCGCCGCAAGGAATTTTCGTCGCAAGGAATTTTCGCCGCAAAATATATAATTTGTATAGATATATAAATATAAGCCTACCAAATTTTCTGAACTCTCTAATACGTCGGGTTTGGATGACTTGGAAATTTTCATTTATTCATTCTCTTAAATAAGTGATTTCATGTACTTTAAAGGTTTTGAACCCTTAGATTTTTAAAAACCATTTTTGATGGTTTAAAGTGATACTGCACATGCAATAACAGATACTTTCAAAGTTTTATAAAATTATATGCCCTTGTCTTTGAGCTAACTGGTCTACCCCTAAGCTCCGCCCACAATAGTTTATTTCGGTGCAGTGCTTACATTTATATTCCATTACTTAAGCCCTCTAGGATGCCATATACAGTTAAAAGCAGCCGAGGAGGAGAAAAATTAGTTGACGATGTTAATTACGTGTACCGAATCGACAGAAAATGTGATAAAAAATCGTATTGGAAGTGTGAAATAAAAAATTGCAAGGCAAGAGTGCATACAATTTTAGAAAGTGACGCTAAAATAGTAATTTGCAAAACATTTGGTGAGCATAGTCATTCTGCAAACCCATCAAAGCCTAAAGTGTACGCCACAATAGCAAGTATGAACGACTGCTACTAACTCCCAATTATCTGCAAGATCACTAATTGCCGATGCTTCTGCAAGCCTAGATGATGCAGGTTGTTATCTAATGCTATCAATTGCAACTTCATCAAGAAATATTAGAAAATGGAGGCAAAAGAATATGGATATGTTGCAAAAGTACATAATAGAACGTAAACTACGCTAGGATCTTTAGGAGACATTTTTTAAATGAATCCATCAAATAAAACGTTAAAACTAACGAAAATATTACGACTTAACCTAACCAATCGTCAACTTATTTTTTATTTTTTAAAAATTCTTTTGCGGCGGCGAAAATTCCTTGCGGCAAAAATTCCTTGCGGCGAAAAGTCCTGCGGCGAAAGTTCCGAACGCGGTACCACATACGATACCATGTTGTAAGCGTGTATAGTTTTTCCATATACTGGGGGTGGGGGGGGCCGGAGAAAAATTTGTATGTTATAGATTAAATTTATTGACAAACTATGTTAAAACATGTAAAATGGATTAAAAAGTATGAAGTAGAAATTTAGGAAGAGAAAGGTTACTCAAGACCTATTTAAATATAAAAGTTCAAAAGGCTAACTTCTCAAGTTTAGTTAAAGTTATGTCAATCAGTTTGACTTCCCTTAGGTATAGGAAATTTATGGAATTAAAGTAAACTTATTAAGCATTTTAACTTTGCTCAATTTGTGTAAGGTTTATAAGTCACCACTTTTTAAATGCTGGTTCACTAATGTTGTTTTGGAGTTTTGTCATGTTTTGTTTTGTTAACGATTTATGTTTTGAAGTGACTTCTACGTTGGTGAGTTAATTGAAATGTACTGTACTTCAATGTTGTGTTGTTTGGTTAAAAGAGTTTGTCCTGTTTTCAAAACTCCTACCACTTCAGACTAGTCAATACCCTAGTTTTAGTAAAGTAAATGTTACTCCTCCACAGGTAGATCTGGAGGGCTTGGGGCTTTGAATCCTGTACTGTTTTTGTGTTTGGTCTCTGGGCATGGGAGGCCATAAGACCGTTTTGTTTGGCCTATGGCCAAGGGAGGCCACAAGACCGTTTTGTTTGACCCATGGCAAAGGGAGGCCATCAGCCCCTTGTTGAATAGGTGGGCTATGGCCAAGGTAGGCCATCAGCCCCCTTGTTGAATAGGTGGGCTATGGCCAAGTTAGGCCATCAGCCCCTTGTTGAATATGTTGAGCTATGGCTAAGGGAGGCCATAAGCCCCTTGAATAATTTGGGATATGGCCAAGGTAGGCCACCAGCCCTTTGTTGAATATGTTGGGCTATGGCCAACGTAGACCATCAGCCCCTTGTTGAATAAGTTGCGCTATGGCCAAGGTAGGCCATCAACCCTTTAGAGTAGAGTAGTTTGGGCTATGGCCGAAGTAGGCCATAAAACCCTTTAGAGTAGTTTGTTTGTATGTGCCACTGTCTAACCATATAATTTTTGGCACAAAATTAAATTATGTGCACAGAATCAGAGCGCAGCAATTAAAGCTTTTACTCTCCGAGCCTTGGTTTTGTTCAGACAGGTTGCTGTTTGACACATGGAAAGAGTACAGTGTGTATGTGTATGTGTGTGTGTGTGTGTGTAACCCGTAGTTATGATTGAGTAAATGTTGTGTGTCCTCCAGGTAGGTCTGGAAGGTTTGGGGTTTTGAAGGAATCCAATCTGTTTGCAAGGAATGTATGTGTCTGTTGATGAAATATGTTAATTGATTCTTCTTTAAAAGAAGAATTGGATGCTTGGAGTTGTATGTATATATTTATATACTGTATGTATGTATGCAAATGTATATTTTGTTGTAGGGTTTTATTTTTGAGTTTTGTGTTAGGTTAACCAATTTGGCTGAGTAAAGATCCTCAAATATTGCATTTGAGACCCTTATATCAAGCCTTGTCTGTTTTATGCCTATATGTGAAATAGGACTTAGAATAGGTTGCGCCTATATGTGAAATAGGACTTAGAATAGGTTGCGCCTATATGTCAAATAGGACTTAAAATAGGTTGCGCCTATATGTCAAATAGGGCTTAAAATAGGTTGCGCCTATATGTCAAATAGGACTTAGAATATGGTTACGCCTATATGTCAAATAGGACTTAGAATAGGGTTACGCCTATATGTCAAATAGGACTTAGAATAGGGTTACGCCTATATGTCAAATAGGACTTAGAATAGGGTTACGCCTATATGTCAAATAGGACTTAGAATAGGGTTACGCCTATATGTCAAATAGGACTTAGAATAGGGTTACGCCTATATGTCAAATAGGACTTAGAATAGGGTTACGCCTATATGTCAAATAGGACTTAGAATAGGGTTACGCCTATATGTCAAATAGGACTTAAAATAGGGTTAAGAATAGGTGTTAGGTGAGTGTAGGTATGAATTCGTGCAATTGCTTTAGGTCTTTGTGATGTTAAAATTCTGAGTTGAATTTTTTGATGTTACAGTTCTCAGTCGAATTTTGTGATGTTAAAGAGTCTTATGAGTAAGTTAAATTGCTGAAATAAATTTTATAACCTACACCACAGGTTGAATTATAAATTTAGTGTTTTTAGTTAGGATAGGCCTTGAGTGTAAAGAGTAGGGCCTACTTTGTGAGGTAGGCTCCTTGTATATGTAATTGCAAATTGTAGTGTTTGAAGTAAGCCTTTAGTGTATGAGTATGTTAGGCCTACTATTTAAGGTCAAGTAAAGTGGGCATATTAAATAGGCTTATGTTGTTGGCCTACTAAATAGGCTGAGGTTGAAATTGGCCTATTTTTATAGGACCTAAAGTGAATTAAGCCTGTTAAATGAACAAGGCTTTGTTTTGATTTTAAAGAGTAGGACCTATTAAATAGGCTTAATGTGAAGTGGGCCTACTAAATAGGCTTAGGTTGAAATTTGGCCTATTTTTATAGGACCTAAAATGAGTTACACTTGTTAAATGAACAAGGCTTCGTTTACGGTTAGTGTATAGGTAAAGTTTGTGTTAGTGTAAAGGTAAAGGGATCGGTTCCCCAGTTACACGGGCCACCATGTGAAAAAACTATAAGGGGCTTATGGTTGAAATTGGCTTCAACCTTTGCTATTGGAAATTATCCTGTAGTTATTGTATAGAGAGTTAATGACAAAAGCCCTATGTTTTTTCGTTAAGGAGTTATGTATTTGTAGGTCTTCAAAGGACCTCTGTTTATTTGCCTTCGGTATTTGCGCTGCCTAATGGTAAAGAAAGGAATTGCCTTACCTTATTTTTTCGTTGGGCCTCGCTTCTGTTTCGATGTAGGGCGCGACGATCTTTTTCGATGTAGGGCCGTGGTACGATGGAGCTACACAATGAGTTGACTCGATGTAACTAATATAGACAGTCACTATTTAAATACCTGAAGGAACAGGCCTATCCTTCTTATAGTTATTAAGTTTTATATCAAGAGGATTTCACTCAGAACTTATAGGAAGACAAAGCACATCTTCCTTGCTAAAAGCAATGCTGTAACATAAGCAGCTCCGAGTGAACCGCTATAATATAACACTGGGGAACAAATTTCAACTTTTTGTCTATTGAATTAGATTTGACAGTTAGTTCTAGGTAATTTGGGTGCGCTGAGCACGAATTTTGACTCGGTTTTGCTCTATCAGGTCCTGATTTTGCTCAACACCCCTCCTCTTTCGTCGTATTCATAAAAAGGTTTTTTTCTCAATACTCGCTGTCTTTTTGCAGTTACACATTATGCAACTAGGTTTTTATCAAGGTATTTGTACCTATTGTTATGGTATTGTTGTATTATATATATTTTTATATGTAACACCCTAAAAATATTTTTAATTTTGTCATTTTTAACCCATTTTAATATTAGTAAATTAAGCTAAAAATATCATAGAATTCTAAAATTTTCTCGAGCGTTCCTGTTCTCTGTAGAGTATTCTAGAGGGACAACTAAAATATATAAAAGCGACTCGTTTCCAGAGTTAATCAGTCAATTCAATCAGTCAGTCAGTCAGTCAGTCAGTTGAGTTAGTTAATTAAGTTTGGGCATTAACATAATTTTGAATTGGCATATGATTTAGTGAGTAATTTTGTCATCGTGATTTAATATAGTTGATTTAATTAGACGTAATTTATATTGTACCTACTCATCCGTGTTTCTAGTTTAATTTCATAGATTGTAAGTACCTATTTCATAATAAGTACCTATTTAAACTAATTTTTGTGTTTATATTTCAGATTTCTTAAATTTATATGAATTAAGGGCTTTAAATACCTTTACAAATTGGCAGAACAATCAAGCAATATGTCATCAAGCACTAGAAAGTTCAAATGCAAAAACAACCCTGATTCCTTCTGTTATATATGTGGAAATTTTACACTTCCACATCAACGAGCAAATATAACTGACTTCGTAAAAAGAGCTTACTTAGCTTATTTTGGCATAAAACTGGGGGACCAAGATAAATCGTGGGCTCCACATAAAGCCTGCACTATATGCATTGAAAGACTGCGACATTGGACGAAGGGTTCGGATTCAAAAATACCTTTTGGAGTTCCGATGGTAAGTTTATGATTTCATAAAACTACGTAATTTAATCACTAGTATACTGTAACTTACCTAAATGTAATTGTAACTTAGGTACATAAACAAAAATTTACAGAAAATGTTTATAAGAATCTCAAATATTGCATAAGGTTGAAACACATAGAAATGTTAAATGTTTGGGTGATAACTTTTGATAAAATTCATAAAAACAAGTCTCTCGTCGCTTTTGTTAACGCTTTACAATTTTTTTTCCATATCAGGTGTGGCGAGAGCCTACTAACCACGAGACCGATTGCTACCTTTGCTTTGTCAAGACTTCGGGCTTCACTAAGAAAAATAAACATTGTATCGAGTACCCAAATTTCGACACCGCGATACGACCTGTGCTACATTCAAATGAGATCCCCATTCCAAAATTTAAGGGTCTGCCAACTCAAGAATTAGTTGAAGATGTTCCTGAAAATATTGTTATGCACTTTGAGGAGTCAGACACCGATTTTGACCCTAGCGTATTTGAAAGTCAAAACGATCCGCAAAAGTTTAACCAGGCCGAGTTGAATGATCTTGTAAGGGATCTAAATTTGCCCAAAAAGGCTGCGGAAATTTTAGCTTCAAGACTTAAAGAGAAAAACTTGCTTACTTCAAACACATACATTTCATTTTTCAGAAAAAGAGAAGAAGAACTTGTTAAATATTTTAGAACAGAGGATAGTTTTGTATATTGCTGCGACATAGTTGGTTTGTTAAAGAAGATGGGGGTTGAGTCTTACGATGCAAATGATTGGCGCTTGTTTTTAGACAGTTCGAAAAGAAGTCTTAAGTGTGTGTTGTTGCATAATGGCAATCTATACGGCTCGATACCGATTGGGCACTCAACAAAATTAAAAGAAAAGTATGAACATATAGAAAAGGTTTTAAATCTTATCAAATATAGGAGCACGAGTGGATCATATGTGTTGACTTAAAATGGTTAATTTTCTGCTAGGACAACAAGGAGGGTATACTAAATATCCCTGCTTCCTTTGCTTATGGGACAGCAGAGCCAAGGAAGAACATTATTTCAAACAAATCTGGCCAGCACGAACATCACTTACTGTCGGAGAAAAAAACGTAATTAATCCACCTTTAGTGAGCAGAGATAAAATCATATTTCCTCCTCTGCATATAAAACTAGGCCTCATTAAACAATATGTAAAAGCTTTAGATACGAACGGCGAGTGTTTCAAATACATAACTTCAAAATTTCCAAGTTTAAGTTATGAAAAAATCAAGGCGGGAATTTTCGACGGTCCACAAATAAGAACAATGATTAAAGACAGCAATTTTCCTAATGTCATGAATGAACGCGAAAAAAATGGCTGGTTCTCATTCGTGGACTTGATAGAAAACTTTTTAGGCAATTATAGGGCAGATAACTACGAAGAAATCGTAAAAAACTTTTAAGGGACTACAAAGAGTTAGGTTGCAATATGAGCATAAAAATGCATTTTTTGAATAGCCATCTTGACCAATTTCCAAGTAATTTAGGTGATGTAAGTGACGAACAAGGGGAGAGATTCCACCAAGATATCAAAATTATGGAGGAACGGTACCAAGGCGCTGGGATTCCCACATGATGGCTGATTACTGCTGGTGCTTGAAAAGAGACCTGCCATCAACAAGCAAATACGCTAGAAAGTCTTACAAAAGAAAATTTTTGCCACAGTGAAAGCTTCATATCTGTTTGTTTTTTTATTTTAAGTCATTTCTATCGTTATAATGTAATTTTACTGTAGTTTGAACTGCTTGTATTCATGAAACTTGAAAAAAAATTTAACACATGACTTAATTTTTTAGTCCTAATTTGAAAAATCTGGAAAATGGCACATAGGCTGTCGACAAGAATCAGGACCTGATAGAGCCAAACCGAGTTGAAATTCGTATTCAGCGCACCCAAATTACCTAGAATCAAGTGTCAGATATCATTCAATAAAATACGTGTTGCCCAGTGTAATCTTTGTATTTTTATTATTTGCTGATTTAGCAAAGGTCGTTGACTCCTCTCTCCATGTAATTCTCATGAGTCGGAAGTGGAAAAGTTTGGACACGAGATCATAAATTTGGTTTTCTTGTTGTCATGCAGGCTCGATGCCTACAGATCTTCAGATCTACAGAAGCTAAGGCTAACAAAGACCCTAAGATCCACTCTAAGTTTAGCCCGAGAGAAAGGAAAGAATAGGGGGTTAAGAGAAGAGAATAAGGGGTTAAGTACGTACGTAGCAACACCAATCACTCGTGTGTTAACATTCATTCAGAAAAAGAGAAAAAAGACTCGCCATCATCATCCGCCGGCCACTGCCGACAAGTCGGAAAAATAGTCGGAGAGAATAGGAGGGGTGAAAGATGAAAAGAAGTAAAATAAGAACGCTTACAAACCATGCAAACACAGTCTTAACTCACTGTCATAACATGCAAACTACAGACATGCAAGTAAAAACAGTTACAGACATGCAAGTAAGGAGAGGATAAGAAAAAAAGAAGTAGGTAAAGTTAAACAAAAAGTGGGTTAGTTTACGGTACGAGCTACATCTACGTTCCAGTTAGTCTAATGTTTTTTTTTTTTTTTTTTGATGGCATATCACACGCTGGCATGTCACAAGCTGGCATTATCGTCAACAAACTCATCCTCGACCACCACCACCAGAGCTCCTATTGCTAATTGTTTTTTTTAATTTTAAACAACGTTAATACTTTTAAAATGCCTATCTAAACGGTTCTTAAGCATATTAACGCTGGTAGAGTTCACGACGGGCGCGGGAAGATTATTCCATTTATCAATTACTTTAAACGTAAAGAAGTTTTTAGTGATATTAGTAATGAAACGTCTGCCACGCAACTTAAATCCGTTACTACGAGTATTGCTATTATCGAAAGTGAACAGTTTGTCAAAATTTACGTTATCGATGTTATTAACGATTTTGAAAACTTCAATAAGCTCCCCTCTTAATCTCCTAGTTTCGAGTGAATGCAAGTCTAACTTTTTAATCCTATATTCATAAGGCTTGTTGCGCAATGGCGGAATTAGTTTCGTGGCACGACGCTGAACCCTTTCTAACCTATCAACATCCTCACGCAAATAGGCACCAAAACTGAACGGCATATTCTAAATGAGGCCTGACTAGGGACTTGTAAAGGGGCAATATAATATCCTTTCTCTTTAAATTGGAAATTACGCGCTATGAAGCCTAACATCCTATTAGCTTTTGCGCAAGACTCCAGGCACTGGTTCCTAACCTTTAAATCCTTAGATACGGGTACGCCTAAATCTACTTCCTCGTCAACGTTCGCTAACTCTCTATCATCCATCGTGTACGTGTAATTATTGTTACGAGAACCTACATGCAAAACTTTACATTTGTCTACGTTAAATTGCATCTGCCACTTATCCGTCCACTCTATAATCCTGTTTACATCGCCTTGGAGCCTATTTCTATCGTCCTCTTTAACAACCTTACTGCCTATTTTAGTATCGTCCGCGAATTTTGACGTTACTAGTCAATCCTACATCTATATCGTTAATGTAAATTACGAATACCAATGGGCCTAACACTGAACCCTGTGGGACACCGCTACCTACATTCCAACCACCCCGATTCACTACCATTAACAACAACCCTCTGTCTCCGAGCACGAAGGCATTCCTCTAACCAGTTAGCTACCTGACCACGTATACCGTGCGCTTTAACTTTCGCAATTAATCTTCTATGCGGAACTGTATCGAACGCCTTTTTAAAATCTAAATAAATAACGTCAGCCGCTCTATGCCTATCGTATTCGCGCACTATTTCGTTATAAAATTCTAACAAATTAGTTAAACAAGATCTATGGTGTCGAAACCCATGTTGACTACTATTAATCAAATCTCTACTTTCTAAGTGATCGATGATACGATCCCTAACTACGGATTCCAAAAGTTTACCTACAATTGACGTTAAGCTAATGGGCCTATAATTACTAAGTACCGTGCGGTCGCCTTTTTTAAAAATGGGCGTGACGTTAGCTAATTTGAAGTGTTCAGGAATAATCCCCGTTTCGAGTGACTGATTAAAAATCTTCGTTAAGGGGCCTACGATAACGTCTTTCAAATCTTTCAAATGTCTGGGATAAAAAGCGTCAGGGCCTGGAGCCTTGCTAACTTTTAGCCTATCGATATAATGCGCAATCTCACCCTCGTAAACAGTTATTTCATCCAAAATAGTCTCGCTACTAAATGGAACGATATCGTCCACGTCGGGGACATTATTTACGTCTTCTACGGTAAAAACTGTCGCAAAAACGTTATTGAAAATACCCGCCATCACCCGAGCGTCAGAAGCCAAAGCGCCGTTGACATCCACTAGAGGGCCTATGTTATCTTTTATCGGCTTACGATTATTAACGTATTCAAAAAATGTTTTTGGATTATGTTTACTATCCGCAGCTATAAGTATCTCTAAATTACGCTTAGCATTCCTAACTGATCTTTTAACCTGACGCCTAAGCTCAATATATCTATTAAAGTTAGCTGCCGTGCCATTGCGCTTATTAAGTCTATACGCTCTGTTACGTTCGTTTATGAACTCTCCTATTTCCCTAGTCCGCCACTTGGGCCTACCATGATTTCTAGCGCGTTTGGGCCTACGAGGAATAAACTCCCTTTCAATATTCATAAAACTTTCTTTAAACGCCTCCCAATGCAAATTTGTGTCATCACCCATAAATGAGTTATCCCAGTCCACTACTCTCATCCTATCCGCAAAACTATCAAAATTAGCCCTACGAAAATCAGGGACTTCTATTACGTTACTATCCTTAGTGTTTTCTATCGATAACTTAAACCTAAGAATTTGATGATCACTACATCCTAAACTCTCGCCTACTTCTAAACTATCGACTATATTTTCGCCGTTCGTTATCACGTTGGTTCGGTAACTATCTGTCGTAAAAAATTATCCTCCATGAACTCAATCAATCTCAAACCCTCCTCATTACCAGTAAAAGTCTCGTAATTAACATTAGGGCAGTTAAAGTCTCCGACAATTATACTATTCCGATTGTCAATAAAGTTACCAAAAAGAGAGTAAAATCTAGTATCGGTGTCGAAGGGTTGAACGGGAGGTCTATAAACAATAACAAAATTAAAACTAATACTACGCGCCCTAACTTCAACGCATATCGCATTAATTGCTGCTGGAAAATCTATCTTAACCTCGGCAGCCCTAAGGGAATTACGAATGTACAGCAAAACGCCGCCACCAAACCTATGTAACCTATCATTAGTAGAGTTTAAAACCCGGTGTATATCAAGTTTCCCCAACAAGTCCCGAGTCACGGTAGTTAACCACGTTTCAGTGATAGCAACTATATCGTAGTTGCCGGAATAAATTATCGCCTTAAATTCGTTTAATTTATTTCTAATACTACGCGCGTTACAATAAAAGACGTTTAAGTTATTTTTTACCACGGGCCGGCGTTTTAAACTATTTTTCACATCGGGCCCGCGTTCCCCGGACCTACAACGTTTAAAGAAGGCTTCGACCTATACAGCTTTCGCACGTTTTCGTCTATTAACCTACCTGGCCTAGCATTACCTATTTCATTAAAATGCACCCCCATCTTTTATAAAAAGGTTAGGATCACTGAATTCGGACCACAGCTTTACGAAGGGTACATTTTCCTCAGCACAAATCTCTTCTAATTTATTATTAAAAAATATTGTTTTTGACGTAATCCTAAGACCAAACCCGTGCCTAGGGGTAATACCAAGAACTAAAGACCTATCTGACCTCGCCTTCAGGGACCTAATTAACCCCCTATATCTCTCCAAAAGGTCAGGCACTCTCGTATCGGGCCTATACGAGTCGTTGCCTCCTACCATCGTCACCAACATCGAGTGACGGGAGGCAACGTCATTCCTATCCATTTCGTCTCTAACTCTGTCAACCCTGGCCCCTGGGAGACAGACCCTCCTCCTCTTGGTTGGATGCCGTTCAACGAACTCTTTATCCATGTGGCGCACTAAAGAGTCCCCAATTAAAATAGTTCCTGCTCATTCACGTCCCTTTCCAAATGGGCGAAAGGGTTCGAAACCTCGATAGGGGGGGGATTCCTATTACCTAACGTACGAGGCCTAGCTCCACCCCTAACTTCTCTAAATCCTTCCCCATCTACTACTCTCGGACCAACCTTAACCCCTTCCTCAACTCTATCTAACTTTCCCCACAAGCTACCTAAACTAGAAACTAGGTTACGCACCTCACCCTTCAAATTACTAACGTCTTCAACGTTAGTATTGGTTCGGCTTTCGTCAACCGTAGCCCTACCCCTGCCCTCATCAAGCGTTGCAAGTCTTTCCGTTACCTCACGTACATTGCGTTTTATGTCAACTATTTCCTCCATTAACTCGCAAAAGAAACAAACTGATCTCTCGGTAATCGCCATAGGACCGCCGTTATAATCTTTAAATTCCGAATACCACCGGTTTACCCTACACCTAACACACGACGCTTTCTGCGACGGCATCGCGCTGTTAAAAATTAGTTTATAACCGTCACAAGTTTAAGTTAAATTAAGCCGGCACACTATAAAAACTTCTAAATCGCTAAAAAACACTAATATTCAATTACTTAACTATAACAATGTGAATATAAACGCAAGTATATAAAATTCCAAACTTTCCAAAAGTAAAATTTTTAGCAATATGCAAAAGTAGATGCAATATCAGAGAGCCCAGGAAATGCGTCCGTTCAGTACATGTGTGTTCTATGTACGTATGGCAATCATTTCATTCCCTATAGGCTATGTCGCCAATCCCGAGGCAATTTTGTATAGATATTTAATTCAATTAATTAATAATTTATATTTAATTAAGAAGTAAAGGTACTACATACGATACCATGTTGTAAGCGTGTATAGTTTTTCCATACAGAGGGTCCAGTCAATCACTGGTGTTGAACGTCTACGCTTTGGGGGAAAAGCCTGAGAGCCTGCACTTTTTGTGGTCGCCGATGCACCCATGGTCTGCTGCTGACTTCGCAGCCTTTCGAATTTGCCTTCAGAGGTGAATAAAGAGTAACATGATTTATGCCACTTCAGTTCCAATGCATTGAAATCATCTTTGGAATGACTTTCCAGGCTTTGTAAATCATCAAGATAGTAGGTATCTCCCAGGTTCTTTCTCTCATCGTCCACAGTCATAGTTCTTGCTTTTCCTTCTGCTGATGTTGTGCGCAGGTCACCAGCGCTGCTTTGGCAGAAGAAGCAACAATCCTCACTGACATCCTGACGTTTCCTCTTGCGCTTGATGACAGCTACAGGGTCCATTGCTGATGAGCACTCTATCTGCAAAGACAAGTGGGAATGGCAGTATGTAGTAGCCACAGATATATTGAAACAATTTGAAACATACCTATCCTTTAGCAGTATTATTATTATTACTAGTACAATACCCGTCGCTTCGCTGACGGTTAGCTAAAGACCCGCCCTACGTGCGGGTAGTAAAACATATCCAAGTAGAGGGCCGGAATATTTTTTGTAGTTCGAAGGCTGTTATTAGCTGTTATTAGCTAGGTTAATTGAATGGTTAGGTTAGGTTAGGTTGGTTGGTTAGGTTAGGTTAGGTTGGTTAGGTTGAGTCGTGATATTTTCGTTAAAGCTTAACCCAACCTAACTTAACCTAACCAATCGTCAAGGGCGTACAGTTGACCTAACCGGGCATTCAACACCCAGGTGCACAACCTCGGGACCGAATCAATATGTGTGTGAAGTTTTATGTTTGTAACTGCTTTCATTTTGGAGCTACGGCTGGAACAGACGCACGCACGCACGCATGCACGCACACACGCACGCACCCACGCACACACGCTGAAAGTGTGACGGACGGACGGACGGACGGACAGCTCTCTTTTATATTATAGTAGAGATTATTATTTTACCATCTGGTACTGTCTGCACTCTTTTAATTGCATATACCAAACCAATGTCTGGCCAGCCAGTGTATTGAAAATATTCAACATGTGAAAGTATGCTATTACTTGTACTATGGTAGTAGTAAGCACATGCGCACCTCACCCAGCATGCTAAATGTAGTTTTAATGGAAATAAAGACATCCAGAATCATAGTTACATTCAATTATTATCCATAAAATCACAAAAATATGCTTTATGTGCTAATAATACACCTTTAAACACGTTGTTACATAGAGCCACCACTGAAATGCAAAAATTCGGAACTTTTCAGAATTTGACTTTTGTAACCTTGTATAGGACCTTCAAACCCAAAAATGAGAGTGGCATCCACCCACATCTTGTTTGGAGTCCTCAATACTACTTATCTAAGGTGGGTGTCTGCTATTAACAAAAAACGCCGTTAAGTTTTTTTCTAAAGAACTTTTTAATTTTTGGCCGGCCCACTACAAAGGGAAAGTATAACGGACTTCGACTTTACGACACATGATATTACACAAGCTATAGGGAAACTTAAAGTACACTCAGCGGCAGGACCGGACAAATGGAATGCCACACTGATCAAAATCTGCAAGAATGCAATCGCTGAGCCCCTATATTGGATATGGAGACGATCACTAGGCACGGCATCATTGCCAAATCTTTTTGTGGCGCTGAGAATTCTTGTAAGATTGCCAGTATCAGTGGCCAACGCAGAACGGAGCTTCTCAAAGATGAAATTAATCAAAACTTATCTCCGTTTCACAATGAAACAAGATCGGTTGGGTGGGTTGGCAACCTTATCAACTGAACATGGCATCGCCAATCGCCAAGGATTTAGATCTGGATGAAATAATCCAAAGATTTGCAGCTGCTAAGGCCCGAAAAGTTAATCTTTGAAGCCGAAATTTTAACGAGTATGTATGTTATTAATGCTACTTGGTTAACGGGTATTGAATTAAAATTAATAAAATATAATTTTTATTTTAAGATTTTAATAAAATGTACTGAATGAGATAAACAATAAAATTATATAAAAAAATTTGTGTTATTTTTTAACTAAAAAACCTTTATATAAAAAATGGGATGGGGGCGGGCGCCAAAGCAAAATTGGCTCAGGGCGCCACAACCCTTTGTGCCGGCCCTGACCACAAGGAACAGTATTAGCTCCACTACTCTTCATAATCATGCTAACTGACAAAGATGAGGACGTTACCAGAGACAGCACAGTAACATACTTTGCCGATGACACGAAGATCAGTAGAAAAATAAGAAGCCCAGAAGATATAGGATCTCTACAAACAGACTTGAACAGAATCTACAAGTGGACGGAAGACAACAATATGAAGATTAACACTGAGAAATTTCAGCTGTTACGGTACGGAAAAAGAAAGGATCTAAAATCCATGGAATATTATACCCCAGATGGACAGGAAATTCAGAGAAATTCTAAAAATTCTAAAGCAAAAGACTTAGGGGTTGTGATGACTGATGATGCGAAATTTGAAACACGAAATAAGATAGCAGTAAACAGAGCAAAGAGAGTAACTGGGCAGATACTAAGAACCTTTAAATGAAGGGATAGGAATATAATGATTCCTCTACTGAAAACACTGATCATACCCAAATTGGAATACTGCTCGGTCCTAACATGCCCATATAAAAAGGAAGACATTAGACAACTAGAAGGGATTCAGAAAAGCTTCACAGCCAAGATCAAGGGGTGCAAAGAACTAAACTACTGGGAAAGGTTACGCGAATTAAACCTATATTCACTGGAAAGGAGGAGAAAGACATACACCATTATTTACACTTGGAAAATAATGAAGAAACTAGTCCCTAATCTTACTCTGAAACCTGTAACTCCCCAAACAACAGTGGAAAGTAGAAAAGGAAGACTGTATCGTGTTCCCAAATTAAAGGCTAGACAGAAAAAATCCTTAACCCTGAAAGGAAATAGGTTTTTTGTGAGAGGACTAAAACTGTTTAATCAGCTGTCCAAATACCTAAGAAACACGAGTGGTGTTGCAGTGGACATTTTCAAAAGAAGATTAGGCGCCTGGCGCAGAACAAGTACCGATGAGCCGGGTGTACCTGCCTATGTGAGGTGGAGAGTACAAGAAACCAACTCACTACTTCACCAGGCCAACTCGAGAGGAGGGGCGACAAGCTTGACTTTCGTGAAATGACCCCAACTCTTTCAAACGCAGAGTGTCTAGGCATCTCCAAAACCCTGGACCTTGATTTGGCTCTCTTCTTCTCCGATTAGTGGAGGGGGGTGTTTTTGGGGCATTCGCCCTTGGCCACTCCTTCCCGCATAAAAGAAAGTATTTACTTGAGTACTCATTGCACTAAAGTCAACAGTAATGGCAAATCCACACACTACAAGATGAGAGCGATCAGCATAAGTCCGTACACAACAATGGACAATGCGACACTGTGTGAGGGAGATTGAGGAAGCGACCCCAGTCTAGGGTATTTTACCCTAAAATGGAAGTCCTGGGAAGCGTGCAGGCTGCGTCACCGCTCCACCAGCACCAACTGCATAGTGGAGTCCGCTCATGCCTACATTGGTTGCACAAGCTTCGCCCATCCAACCCAGCCAGTCGCATAATTGCGAATTTTTCTCGCACATCGCGAGAGAGTGGTAGAAGTAGGGTCGTTGCATAAAAGCGAAATCGCATTAAGAGAAGTCGCATAAAGCGAGGGCAACCTGTAATAAATTGAGGGGAATTTAGAGTAGGAAAATTGAAAGTGGGTCGCAATTACTTTCGTGAGGTGTCTTTATTATTAGATAAGTGTAATAATGATTATATAAGGGTAGTAAAATTGAAGGGAATTTAGAACAGGGAAATTAAAAGTGGGTCGCAATTACTTTTGTGGGTGAACTTTGAATCGCTGGCAGGTGGAAACTCTGGGTTTCCCCTTCGCTGTGCCAACTCTAAATAAGTCGCTCACCTGATTTTGACGTGGCGGTGGTGGACCAGATGCGGCTGCGCCGCGTGTTCTCAAGGCCACTCCTTTGGGGTGAGGTCCGTAGATGTCATCGACGCCAAACGGATACGGTGAAGTCCGCGGTCTGCGTCGAGGAACTGCGTCGTAGTAGAGGTGGAGGGAGCACTAATATAGCTCGTGTTGAACCCGATTCGTACAAGTTGTACCGGGTTCGGGTTCTCTCCTGGGCTGAAGTCAGACAGTAGGAGCACGTACCGTCTGCTGGGTTCTTCCACTGGAGTTCTTGATCACAGTGATTAGAACGGCACTGGTAAGATAATCCAGATATTCCTACTCCCGTGAGGAGAGGGGGGTCCAATGGGGTTCTGACACCAGTTTTTGAAATTGGGTGGTTGGTGTTTATTTAAGTTGGTTGGCGCCTCTCAAGTGTTGGAGTCGAGGTGGCGTGGCGTGGCTTTCGATGCCGGAGTTCACTTCCACTGGCCTTGGGAGTTTGAATGTGGCCCTATAAATCTTGGGCATCAAGATGGCGTCGGTGCACTTGGAGAGTAAGCCGATAAAGTGGGTGAATGATGAAATGGCTGGGCTTACATTGTTTATTGAGATGGTATATGAAAATATGTGAACTTATGCCTGACTGCAAAGGGTTTATGCACACTGCACAGGATAGGTAAAAAAAAATCATCTCGAGTGCGGCTCACTCGGTCTTTTATAATATCCTGAATCTCGCGCATACGCATTGGACCCACGCGTTCGAGGGCTTGGCACTCATACCATATAAGGTGGCCTGTAAACGGACGCGCGATTTAAGAAGGAAAGGGGGGGGGGCTTGACTCCATACCATATAAGGCGCTCCGTAAACAAGTGCGCGAGTTAGGCGGGAAAGGGAGGCTTAACTTTTTGCCATATAAGGCGCTTCGTAAACAAGCACATGATTTAGGCGGAAAAGGGTCACCATTCTATAATATATATATACTCCATAAAAGCCTGCAATGGGTCCCTTGACCATTTGAAAAAGTGAACTTTAGAGCAAACCCTCATACAGTCGACGACAGGAATTAGACTGTAAAGGACCACCCCAATCCTTGCAAGTAGACTAAAATCTCCCATAATTATCGCATCATGTTCGCTACTTCATAAAAAATTAGTTCCTGAAGACTATTATCACTATCGACAGTCTGAGAGGGAGGCCTGTATGCTAAACCTAAAATTAATTTCTTTCGTGAGTTGTCTTTAATTTCAACAAACGTCGCCTTTTTATTATCAATTTCTGTAATGTTTTTAATTATGGATTTTAAATGTGACCGAACGTATCGTACTGTAGCACCACCCCTTCTTTCTATTCTATCATTGTTAAACATCTCATAACCAGGCATATGATATTCTCCAAGAAAATCTATGCTCTCCGTATTTAACCAAGATTCAGTAATTGCTACAACCTCAAATATTAGCTCCTCTGGCTTGGAAATCTTGACATCGTTAGTACCAAATTCGAAACACAAAATCATATATATATATATATATATATATATATATATATACACACACACAGGGTGTTTCAGGTCAACCCTAAAAATTAAATTTGTAATTGAATGTAATTGTAATTAAATTGTAGTTAAATTTATTAAATAATAATTTATAATATTTCTAGGGTCGACCTAAAACACCCGGTGTGTATAACTGTATATATATATATATATATATATATATATATATATATATATATATATGTGTGTGTGTGTGTGTGTGTGTGTGTCGGGAAAGCTGTTATTCTTCGTGACACCTTCTCCGATTGTTTAGAGTATTCTCAGTATGTCACTTCCTTACACCGACAATTAAGTTTTATATTGCTGACGTCCACGGTTCTTCTTTTCAAACTTACTTAATCTGACTGCGAGTTACGACAATGTTATCCTTCGGTCCATGACGTTCCCTCCGTCAGTCCGTTGAGAGAATGGAATGTTTATAAATCTCACGTCTTTATTTCACAAGGATAGACCACTTTAAAAATATGAGATTGACTTCTTTTACAATACAGAGTAATTAGAAAATCAAATCCTTAACACTACACTTGCTTAGAGAGTTATTAACTCCCAAAGGGCGAGGCACGCACGCCCCTCTCAGTGTTTAACTTGGAGGAACTCTAGTGTGCCACGTTTTACAAAAGATTCTTAAGGTTGCAAAGTTTGTCTAACAATGGTATTAACAAATGAATTTATATAATTTTGGTTTTATACGTAACTCTTTTTTGTGAATTATAACACTGGTATGCATATGAATTTTTTTTCTGCTGTGAGGGTTTTTTCAACTCATATTATATAATTCGACCATGCTGAATTCGAAAATGACATTGGTTTTCCTCAATCAGGTCAGGTTTTTTCTCTATTGGCCATTTATTATAAGTCCAATTTTATCCCCAAATTTATTGATTTTTTTAGCTTAAACACTGTAGATACGAGTAATATTATAAGAACACTCGTGAAAAATGAAAACATTGTGTGAATAAATACTTTTATTCATACAATGAATATGGAAAAAAGTTTATTGAGGAAGGAATGAAGTTTTTTTGGCTTTCCGTCTGTGTTTTTCTTCGGGCACGTCTCGCTTCAAACACCAGCAATAGTCCGCCAGCATATTGATATCCCAGTTTCCCTGGTACCTCTCTTCCATTATTTTGATATCTTGGTGAAATCGTTCACCCTGTTCCTCACTATAATCCCCGCAATTTTCAGGAAAATAGTCCAAGTGGGACCACAAAAAGTGCATTTTATGGACATGCGCGACCCATGAGCTTTGAAAGCTTCCATCAAGTTTTCGACAACGGACTCGTATTCTGGACTTCTACGCTTGCCAAGAAAATCAGTGACAACTGATTTGAATGCCTGCCAGGCATTCTTCTCAGTTGGAGTCATTGCGTTTTCGAACTGAGTATCCTTGATCAAAGTTCGAATTTGAGGACCATCAAAAACCCCAGCATTTAGTTTAGCATCAGATATATGAGGAAATTTACTCTCGAGATATCGGAATGCTGAACCCTCCTTATTCATTGATTTGATGAAATTTTTCATCAAGCCCAGCTTAATATGAAGTGGTGGGAGCAAAATTTTTGTTGGTCGTACAAGGGGCACTGAAACTACATTATGCGACCCAGGTTCAAAATTCTCTCTGGATGCCCATTCACGCTGTGCATAGTGCTTCTCATCCGCTCGGCTATCCCATTTGCAGAGGAAACATGGATATTTCGTGTATCCCCCTTGCATTCCCAATACAAATGCCACAATCTGAAAAAAAATGAAAATATTTAAAGAATTTAGAGAATTTGTTCTATCAGATAAAAAATCTATGAATTGGACTGTATCACTTCTGTGGGGAAGTTAAGTGTTCTTATACGTTCTGAAATAACCTTTGGAAAAACAACATAGTCAATAGCAATAGTTTACTTATGATATTAGTATTACCTTCAAATCTCCACAGATCCTCCAGTTATGTTGGTCGTATACGAGAGCATCCAGTAAAATTTTCATGTTATCGTAGCTCTCAGTAAGTTGTACGAAATGTGCTACAGGGACTGATGCAACCCTATTCCCAATGTTGAGAAGTACTGCTTTCAAACTTCGTTTAGACGAGTCTATAAATAGCCTCCATTCTGTTGCGTTATATGGCAGGCCCAAGGATTCGATTAGCCCCTCAACATTGCAGCAGTACACTAAGGAAGAGGTATTTTCGTGCACTGCAAAAAACTTGCGGAATTCTTCCTCTCGTTTCCTATACCAGGAGAATGTTGTTCCCGGAGCCAGCAAGTTGTCCTCTCGAAGTCGTGAGCCCAAGATCTCGGCAGCTAATTTGGAAAGTCCTAAATCCCTGGTAAGATCATTAAGTTTGGCCTGGTTGAGAGGCCTCGGCTCATTTGAAGCGGTATTTTGAGGTATATACGACTGGGACTGGTCATTGGCATTGGTCATTGATTCATCATCAGAATCATCGAAGTCCAGGGTTTGAGGTGGGTCGGGTATTGGAATTCCAGGACCATGGGGTACAGGTCTCATAGCAGAAGGAATGTCAGGGTATACAATAATGTGTTTATTCTTCTTGTTAACTCCTGAAAATAGAAACACAGAAACATGGATATAAAACTTGCATATGAAATAGAAGAAGCATTCAGACAGTGGCGGCTCGTGAGGGAAGGCTGCGGTCTGTAAGATATGAAATAGGTCGATGGAGTCTGTATATTTTCTTTCTTTTTCATTCATCTTGTCCCTTCGGGGACAATATGAATGAAAAAGAAAGAAAATATACAATCATTGTATATGTAAATGTAACTTGTATAACAATATGTATGTGTAAATGTATTTTCTATAACAATATGTATATGTAAATGTATGATTACCATTATGGTGAATATTATGCTATATATGGTGAATATTACATTATGGTGAATATTATGTCAAGTTTCATACGAGGATTTCAAAATATTTAAGAAAAATAAATTTATAAGCCCACCTTGGAGGTTTGTCATGCAGAAATAGCAATCTGTCACGTGATCCTTTCCTTCTCTCCAAATCATGGGAATTCCAAAAGGCAAAGATTTCGCTCTGCCTTTGCTCCATCTTCTCAAATTTTCAATGCACGTCTTGCAGCACATATGAGGGGCGAAATTTTTGTCCTGGTCCCCTAGCTTAATTCCAAAGTATGCTCTATACATTGTCTTCACAAATTTAGTGATTTGGGACTGGTTATTTGGCATGGTAACCGTCCCACATATGTAGCAGAATCTATTGGGATCATTTTTACACTCTCTATTCATTATGAAATATTTTATCTATATGCCTGAAAAGTAAAAAAAGATATTATACAAGTGAAACAAGTGATGATAGATGTTACTGTTCCAATTCCGCTTTGACAAAATCACGAAAAATTCTATTTTACTTATGAGGCCATAGCCGAATAACCTGAGCTGATTGAGGAAAACGGATTGCAGATTCGAAATCAGCAGGAAAAACTCTATAAGAATCACTTACAAAACCCTTGACAGCAAAATTGATGCATACCAGTGTAATAGCCAAAAAGAACATTTAGAATTTTCGAGTCTGTTTAATAGTATAGATTTTCAACACTGGAGTCGTTAGGGTTAAGAAAGAGGCCACATGATCCATCCACTGGGGCATCGAGGCGAGATATAAAATATTAAAAATTCAAAGATTAATACTTTAATTTATGCAAACAATGATATTCTTAAATTTTAATAAAAACTTATTTCCTGTGGAAAACCTTTTCTATATATATATATATATATATATATATATGGCGGTTGACATACATCACTTTTAAAGGTGGGTTACATGCAGCCTAACTTCAATTAGCTAGTCCTGTAGGATTTATTATAAACAAATCGGAGCCTACGCTATTTTGGAAAACTCTTGTTGGCCCCTATTTCATATTGATTCATAAACATAAATTATGGAAATAGGGGTACGGTCTATAGCAGGGGTTCTCAACCTTTTTATGTACGTGGACCACTGAGGTACACCCGCTGTGGACCGTGTCTGTGGCCCATCTTCAGCGTTTATAGGGGGTGAAATTACGTACAATCAAGAAAATATAATAGCACCCAAACCCATACTAGAGACAGTATTGATGGCAAAATATATAACAAATACAACTGTTTCATTATCAATGGCCTTTATTATTCACACTTCAGCAACTCGGAAAAAGCAACAATACTGAATTTATATTATATATGTGAAGCATAAGTCAAATGGCTTTCTAATTATTCCTATTTTCTATTACATTTTTATATTGGGTGGACTAAAGTTAAATTGTACCATTATGCGAGGACATTTTTATCATAATAGAAGACAAAAACAAGTTGCTTTGTAGTGTTATGTATGGGAATAATGTAATAAGTTTAATTAATTATGGATCATAAATTAACCCACAAATAAATTGATCATGCAAACAGAATGAATTGTATGTACAATACAAATACCAAACGGAAAGCTAAGGGAAGCTCAAATAAAGAATTCTTTTGTTCATCAAAATGGCGCGCATTTTCGTAGTCTTGTGTGTAAACGAAGCAATTTGGAAATTCTTAAGTGCATGGAATTTAAAACATATGCATGCTAAATACTCGTGTAATTCAAGGAAAAAGACATAAATTCAATTGTCTATTTAATTCTGAATAAGTTCGGATAAACATACCATATAAAGGTTACCCAGTAGGCTGCCATATTGGTACAATGATTGTTAATCATCTGATGTATGCAGATGATCTAGTTCTTATTTCTCCATCTGTAAAAGGGCTCAACACATTTTTGAAGGTGTGTGAAAGGTATGGGAAGGATACCGACATAAAATATAATTCTGATAAAAGTGATGGTATGATTATGAGGTCCAAGGCCTACAAGTATATAAAATTTCCTGAATTTCAGTTGAATGGTATGGTGCTGTTATAAGTAACCCAGACTAAGTATCTTGGCACATACTAACGGATAGTCTTTCAGACAACTGTGGTATTCTAAGGCAATGTAGACAATTATATGCTCAGGGAAATACTTTGGTTAGAAAATTTCATATGTGTACATTAGCTGTTAAGTTGATTTTGTTCAAAACTTTTTGTACTCCAATGTATACAGCTCATTTGTGGTGGAAGTACAGGATGTATAATTTGAGAAAATTATATGTTGCATATAATAATATTTTTAGGAGCTTATTAAAGAGTCTATCCTATTCCGGAGGTAGAAAACGGATAGACTCAAAATTTAAACCCTTGTTCCTACGCGGTAAATATACAGTATATAGTGTAAGAAGAAGGTGGATACAAACATAATTACAAGAAATTAACCCCATCCAAAGGGGGGGTTTACGTCTGTAAGATAAGTAGTTGACAATTTGTAATTATTCAAATTATACATTCATTTTTTATTCGCTTACCTTATACATTAGACCATTTCATTTAATTATCTTGTATTAATATTGAATCTTAGAATTCTTAAGACAAAGGGTAATTGTCTCAAATATCTTTTCTTTGAAGGAAGTAATTGATGTCAAAGTGCATATAACTGAAATGATCAAATAACCAGATAGGATTCAAATAATTCTATAAAATTGTATTATGTACAAAATACCATCAGAAGGCCGGGTAGAGAACCAACCACTGTTCTAAAAGATAAGTCAATTAAAATTATAGTATGTATGCGTTTATTCATTTTAAATGATCTGACATATTACAATACGGCTGTATCCAGTTAAATAACCACACATTGTAGATTAAAATTGTCTATCAGTCAAATTTAAAGTGTTCGTGTATTTTATTAAATTGTCTCAATATCAAATCTTTATTCTTCAACAAAATCTCTTTACTGTCCACAATTTCATTGTTGTATTGTAATTGGTTTAATAAGATCTGTGACGAATATATTATTTTTGTAAAAGGTTTAGAATTATGGTTAAATTGCGTTTTAACACCCAACTAGTGACCCGCCACTCTTTTTTTGTTTTGTTTCTAGTGCAGTTTTAGCTCCTCTTTCCAAATGTGCAATCGAAATTTGTCGCAAATGAATATTAAAAAGGTTACAGCTACTTAAAGTTTTCAGTACCATTTTGTGTCTGGCAGCGTTGCGTGGGTAGTTTTTAGTTCCAGTGTATTGTGAATCATGTCGTGAGAAGGTCCAGCGTATTGTAAATCATGTCGTGTGAAGGTTGTGAGATTGCACACACATTTGGAAAGAAGAGCTAAAACTACACTAGAAACAAAAAACAGAAGTGGGGGTCACTAGTTGGGTGCTAAACGACAATTTTACCGATTTATTTGTTCCCTGCTTAGACCTAGTTTAGTTTGAATATTATTGTTGTAGTGTGAGCATGTGATAATGCAGTGCTGTGATCTATAATAATGTTATAATGTTATAATGTTTCAGACCAACAAAGACCCTAGGATCCACTCATGGCTGGTCTACCTAACTGTGTTCGTAATCGTGTATTGTGTATGTCCTCCGTGGTGGCGGAGGGGACCTACAATTTTACGTGGGTTCCGAACCACAAGAACATAAGAAATTCATGTAAAACTGCCGGTAAATTGGCAACGACCAATTTTTACGAAACTAAATAATTATCAATTTAAAAATAATTAATTATCGATTTAAAACTAAGGATAGAATCTCTCGATCCAGAGGATCAAGTCATAATAAACTACTATCCACAAATATGTTACACTCTATATCTATTTATAACGGACATGCAAATATATCAGATCCAAAGAATCCAGTCAATTTCATTACGGTATCCATCAAGTCACGGTCCATATCGATTGCGGACCAAGTCAAAATTTACAACCATATACATTACAATATATACACTTACAAGGAAAAGTGTAGTTGTGGCTGTAAAGACTGTACAGGAATGTAGAAATGTGTGTGCACCCATTATGGGTCTCCCATTTGAAGGTGTTTGTGGGGCAAGTGAAGATCATGAGTTTTTCAATACCTCACAGTACTATGGGGGGCACCGCTCGGCAGAGGAGTCTCTTTAAATGGGGTGTAAGTTGTCCCCGGTTAATTGAATGCCCGGTTAGGTCAAATGAATGCCCTGTTATGTCACTTGAATGCCCGGTTAGGTCACTTGGATGCCCGGTTAGGTCAACTGTACGCCCTTGACTATTGGTTAGATTAAGTCATGATATTCTCGTTTGTTTTAACGAAAATATCGGGTAAACTTTAAATAGCTGTAACGTTTTTAATATTCATTTGCGACAAATTTCGATTGCACATTTGGAAAGAGGAGCTAAAATTACACTAGAAGGAAAAAGTAGAAGTGGGGGTCACTAGTTGGGTGCTAAACGACAATTTTACCAAAATGTATGATGTGGTTAAAATGAAAACAGGCTAAAATAAAGATATAATTAATACCATAAATCCATAAATATAAAGGAATAAACCACGTCATTACATAACAGTACTGTATGTTTATTTTTATCCTTCTGTGGAGCACTAGTGGTCCACTGGTCCATGGACCCCAGGTTAAGAACCTATGGTGTATAGGCTATACCTATAAGAAAACCCAATATACATATAGCAAAAATTAATACCACTTACCACTTGAATTTTCTGTGAACAGGCTTTTCAGCCTCTTAAGACAGCTCTAATGTTACACTACTTCATCAACTGTCAATGTGCACATGCGGCAGCTGGTGACCAAACTGAAATCGTATTTTTCTTCATAGTTGTATTTTAAGGGTTGATTTGCTCACAGCTTATCAAGTCTCCACTCAAAAGACTTTATATGATAGTTGGTGCCATTACCACATATTCAGTTAGACTATTCCATATGTTTACATTTCTATGTAGGCTATAAATGAATGTTTCCTCTTAATTATCCTAGTTCTAATTTTCTTTAGCTTGTATTTATGGCCTCTTCGATTATCATTATTCAGCTCAATAAAGTTTGTAACTCTGCAGTCATATTTGTCAGACAGTATCTTATACAGTTCGATCACATCACCCCCGAGTCGTCTATATGTCAATGTTGGCAGACCCAATTTACGTAGCCTTTCTGTGATGTAATGAAATGTCGAAAGTCTAGCCTTTTCAACGGCACCTCCTGATGACTTCACCCTCTGTGCTGTGCTTTAACCGTTTGATATCGTATTTTCCAGAATTTATATAGTGTCTGTTTTTTGTGGCCTATATTTTCCTTCCTAAAGATAAACCCCCCAATAACCTCTTCTTTGTCTGCCATAAAAGGCTGCTGTAATTCGATGGCCTTTACTTTCTCCTCCCTGTAGGCACTACAGGTCAACAAGAAATGCTCCAGATCTTCTTTTTCGTTTGCACACATGGGGCATTTGGTATCCCCTCCTATAAATCTATTTCTGTCATTAACTTCTAAATTATTTGTCCTACATCTGTACAATATGGTTGAGGCTGAGGTGTTGTCATATATATCCTCTGTATCTCCAATGTTTCTTTTCCATTTCCTATATATTTTTAAACTTTCCTTTCCAGCCATATCTTTCCTCCAGTTGTCCACATCCCAGCTACGTAGTTTGTTCGCCAGTTCCCATTTTTTGCATTCTTTTAGGTATTTTAAATTTACTCTCAAGTCACTCATATATCCCTCAACCTCCTCCATCCACTTCCTTCTTGTTCTTCTTTTACTTTTCTGAATATTTCACCTACCAACCTGCCTGTGCCATTTTTCAAAATACTTTTTACATAGTTGAGCTTTCCTTTCATTATTCTTGTTCTCATCATTGATGCCTCTATTTCTCCCCTCAAACCACTCACAGCCGCACTTCTTCCTGTTGATAGTATCGTTCTGTATACTCCATTCTCATATCTATCTTTGTAGCTGTTTAATTTCTGTTTTGTTTAGTTCCATAATAGTTGTTCCATATAATATTGATGGCAGCGCCAAGCTTTTCCAGAATGCCTTTCCCACAACCAGTTTATTACAACTCTTTTCTCTGAGTAGGTCATATTTGCCATTTTCTGCTCATTTTGTAACATCAGTTCTTTTTGCTTTTTGAAACGATTCCGTGTATTATTAATTGTTATGCCCAAATATTTTATTGAATGTACCACTTTAATTCCCTCTATCTGCTCTGGTGCTTCTTTTTTGTTGAATAAAATAAAATTACTCTTATTTTCGTTAACTAATCCCTAGGCCATATGTCCTCCCTATTTGTATTACTTTCGTGATATTATCACATGCCTCATCTATTGACATTGATAACTGTAATCCATCATTCGCAAAAAATAATATGTATTTTAAATTTATTACCTTTATATTCTATATCTTCTTTATCCAACTTCTCCAGGATTTGGTGTCACCAACTTGAATAGAGTTGTTGATAGAGTACATCCTTGTCTTATTCCACTGATTACTTCTATTTCTTTACGTAGCTCATCTATTTCTATGACTTCTATTATGTTTGGGTGAATCTTATATCTCATGAGAGCTTCCACTAGTTTATCTCTTTTAACTGAATCAAAAGCTTTTGCGAAGTCAATTGCTGCCACTATCAAGGGTTTTCTATTTCTGTAGCTACTTTCTATACAATACTTCAAGATAAAGATATTATCCTCTATTCTTCTCCCTGGTAAAAATCCAGCTTGCGTATCCTTGTCCTCATTATTCCTAGTTAGGTGTTCCTCTATCTTCGCTTTTATGATAGACATGAACAGCTTGTATGCTACATCAGTTAAAGCTATAGGTCTTAGTCTTTCTCTGTAGGTTTGTTCTTCTTTGGTACCATTAGTGTTTTTGACATCTTCCATTTCCTTGGTAGTCTCCCTGTTCTCAGGATCTGGTTGTAGCAGTGTGCTAATGCTTGGGCGCACACTTTACTCTTTCCTAATGCCTTGAAGAATTCTGGCTTTAAACCATTTGGTCCAGCAGCTTTCCCATTTTTTTATACTTTTTAATCCTCCTTCACCTCACTTCGAACATTGGAGTGGAGTACCTATTTTATGAGCAGCAAAGTGGTGATAATACAGGTCCATATATTGTAGATGTAGGCCTAAATGGAATTACAGTTCCTCTAGAACTAGATACAGGTGCTGCCCGACTATCATGTCTGAAACAGTTTTTGACAAAACTTTCAAAAATACACCTAAACTACATGCATCTAAAACAATACTACAATACTAAAAAATATGGTAACATGCAAATACCTATTTGTGGAGAAGCACGCATCACAGTTACACTCAACAGGAAAACTTTGTCTCATCCCTTAACTCTTTTAGTGGCGGATGAGCAAGGGCCTACTCTACGAGGCCGTGACTGGATTGATGCTTTGAAATTGCCTATTGACAAAATTTAGCCAAAGGGTCGAGCAGATATGCATACACTCAGAGATGGGCACGATCTTGATCTTGAAGATCACTTTTATTATGGTGTTGATCTAAGATCACTTTATTTCTTGTGATCTTGATCTTGAAGATCACTTTAGACTTCAAGATCACTTTTAATTTCAGATTCTTAAATATGCCGCTATGCGAATGTCATTTGTTTTTTGTCCAAGCGACATCTGGTGGCAACTTTGTTCAACACCGACTGTTTATGTTTTCTGTTAGTTGGGTGACTTGCGTCATGCGTGGGCTCATGGAAGGTGTAGTTGCTGTGGAATTTAGGCTCGTAAAAAGTGTAATTTACTGTGCAATTATGTTAAAAGTGTTCTATTAATATATTATTATATATAGGCATAAAATATAGCCTATAGGTCCGTATTCATAATAAATTAATTCTAAACATATTTTATTTACAGATTGAATTTTTTAATAATGAGTGCAATTTTACAACTTCAACAGGCTCCCAAGGGAACCAAATATTCTAGGTTGTCACCAGAACAGTATTCAATATATTTAGATAACAATGTTGGTAATAAGGATCAATCTGTGCTATTGAACGGAAAATATTTTCAAATTGTCGAAAAAACTGGAAACAGTATCAAAGTTATTTGTACGCAGTGTACAAAGAAAACTACAATTCTGTCTGCTGGCCTCGACTCAACAAGCAATCTTCTGAGACACCTCAGGGTTAGTACTACTTAGTAACTAAGTAGTAAGTAGCAACATTAACATAATGGTTCAAGTCATATTTTAAGTGACTGGTGCCATACAAGACTAATGCTACATTTACATAGACGTCCATTTGAATATATTGTGCACTTCAGATATTAATAGATTATGGACTAGTAACTACATTAAAAACTGCCGATATCCAACTATAATAAAACGCCAGGTGTATCTGTCTTCTCTCTGTCTGATCCATGTCTGTAATTTCTCCTATTTAGTTACTGAAGGACGAAATTCGGCTTTCAATTTAACATAAGATAAAAATGCACTGATCATGGTGAAAATAATTTTAGTTAAAGATAACAAAATTTTAGAATCTTGTTAAGTATTAATTTCAACTAGAAGTTTGATACTCTGATAAATATTATACAGGGTGTTCAAGAAGTCTCTCCGCATGATAATAATTTATTTTCTTGTGCAGAAACTACATTCGGATCTTTTGGGTGAATATGAATCGGAGAAGAAATCTCGCAAGCGTCCAGCTAAAGAAGAAGATGCCAGCGGCAGCAATGCTGGCCCTGCCAAAATTGCCAAGCAGTCAACACTAAGCATGTTCCACATTTCCAAGCAAAAACCAGGACCACCAATATGCAAGGATATCCTTGAAAAGAAGATTCTCTCGCTTGTGGCTAATGGGCTCCTACCATTGAGCCTAGTTGAACTACATGAATTTAAGGATCTTCTTTCATGTTAGTATAACTCAAATATTTTGCTATTTTTTCCATAGCTAATATCTGATTAAAATAATTAATCATATTATTTGTATGAACATTAGACTATCGCTAGCCTAGCTAAATATTTTGATATTTCTTCCATAGCTAATCTATTGTATTTGTTTTAATTTTTTAATATTTTTTTCAGACGTCAACCCGGCTGTTCAGGTGCCATCTAGACGCACCCTGGCTAGATCTCTTGCAACAACAACCAGTACAATGAAGGAAGACATACAAGCAAAACTGGCAGCAGTTGACCATGTGTGTGTTACATGCGACATATGGTCAACTAATCACCGCAGTTTCATGGGAGTCACTGCGCATTGGGTATGCTATTGATTTAGTGTATTATTTTTATATAATTGATAAATTGACCATTGGTGATAGACTGATAGTCTGATAGACTTATAGTATAATCTTTTCAATTATTTGACATGTGTTCCTCATTCATTAATTTGGTGAGTCTTCATTTTGCTGTGATTCACAGTAATTTCACACTAATTCACTGATTCTGTCATCTGTCATTGTGTCTGATTCACAGCAAAATGTGGAAGAGTCCATATTCACAGGCTGTGAATATGGACTCTTCCACATTTTGCTCTTATGGGATGGGTCACTGATGTGGTGGTATGGTAGGCGACTCATCGCTGAATTGCCTCCTTTATATCACATAGTTCTTCTCTTCAATGTTTGGTGGCGCAGTTTAGCTGGTGCGTGTCTAACCAATATTATTAAATTAAGCTTAAAAAAATGTTCATACAAACATTGATTTTATATTCTTACATTACAGATCAATGATGACTTGTCGCGAGGATCAGCTGCACTGGCATGCCGAAGATTTCGTGGAACACATAGCTTTGATAAAATTGCTGGAATATTGGACAGGATCAACTCGGAGCATGGTTTATCTTATAGAAAAGTTGTATCTACAGTCACCGACAATGCATCGAACATGGTGAAATGCTTTAAAGAGTTCGGTGTTCGTGTTCAGAATCGTACTGACGACATTGATCTACAGATCTACAGAAGCTAAGGCTAACAAAGACCCTAAGATCCACTCTAAGGCTAGCCCGAGAGAAAGGAAAGAGTAGGGGGTTAAGAGAAGAGAAGAGAATAAGGGGTTAAGTAAGGAGCAACACCTATCACTCGTGGGTTAACATTCATTCAGAAAAAGAGGAAAAGTGTCTCACCATCATCATCCGCCGGCCACTGCCGACAAGTCAGAAAAATAGTCGGAGAGAATAGGAGAGGGGTGAAAGATGAAAAGAAGTAAAATAAGAACGCTTACAAACCATGCAAACACAGTCTTAACTCACTGTCATACCATGCAAACTACAAACATGCAAGAAAAGAGTTAGAGACATGCAAAGTAAGGAGGATAAGAAAAAAAAAAAAAAAAAAGTAGGTAAAGTTAAACAAAAAGTGGGTTAGTTTACGCTATGAGCTACATCTACATTCGTGTTAGTCTAATATTTTTTTTTTTTTTTTTTTTTTTAAATAATTTTATTGCTGGCATCACACGCTGGCATGTCACAAGCTGGCATTCATCGTCATCTTGATGAAGATGATGCAGATGAAGATGATGATGAAAAAGATTCAGATGAAGAGGTTATCATCAGCAACTTTCCTGAACATTCAGGAGAGCATGGAGAGGAGTCAGTGAAACTATCATCCCATATTCGATGTGCCTCCCACACATTGAACTTGGTAGCAACAACTGATGCAGATAAAGGACTGAATTCACCTGGACTAAAGAAGATAAAGCATTCTGCAATGGGAAAATGTTCGGCGCTGTGGAATGCTGCTGGTAAACCCAAGTCAGCAGAAAAAATACAGGAAATAACTGGCGTCCAATTTAGGTACCCATGCGTCACCCGATGGAACTCAATGTACGACTCATTAAGCCAAATATATAACATAAGAACGACGTGAATGTAGCTCTTGAAGAACTGAATCTACCCATCCTCAAAGACGATGAATTGGAATTTATTTCAGAATATTTGTCTGTTCTAAAACCAATTGCAGCAGCCCTCAACAAATTACAGGCAGAGAAAGAATGCTACTACGGTTGTCTTCTTCCAACAGTCCTAGTGACTCAAGATGCCCTCGCAAGATTGGAGCCTATCCAACCAAACGACCTGCGCTTGAGACACTGCATGCCATTACTGGCAGCAGTCGTCTCTGGCTTCAATGCCAGATTTGGTCATTTTTTGTCGTTGAGCCCCGAGGTAACTGATGCCGTTTTGGCCTCAGTATCTCATCCGTATTTCAAACTTAGATGGATATCATTGTTGCAAGGGCCTAATTTCGGCGATCATGAAGCAATCAAGTCTCAAGTAAAAGACAAGCTGCAAATGGCTGTAAGAAATTGTAATTCTGACAGCAGTGGTAATAGTTCGGTGAACTCAGACTCATCATCTGAAGACGATTTCTTCAGAACTATGGACGGCTCATTCTCTGCTCCTAACAACAAGGAAGACTTGGAAGTCCTCAATTATTTGCAGGACACCAGTAAGGCACTCGACTCTTTAGATAGGTATCCTGCTATAAAGAAGATCTTCAAGAGGTATAACACCACGCTACCTTCCTCTGCACCAGTGGAACGGTTGTTTTCGTTTGCTGGCATGGTTCATAGCCCCAAACGAAGTCGTCTCTCGGATGGTAACTTTGAACAATTGGTTTTGCTGAAAGCAAATGTTTACAGCGGTTGAACATTAAATTAACACTCTTAACTTGCGGTTTTTACCCTTATATTGTCAGTAATTGCGTACTGCAGTAAAACTGTAAAATTAAATTCCATGTAAAAAATGTTTACTTATATATGCTGACCATTCATTGATATGGGTTATGGACCTGGTGAAATGAGAATTGAGAAAAATAGAACTAAAAACTATATGTAGGTCATTTAATAGTTTTTTCTTTGCTGATAAGTTATGATAATACTAAGTTTTAAGTTTACCACCTGAAAAACTGAAAGGGGAATCGTCAATCCCCGTGGTTTAGATCAGGTGACATGGGTAGGATGCGATGCTTGTATTGCCTCAGCCCTCAGGGGAGTATTAGGAGTGATACTTTTCAGGAGTGATTAACAAAATAATTTGTTTTTGTTTACTCTACAAGAGTACAACTTTTTCAATTCATATAAAAGTGATCTTAAAAAGTGATCTTGAAAAGTGATCTTCAAGGTCACGATCTTGATCTGGATCTTCAAGATCACATTTTTCTGGTGATCTGATCTTGATCTTCAAGATCACATTTTTCTGGTGATCTGATCTTCATCTTCAAGATCACCAAAGTTGGTGATCTTGCCCATCTCTGCATACACTCGCATATCCATCTGACATAGATTCATTGTTAATGGAGTTTTCTTCTCATTTTGGGCCTGAAGTAGGCAAACTAAAAGACCATCAAGTCTGTATAGAGGTAGATCCTAATGTAACTCCAAAATTTTGTATGGCTCGTTCAACTGCACATGCACTGCGGGAGAAGGTAGATTTAGAAATTGATAGGCTGCTCTAAGATCAAATCATCAAACCAGTCACACACGCTAAGTGGGCTGCCCCTGTAGTTCCTGTACTAAAACCTGACAAGTCAGTGCGGTTATGTGCTGATTACCGTTTAACAGCAAATAAAGCAGTTCTTCTAGATTGCTACCCTACTCCCAAGCCTGATGAATTATTTAGCTCTCTTGCTGGGGGAAAATATTTCACAAAACTAGATATATCCCAAGCCTATGCTCAACTAAGTTTAGATGAAAATTCTAAATAACTATCATAAATATGCACCGAGGCCTATATAGGTACAATAGGCTATGCTATGGAATAGCATCGGCTCCGGGTATTTTTCAAAGAACAATGGACCAAGTTCTAGTTCACATTCCGGGTGTACTTTGTTTTCTAGATGATGTTCTCATTTCAAGTGAATCTAAAAATGAACACCTAACTAGATTAACCACAGTTCTAAAAAGACTCCAGGATGCCGGACTTAAGCTAAAGGAAGAAAAGTGTTCTTGGGTCACTAATGAGGTTTCATATTTGGGGTTCCGCATAGATGCCTCAGGCATTCATCCAACGGTGGATAAACTAGAAGCAATAAAAAATGCACCACCTCCACAAAACATCACACAGTTACAAACTTATTTAGGTCTCCTAAACTTTTATAGGAAATTTTTGCCTAATGCATCGACTTTCCTTGAACCCCTAAATAAGTTATTACGATCTGGAGAACAGTGGAGATGGGAGAAAACCCAAAAAGGAAGCATTTGAGGTTTCAAAGGACGTACTACTAAAGTCCACTCTCCTAGTACATTATGATCTTAAACTTCCTCTCGTAGTTTCAGCGGATAGCAGTTCTTATGGAAATGGGGCAGTGTTATCTCACCACATTGATGGTGTAGATAGGCCTATCTGTTTTGTTTCTAGAACACTAACTGAAACTGAAAGGCGATATGCACAACTTGAACGTGAAGCCTTAGCTGTAGTATTTGCAGTAAAGAAATTTCATTTCTATCTATGGAGTCATGAATTCAAACTAATTGCTGATCATAAGCCTCTTTTAGGTTTATTTTCACCTAATAAAAATATTCCAGTTATGACCTCAGGTAGGATTCAACGATGGACACTGATTCTACAAGCCTATAAATTTGACTTAGTACATCGGTCAGGCAAACTTGTAGGTATGGCTGATGCTCTAAGTAAGTTGCCTTTAGAAAATCCAAATGAATGCGTACCTATACCTACAGAATGGGTTCACTTTGTGGTTTTTTTTTACTCCACTCCAGTAACTGCAGTACAGATAGAGCAGTGAACAAAATCAGACCCTATTCTGTCTAGGGTCATCCATTACTGCTCAGTTGGTTGGCCTACTAAGGTTAAGAGTGAATTACAGCCTTTTTATCAACGTCAGTCTGGACTCTCAATTCAAAATGGCTGTCTCTTATGGGGCCACAGAGTGATAATTCCGAATGAATGCAGGTCGAATTTAGTGAAGGAACTTCACGCTGAACACATGGGTGCAACAAAAATGAAAGATCTGGCGAGAGCTTATTTCTGGTGGCCCGGTTTAGATGAAGAATTCGAATCATTGGTTTGTTCCTGTCAAAATTGCCTAGAAAACAAAGATCTCCTAAAGAAAAGTCCACTTCATCCTTGGGAATGGCCTACTATACCTTGGCATAGGATCCATATTGAGTATGCAGGTCCTATAAATATTTATTTCCTAGTCATTGTGGACGCCTACTCTAAGTGGGTGGAAATTTTTCCAACCACTTCCACGACTTCGGGTGTTACTATTCGCTTACTCCGTTCGTGTTTCGCTCGATGGGGTTTACCCGTAGTCCTGGTTTCCGACAATGGTACTTGTTTTATCAGTGAAGAATTTCGTTCTTTTGTCCACCTAAATGGCATTAGACATGTCCGATCTAGTGTTTTTCACCCATCTACTAACGGCCTCGCGGAAAACATGGTCTGTACTTTCAAGTCGGCCTTGCGTCATTTTCATGGGGAGGAAATGCAAGTGGTATTTGATAAATTTTTGGTTAAATATCGACTAACACCTCACACAACGACGGGGTGTCTCCTTCTAAACTCATGATTGGCCGGGGAATTCGTTCAGTTTTCAATCTGTTACGTCCAAACGAAACGTTACAACAACGAGTTTTACGCCATCAGGAAAAACAGAAGTTGTATCATGACACTAAAAAAGGAGAGTTATAGAAGCGCAACCTAATGATCCAGTTATGATTCGCAACTATGGGGCTGGACCAAAATGGGTTTCTGCAACGGTGCAGGAGAGAACGAGCCCTGTTTCCTTCACGTGCCAACTAGAAGATGGTCGTTCTATTAAACGCCATCAGAACCAGATATGGGAACGTGAATTGCAGAATGACCAGAGTCTTCCGGAAGGGAGACCCGATCCTTCTGAAAATGGTTCAATTCGCCCGCCTATGCAGGTTGCACCTATTCCTACTACATCAACTCCATTCCGTAGGTCGTCTAGGGTCTCTCATCCCCCTGACAGACTCAACTTGTAAGGGAGGGAGTGAGATGACGTGTGTGTATATATATGTATATAGTCTAAACGTCGCTAAAGGGAAAAGTCACTAAAAGAAAGCTGAATGGCAACACAAAAAGATAAACATCGGAACGCGGTATGTTCGTTTATTGGGCTGAACCAAACATCATGTATTTTTGTATCTGACTAAATCGTTGGTGCTAAGTTTAATTTGGTGATGCTTCTAAAGCGGTAAAGGAAGCAGGAAGTTGTCTAATTATTATATCAGTTAGGGGTAGTGTCTATAGCTTCTAAAATTAGGAAGGTTAGCTGTTCACGTCGGTCGTTTGTAGGACGCTGGCACCTAAGGTAGGGTCTAAAGAAGATCTTAATCAAAGCACCTGTAAGTACCTTTATTGTCTATTTAATAAAACCTAATACCTAACGGGGTCTAACACCCCCACGTTATTACAGGCACTATTACCGTTTTTGACATCTTCCAATTCCTTAGTAGTCCCTGTTCTCAGGATCTGGTTGTAGCAGTGTGCTAATGCTTGGGTGCACACTTCACTCTTTCCCAATGCCTTGAAGAATTCTGGCTTTAAACCATTTGGTCCAGCAGCTTTCCTATTTTTTATACTTTTTAATCCTTTTATCTCCTTTGTTGTTATAAAAGGTTCATCCATATATCCCATCTCACTTCTCACCTCTAACGCCATATCTATATGTTCCATTTTACTTCCCAGATCTTTCACCCTGTCCTTTAACCTTTTGTTTTCATACTCCAAGTATTCAATTTTTTCTTTATACTGCCTGACTTCATTTCTACACGTGTTACAGAACCACAATTGGTCTTTATATTTCATCAATATCTTGTATAGCTCTATGTTAACTCCGGCGCAGCCTGCATGGAACCATTACAGCCATCACAGTTCAACCCATTATCACTGTCTCTGACTTGTCTTCTACACGGATTTGGGAAAGAAACATACAGACTGTAAAGAACTGCCTTAAAAAGACTATTGGGACCAAACATCTACAACTTTTTGAACTCATGACTATTCTGTCAGAAATTGAAAACGTTATCAACAACAGCCCATTAACTTATGTGGGAGCCAGAACCTCTCACACCAAACCACCTAATTAAGGGAGAAACAGTAAACATGTTACCAGAATATGAACATAACAGTACAGAGGATCCAGATTGGGTAATAGGACACAAAGAACTCAACACAAAATACCAACATTTGACACAAATCAAAACTCAGTTTATAACAAAATGAAGAGAATAATACTTAACGAGTCTTAGAGAAAGACATAAACAATTAACAAAACAAAATTGGAATGATTCAGTCAAAATTGGGGACATTGTGTTGATACATGACAAGACTCCAAGACAACATTGTTCAATGGGAAAAATCTTAGAATTCAAAACTGAAGACGAAATTACCAGGGTTGTAAACCTGAAACAGCAACTGGTGAAACCACCAGAGATATCACATTACTATATCCTTTGGAGTGTGGGGCTAAGTTAGAACCATTACGCCAAAGGATGGATCAGGATACTATTGGGGAGGAATCTCTCAATGTACCTGATGTAACTCAGACTAAACCAGACAGGCATCAAAGAAAGACTGCTTTGAAAGCCAGAAAACTTTTACAAGAAAAAATTAAGACTGGTGACTTATAAACCTTACACAAACTGGGCAAAGTTAAAATGCTTAATAACTTTACTTTAATTCCATAAATTTCCTATACCTAAGGGAAGTCAAACTGATTGACATAACTTTAACTAGACTTGAGAAGTTGGCCTCTTGAACTTTTATATTTAAATAGGTCTTGAGTAACCTTCCTCTTCCTAAATTCCTACTTCACTCTTTTTAATCCATTTCACATGGTTTAAAACACACAGTTTGTCAAAAAGTTTAATCAGACCATACAGAGAGGGAAGAAGAAAAGGCGGTAGAAGCAATAAAGGAAAATCCAAAATACTTCTATAGCTATGCGAAAAGGAAAACAAAAACACGCGCCGCTATTGGGCCCTTGAGGACGAGAAATAATGAACTAACCGACGATCCAAAAGAAATATCTAATACATTGAGAGCTCAATATGAATCAGTTTTCAGTACTCCAAAAAGTGACAAAGCGATACCTGACATAAATGCATTCATTGAAGAGGAATTGCAAGGAGAGTACATAACAGACTTCGATTTTACACCAGAAGATGTAGCGAGAGCTATAGGACAAATGAAACTACATTAAGCTGCAGGTCCGGACAATTGGAACGCATTATTGATTAAAAACTGTAAAAATGAAATACCTACACCTTTATACTGGATATGGAGAAGATCCCTAGACACTGGGGTAATACCGAGCATCTTGAAAAGAGCAAACAGTGTTCCTATATATAAAGGAGGGAACAGATCTCAAGCAAAGAATTATAGACCAGTGTCCTTGACGTCCTACCTCACCAAACTATTTGAAAGAATAGTTAGAGAGAAAATTTATGACTTCCTGGAGACATTGGAAAGATTCAAAGAAAATCAGCATGGATTCCGATCAGGTAGATCATGCCTATCACAACTAATAGAACACTACAACAATATCCTAGATGCATTGGAAGGCAATGACAACTACGATGTTATATACACAGATTTTGCTAAAGCTTTCGACAAATGTGACCATGGTATAATAGCACATAAAATTAAATATATGAGAATAACAGGCAAAGTGGGAAAATGGATTACAACTTCCTCAGAGAACGTCTACAGGTCGTCAAAATTCAAGGTATATCATCATCAGAATCGGAAGTACGCAGCTCAGTACCACAAGGGACAGTACTGGCCCCACTCCTGTTCATTATCATGCTAAGAAACATAGACAGCGGAATAAACAGCAACAGTATAGTAACATCCTTTGCAGACGATACAAAGATCAGCAGAAAAATCAGCGATGTACATGACGTGGAGGCCTTGCAGAGGGACACGAACAAAATATACAAATGGTCAGAAGACAACAACATGTCATTTAACACCGAGAAATTTCAGCTCCTGAGATATGGTAGAAAAGAAGAACTTAAACAGACTGCATATTATACTCCAGATAGACAGGAAATTCAGAGAAGCACGAAAGCGATCGATCTTGGGATAATAATGACAGATGATGCGAAATTCGAAACACAAAATCAGATAGCGATAAATAAAGCAAAAAGAGTCGCCGGACAGGTACTAAGAACGTTCAGGAGAAGGGACAGGACAGTAATGATTCCCCTGCTAAAAACACTGATTATACCAAAACTTGAATACTGCTCAGTTTTGACGTCCCCATATAAAAAGGAAGAAACTAATAAGCTAGAAGAAACGCAAAGGCATTTCACAGCCAAGATTGATGGCTGCAAAGAACTCAACTACTGGGAAAGACTATATAAAATAAATCTGTACTCCCAGGAAAGAAGAAGAGAGAGGTACACCATAATCTACATATGGAAAATGATCGAAAAGCTGGTACCAAACCTAAAACTAAACCCAATTATCATTCAAACAACACTGGAAAATAGGAAAGGCAGAATGTGTAGTGTTCCAAAATTAAAGGCCCGACAAGGGACCACCTCAACTCTGAAGGAAAATAGCTTGGTTGTCAGGGGGGCCAAGACTTTTCAACCAGCTTCCATAGGACCTCAGAAACGTAACGGGGGTCAAAG